>CM072520.1:34447842-34735342 GCA_036898135.1 Oncomelania hupensis | reverse complement strand
TCAGGCGCTATTGGTTTCTGGCTTGTGGACAAGGCAAGTTAGTCCCGCCTTAGCCCACTTGGCCACAACGCTAGCCTAACATATTCAGTTACTTCGTGTTTTGTGAAGGTTGCGACGGCGAAGCTATGGAAAACTACAAGAGTTTTCAGGTCCCGTTTCACTTTCTGTCGATGATCGACGCACCTCCGAAGTCGCCACAAATACAGGCCTCTACGATTGTTTTTTGCATTCTTTCACTGAGCATGTACTTCCTCCACCGTTTTTATACTTATCCCACTCGTTTTCTGGCTCTAACAATCGTCGTTTTCGGCAATTTGCCATATTTAAAAATCACGCATCAAGCTTTGATAAAAGCAAAACAAGCAAAACCGGAACTTGGTTTCATATAACCTCGTTTTAATTTATAATGGCGATACCCACGAGTTTTTATGAGAGGTGCCGGAAAGTTGTGAATAAACACTTAATTTTATAACAATAATGAGCATTTACATCTATAGATTACATGTTATAACACGTACAAAGCATTTTGTCTGTAGAATGCATTAGTTAGTCATTGTTTATAGGGTCCAGCGGACTGCACAGAGCCGAATCAGGACCACAACAAGGTTGAAAGAGGACTCATCCCCGATCCGTCTTAAAGATCTGCTCAAACAACCCTAATGGTAGCGCTGAAGTCATTCCACCAGCCGGTCACTTTACTATAATAAAGGCATCCCATGCAGGGGACGCTGAGCTTGTACTCCAATTTATCCAACTCCCCGTGCTGGAGAGAACTGACAACCCAGCGCTAACTACATTCTTATGTAAATAGCTTTACAGAGCATCAAACGCTTTTACATTTTAAGAAAGAAACATAAATTATAAAAGCGTTATTTATCAAGCGAACAAGGCAAAGATATTCAAAATTGTATTACTGAAGGCAAATAAATGTAATAATTTTATTAAATACGCAAAACGAGAATACGAAAAAGGTATTGTACATGTACATGTTGTATGGGTGTAAAACAAATCCTAAAAAAAAAACACTGGAAGTACGTACAAGAGAAAACTAAAAGCAACCCAGGGGTGAGTGCACTAAAGAATGAGGATGGCACTTATTCAGGGTTTGATACAGATAAGGCAGAAATCTTGACAATTTTTTTCTCAAGTGTCTTTTACAGCAAATAACTTGGGAAATGCACCGATTCTCGACGAGTGTTGTAAATCGGATGGCATATCGGTAACGGGTAAGTGATATTAGAGTGACATCTGAAGCAGTTAAGAAAGAAATTGAAGGAGTTGGACCCTTTTAAAGCACAGGGCCCTCACCACATTTATCCTACAGTTTTAAAGAGTTTGAATGAAGAATTAGCTGTAAAATTTCATCATAGCAATAAAACATATTTTTAACCTTTGGAAGTATGTCTTAACTGGTTTTTAAACGTATTTAGTCTTGGTGCATTTTTAAGTGAGACAGATAGATTATTCCAGTTCCAGCAACTCTGTTAGAAAAGAAAAACTTTCTTATATTAGAATTGGGGGTATACCATTTATACAGAAAACCCCGGCGCTCCAACGGGGGTTGTAGAATGCAATCAGGACATTTATTTTACATTCATCGCCTTACAATAATTTTATACTAATTTTCTCATTGTATAACTGCTTCTCTCCCTTCAATGTTTTTTTTTCTTTTGTAAAGTTCTAAGCGACTCGAAAGTGAATGTTATGGGTTTAGGCGATTGACAGGCCTAATAAAGGCAATACATTATTATATATGCCAATTCTTTAAAAATAAAATGTACAGTGACACTGACTGTGAATTACCTCTGCCATCTTTTGTTAGGCGCTAATTAGATTAAGTACGAGAATGTCAGAAACCATGTTGGGTCACTTTGAAGTTTTCAAATTATCACATCACATCTTGTCTGATGTATTAATTTTCTTTATTTAATAATATGAAAGTGAATGCTTCTGTTAGCCTTTTTAAAGCTGACACAGTGATAATGATGTGGATTTTTAGCCATATATTTCCTTCCTTTTAAGTGCATTGGAGTAAAAAGATGGTAACAACCTTATATTTTTTTTTACAAAATACACACCCACGTACTTTTTTCTGATACATTTTGGAAATTCAGAAACTGTAAACTGTCCTTTATTTCATAAAGTTTTTGGGTGCAAAGAACAGACGAAAACGTTAAGCCTATCACTTTCTGCCAAATCTTAAAATGGCATCTTCTTTATTTTTACTTTGCAAAATGAAGTGGTCTGTCCATAGGGTTAAGAAAGGTCTTTCTACAAACACATGAAATACATAAAAATGTGTTGCGATTTTGTCATTTCTGAGAAATTACGTCATTTGCGATGTGTTCGGGATAAGAAAATACAGTCGGTATAACCGAAGCTACGTTGTAACAGTGTGTGTTATATCCAGAAAGTTCTAAGTAATAAATAAGAACAACCCTGGCAGGGATTTTTTTTTTCATTCGGTAAAAGCGTTGTTGACTGAAACCGTGTTCGTTGTACGCGTGTTTGGCTGTATATGTTAGTTTCAAATTAAGTTAAGGTTAATTAATTATTTTGTTTGTTCTGAATACGTTACTAAGGACTAGCTGTAAGACAGGTTCATAGGACCTAATGCTATTATCATATTAAAGGTTTCGACTTCGACTCCTCTCTCTCTCTCCCTCCCTCTCTCTCTCTCTCTCTCTCCCTCCCTCCCCCTCTCTCTCTGTCTCTGTCTGTCTGTCTGTCTGTCTGTCTGTCTCTCTCTCTCTCTCTCTCTCTCTCTCTCTCTCTCTCTCTCTCTCTCTCGGTGGAGACGCACTTTCTCGTATGATGGCATTACAAGAAAGGCGTTTCGCGGAAGAACGATAGTAGCGGCGGGAGGAATTTACTAAAAATTAATTGGTATGCTGTCACGGACCGGTTTTATACTATTTCGGTCCGATGACTTTTTGGTGTATTGTAGTCTATTCCTGTGTGAAGACATACATAATAGTTTTTTTTTTAATTGAAAACTGAATGCTGATTGGCTGAGCTAGTCATGTGACGACTGGCCAATCACATTCAAACGTGAAGCAGTCTCTTCTGGTGTGTACCACAGTGTGGTTGTGTTTGTACTTCTGGCAGCTGCGTCTGCAGGTATATATTTATTGGTTTATCATTGAAATATTGTATTATGAAACGTAAGAATATTTAACCATGACTATATTCTACTTGTGGTGGAATAAAAGTAAGAGTAGATAATTTTTGATATTAGTATGAAGGATGGATTAGGGAGGATGGAGATGGTGGATCGTTGTATATTTCTGATGAACGAATTCAAGTTGGATTAGTATTTGATTTGAAGGTGAAACCTCAACTCGCAATGTATAGCATTATATTTATTTCTGTGAATGAAAGTAATTAGCGGCAAGAATGTAATAATTAGTGTTATAATTAGAGTTACAATTTTTTGCGTATGTCTGAACTGTGTTCGACACATATGAGAGTTGAATTATATGTTGCTGGTCTGGTCCTGTCACAGAGAGAGAGAAAGGTATATGTGGTAATACAGAGAAGTCTATGTATCAAGATATTTAGTGGGGAAAACTTGTGTGTTTTCAGAAGTCTCCGGCTGAGGGGCCTCGAGGCGAAAGAGAAGGAGAAGAAAGAAGAAGAAAGCAGAGAAGGAGAAGAAGGAAGAAGAAAGAAGGAGAGAAGAAGAAGAAGAAGAAGAAGAAGAAGAAGAAGAAGAAGAAGAAGAAGAAGAAGAAAAGAAGGAGAAGAAGACGAAGACGAGAAGAGGAAGAAGAAGAAGAAGAAGAAGAAGAAGAAGAAGAAGAAGAAGAAGAAGAGAAGGAGAAGAAGAAGAAGAAGAAGACGAAGACGAGAAGAAGAAGAAGAAGTCGTGAAGAAGAAGGGGTGGAAGTATCGAGAAGGGGCCAGAGAAGAAGCCAAAGAAGAAGACGAAGAAGAAGACGAGAGAAGCAACCACTGCTGCATCATCTGCATCAGCAACCACTGCTACATCATCAGCAGCAGCAACCACTGCTACATCATCAGCAGCAGCAACCACTGCTACATCAGCAGCAGTAGCAACCATTGCTACCTCAGCAGCAGCAGCAACAGCGGCCACAACAGCAGCAGCGACAGCGACGATAGAGAGGGGAGAGAACCCAGGATAGATAGATAGAAAGGCCAAGGATAAGGAGAAGGAAGATAGTGTATAGATATAGACAGAGACAGAGACAGAGGATTAAAAGGAAACAAAAGACAGACAGCGAATTCTGTCCTCCATGAGACTCTTGGTAACTCTCTCTGTCGACGGTGACCAGATCGATATTGGTGTTTATTGAGACTGGTTATACTCGGATTATCTTACCGGGATTTTTGTGGTGGTTTTTGGTGATTGTGACTTTATTCGTGGATGATCTAACTGAGACTTGTGTGTGTGTTTTGTGAATGATAAGATTCACGGATTATTTCTACATAGTACGTGAGTACAAAGTTATACATATATATTTTCCATATTATTGATTGAATTGTATGTATTTATGTGAACTTTGTTGATTATTGTTTATTTTCTAGTAATAGAAAGGGGGTGTGACGACAAAAGAATTCTTGAGAGTTAGGGAGTGTGAGACGGGAGAACACGCAGAATATTCACGCACGCATACACGCAGTTTCTTCATATAACCCCTTTCGTTACAGTGGTGACCCTGACGTGAAGGGCTATTGGCAGATTCTTGTGAACCCACTTGACCGTCCAAAGACTGCATTCGCAACCCATGTAGGCCTGTTTCAGTGGATTAGAATGCCTTTTGGCTTAGTCTCTGCTCCCGCTACATTTGCACGCATGATGCGACTGTTGAGGCTTGACGAGGTGTCTTCCATCAACTTTTTCGATGACATTCTGACATGTAGCACTACTTGGAACGGTCATCTCGCACATGTGCGAGGTGTTCTTTCAAAGTTGCAGGCTGCAGGTCTTACAGCTAGACCGTCCAAAATTTTCGCCGGTTTTCAAGAACTTGAGTTTTTAGGCCATATTGTGGGTCGTGGTACCTTGAAACCTGAAAGTTCAAAATTGCAGAAGATGTTGGAAATAACTGTTCCCAAAAGCAAACGTCAAGTTCGGTCGATTCTCGGACTCATCAGTTATTACAGACGCTATGTGCCAAACTTTGCCACAGTAGTCAAACCTCTCACAGACTTGGTCTGCTCGGGTTCGCACAGACAAATTAAATGGACTGGCGAGTGCGAAGTGGCGCTTCGAGCTGTCCAACAGATCTTGTCAAGTTCGCCTGTGCTTGTCTTGCCAGACGTATCGCGTTCATTCGTAGTTCGCACTGACGCGAGTGCTTTCGGCATAGGCGCGGTTTTGCTTCAAGATCATGATGGTGAATTGCACCCTGTCACATTCGTCAGTCGCAAACTGCTTGATAGGGAAACACGGTACAGTACCATAGAGAGAGAATGCTTGGCTATCATTTGGGCCCTCACAAAGCTTTCAAAGTATCTGTGGGGAAAGTCGTTCATTCTTCAGACTGACCATCGGCCATTGTCCTACTTGCGTTCGGGTCAGTTCAAAAATGCTCGAATCACACGCTGGGCGTTGGCACTCCAAGAGTTTCAGTTTGAAATTGAAGCCTTGCCCGGTACTGCCAATGTTTTTGCAGATATGCTGTCAAGATCAAATGTTGATCAGTGTATTCCATAAAATCTGTGGAGCATGAACTTGCTGTGTATATAATTCTGCTGTTGTATATTTAATACTGGAAATCTATTGGTATATAATACTGTAAAATGATCTGTTATGTACCTTATTGATTTTTGATTTCACTGTATCAAGGTAACATGCTTGGACTTGAACTACATATCTTGTATGTCTATTGCGCTTTGGGTGATTGCTTAATACAATATGTTTATGTTTAAGATAAGTGCTAATGACCAGTTATCTCTTTTCGCTTGGTTGTACAGTTAAGATGGACATAATGGTAGTAATTTTTTTTTCTCTTTCTGATAAAATTCAGAAAACTCTGGCGTTTTCTTTTTGCAGGAAGGGGGTATTGTCACGGACCGGTTTTATACTATTTCGGTCCGATGACTTTTTGGTGTATTGTAGTCTATTCCTGTGTGAAGACATACATAATAGTTTTTTTTTTAATTGAAAACTGAATGCTGATTGGCTGAGCTAGTCATGTGACGACTGGCCAATCACATTCAAACGTGAAGCAGTCTCTTCTGGTGTGTACCACAGTGTGGTTGTGTTTGTACTTCTGGCAGCTGCGTCTGCAGGTATATATTTATTGGTTTATCATTGAAATATTGTATTATGAAACGTAAGAATATTTAACCATGACTATATTCTACTTGTGGTGGAATAAAAGTAAGAGTAGATAATTTTTGATATTAGTATGAAGGATGGATTAGGGAGGATGGAGATGGTGGATCGTTGTATATTTCTGATGAACGAATTCAAGTTGGATTAGTATTTGATTTGAAGGTGAAACCTCAACTCGCAATGTATAGCATTATATTTATTTCTGTGAATGAAAGTAATTAGCGGCAAGAATGTAATAATTAGTGTTATAATTAGAGTTACAATTTTTTGCGTATGTCTGAACTGTGTTCGACACATATGAGAGTTGAATTATATGTTGCTGGTCTGGTCCTGTCACAGAGAGAGAGAAAGGTATATGTGGTAATACAGAGAAGTCTATGTATCAAGATATTTAGTGGGGAAAACTTGTGTGTTTTCAGAAGTCTCCGGCTGAGGGGCCTCGAGGCGAAAGAGAAGGAGAAGAAAGAAGAAGAAAGCAGAGAAGGAGAAGAAGGAAGAAGAAAGAAGGAGAGAAGAAGAAGAAGAAGAAGAAGAAGAAGAAGAAGAAGAAGAAGAAGAAGAAAAGAAGGAGAAGAAGACGAAGACGAGAAGAGGAATAAGAAGGAGGAGAAGAAGAAGAAGAAGAAGAAGAAGAAGAAGAAGAAGAAGAAGAAGAAGAAGAAGAAGAAGAAGAAGAAGAGAAGGGGAAGAAGAAGAAGAAGACGAAGACGAGAAGAAGAAGAAGAAGTCGTGAAGAAGAAGGGGTGGAAGTATCGAGAAGGGGCCAGAGAAGAAGCCAAAGAAGAAGACGAAGAAGAAGACGAGAGAAGCAACCACTGCTGCATCAGCAACCACTGCTACATCAGCAGCAGCAGCAACCACTGCTACATCATCAGCAGCAGCAACCACTGCTACATCATCAGCAGCAGCAACCATTGCTACCTCAGCAGCAGCAGCAACAGCGGCCACAACAGCAGCAGCGACAGCGACGATAGAGAGGGGAGAGAACCCAGGATAGATAGATAGAAAGGCCAAGGATAAGGAGAAGGAAGATAGTGTATAGATATAGACAGAGACAGAGACAGAGGATTAAAAGGAAACAAAAGACAGACAGCGAATTCTGTCCTCCATGAGACTCTTGGTAACTCTCTCTGTCGACGGTGACCAGATCGATATTGGTGTTTATTGAGACTGGTGATACTCGGATTATCTTACCGGGATTTTTGTGGTGGTTTTTGGTGATTGTGACTTTATTCGTGGATGATCTAACTGAGACTTGTGTGTGTGTTTTGTGAATGATAAGATTCACGGATTATTTCTACATAGTACGTGAGTACAAAGTTATACATATATATTTTCCATATTATTGATTGAATTGTATGTATTTATGTGAACTTTGTTGATTATTGTTTATTTTCTAGTAATAGAAAGGGGGTGTGACGACAAAAGAATTCTTGAGAGTTAGGGAGTGTGAGACGGGAGAACACGCAGAATATTCACGCACGCATACACGCAGTTTCTTCATATAACCCCTTTCGTTACATATGCATTATAGGACAGATCATCCGACATAAAAGGGCGAATTTTCATCCATTAAATTGGCAAGGAAACGTGCAGTAATCGCCATTTTAAAGGTATGTACGCCATAAACGCGGTTTATTCTATGTACTCACTTCCCAAAATTTGATTTCTTCCACATTTTGCAAAGCTGTGCGAAATGAGTCCTAAATTGTCAAAAAATGACATTTAAATAAAAAAAAGTATCCGTCTGCCGTATGTCTGTGCAAGACTTGCAAGGGGGTTATTATCTCAGACCCATCACAACCAAACTTGGCAAGATGGTGCATAGTCATGAGACATCGTAAACGATCAGTGAATGAATGATTGAACTTTAAAGTCAAGGTCATAGGGTCCACAAATATTAGTAAAAAAATTACAATTTTCCACAAAATTTTCTTCTTTTTTTCTAAGTTATTAATATTATATTGAACTTACGATTCCTTGAGGCATTATAGATATCAATGAGACACACACACTTTGCAAATTTGGTCAGCCTTATTCCAAGATCAAGGTCCCTGGAGCTGTTCAAAGGTGGTTAGTATAGGTACTTTGAAGTGACCTTGATCCTAAACTATGAGATATAAATCCAAACTTGTAGTTAGAGATGATGGATTGATCTTTCATAGATGTTCCGTTTTTGGGTTGATCTTGAAAGTCAAGGTCATTTTAGGTCTTGCATACACAAAATTGGTCATCGTACAGTGGAATGTCAAGGTCATCCCGAGGTCAAGGTCATCCAAGGCCATCATTTCTGGGGCATACTACAACTTTTGCTGTAGTTTATTTGATAGTACATGAGTGTATTTGGAGCCGGAGGTCAAGGTCATCTCAAGGTCAAGAGCATAGAAAGATCAAAGTCGGTATTACTTTGCATTTTAAGTCTATCGATTAACTATGTTTGTTTCTGGGCGCTAATTTTCATGTCAAATATTGCAAGTTCTATAAGGAGCCCTTCTAGTTGATCAAATGTGTTCTGTCAGCTCATTCGCTAAAAGATTAGATCTACCGGAAATACAAAACAGTATCCCCACTTTGTGAAAATTATTGTGAAAATTAGCGCTTTAAATTAACACTGTCGCTGTCTTTATCCTTTTTTCTTTCTCATTCCGATTCTGTTCTATCAATGTATAAATAGTATCCCCATTTTCTGGAAATTTTGTGTTTTAAATTCCCATTGTCGCTGTCTTTCTCCTTTGTTTTTTCTCATTCCTAATCTTTCTATCAATCTACTATACTATCTTCTTCGCTAGACAGTCGCCTAAATTTTTTCTTCAAAACTCTTCCAAAACCGTGTGTGGGGTCTATATGAGATGAGCTTGTGGATATTGGACACTTTCTGCCAAATGGTCACTAAGGCTTTCTATAATATTATTTAGTATATATATATATATATATATATATATATATATATATATATATATATATATATATATATATATATATATATATATATAAATCCACCCTTAGGGCTACCATTGAAAAAAGGTACCTTACGGCTGCCAGGGCTATATCTTTGTTATGGAGGTGCACTTTAATGAAAGTTTCTACAAACACTTCAATAACATAGTGCTCTTCATTTGTAGTGAGTTTTATGTAAAAATCAATATACAAAAAGATATAGGTTTTTTACCTGGTCGACCTAAGGAAAATAACTAAAAGATGGGTGTTAGGTCGACCAGTTTTTGGGTACCTTAGGTCAACCATTTGTTTTGTTGCAATAAGGTATCTTACGTCTACCAATATTTGTCAACCTATTTCTTTCGTTTTTGATAAGCTAGCATAAGCCCACAAATATTTTAAATTTACATTTGGATAGTTAGGGATTGAAATTACAGCCCTATTAATTTAGTTTTTTTTTTAAAGCTCGATGACGTTATTTATTTTATTTTTTTTTAAAGACAGTGGTTTCTTCCCTTTAGCTTGCTCTTCTGTGAAGAAAATCACATTTGACCCCGTTTAGAAGTCAACAAAAATAATGTGTTCAATCCACTGCATTCCAGGCTCAGAAAATGAAGAAATCTTCAGTTTTTTGCATAAGAGGTGGACCACTGTGTTACAGTTTAGTAAAAAATGGGTCAAACTTGACGGCAGTGAACGTGAAAGGGCAGAACGTTTACTTCAGAGGCCAGAACTGAGCGCAGAAGAGGGATACCATGTGGCATGTTATTCCACATTCACACACAAGCTTTGAATTGACCAAGCAGAAAAATGGGCTGCTAAAGGCATTCTTGTGCGGAAAAATTCCCCAGTAAAAACAACGGTTGAGAAGTAGAGCAGGTTCATCAAATGTTCTGCCAGCTGTGTGCATCATTTGCAGGAAAATTAAATGGACGAAATGTACAGGCAGCGGGTCAAGTACACGCGAAACATTAGTGCAGGTAAGCATTTCTGTCTGATATAATTGTTTTCATAATGTCTTACATGGCACTTGTAGCATATACAGTCAGATTGATACCTTCAGTTTTTGAATGCCAGTAGTAATAATTAAAAGGAGCCTTAAGCAGGACATAGTTAGCTTGCAAAACCAGGTTATAACCACTAACCAGGTTATTTAACCTGGTTAGTGGTTATTACCTGGTTTTGCAAGCTAACCAAGTTAGATTTAAATCTAACTTCAGTGACAGCACATCTTGACAGACCAAAGCTGTTGAAAAGTGCTTTCTTAAATATTTTGTTGATTGCAAGGTTTTAATATTACCCCCCCCCCCCCCCCCAAACAAAAAAAATTAAATAAATAAATTATAAAAATAAATTAAATAAAATAAATAATAAAAATAAAATAAAACAATAATAAAGAATTGAAATTTGTTTGCTGCAGATTTGGATGAGTACATTTTACAGCTATGTATTAACAATGTAGTGGTATTTTTGTCTGTAGAGTGGAAGTGATGGTGTTTGACAGCTATGTATACAATGTAATGGTATTTTTGTCTGTAGGGTGGAAGTGATGGCCACAATTTCCTGCAAGCAGCATGTAAGCTGGGCAGAGACGATATCCAGAGGGATTTGCAGTACAAACCAGATCTGCTTGCTGTTGAAGCAAAGTAAGTGATGTGTGTCTGTGTAAAACTAAGGTGATATCTCACTCGGGGCATGGGGCACTGTATCAATGTATAACGTCATGCAACTTGTAATGTACAGTCTTGTTTGTATGTGTGTGTGTTCATTAATTTGTTTTCTTCTTTATGTGTTTATTAATTTGTGGCTCGATCTTCACAATATATATAGTTTGGGAATGAGTTGTCATGCTGGTGACAGGAACCCTGACTAACCTAATTTTGTGTATGTGAGAGAGAGGGAGAGAAAGAGGGGAGGGAGTAGGAGGAAATAGAGAGAGAGAAAGAAGGAAACAACCCCCTTTACTTACATCTAGGTGACAAAACTTGCTGCACCAATTACACCTACTGACACACACACTGCAACGTGTCTGATTTAAAGGATGTTTTAACATATATTTTTTAAGTGTCCAGCAACCAACCTACTGAGTACTGGCGTTTTTTTCTGTTCAAAAGAGTACATTAATCATGACATTGTTTTGGTCTATGGTAATTGTACAACCTTTTTTTTCAGATACCAGAAGTCATGCTACAGAAGTTTTATGACTTCTGCTAATCGGTGTCGGCACTGGTCGGGAACATCTAACACCACCTCAAGCTCCTACTCTGCTACTTCTACAGACAGCACCACCACTGGACCAGCCTACCTGCAAGCATCATTCCAACATTTTTCCAAAGTAGTTGAGCCCCGCATGCAATAACTGCTCTAACCATAGTTCGCATGATGCGGAAAACAGTGAGCCAGATGAATCTGACAGTGATGAATCTGACTGCTGTCAGATGATTAATGAACACTTCACGGCCAGACCTGTGGTGGTAATTCTTCAGTCTGCAAAAGCACTCTTTGACACTGGTTGAATGGAATTGTTTCTTAAGTAATATATGTCTAACTCACTTACCTATTATTACAAAGACTAGTACAACAAGTTACTACAAAGACTAGTACAACAAGTGTGTGGAACAGTTATGAAGTGTATGTAAACTTAGAAGGCTTCGGGTGAAGATGCATCATTTAGTAGCAATACAGTTGAATCCTATTCACAAGTGATCAGTATTTTGAGTGACTTGGGAATGTGAAAATAATTGCCATTGTATGAACTGAACAGCTTTATTTCTTAAATGGCATGAACAATGTCCAGGAATATTCAGGACTAACAAGCATAGCTTATATGCCATTCAAACTGATCTAACGGTACGCGAAATAGTTTTACATGTTACAACAAGGGAGGTAATTAAATGAAATATATATATTTTCAATACTATTTAAGTGTTTTCAATACTATTTAAGTGTTTTATGTGTGTGTGTGTGTGTATGTTGTATTCTCTTTTTCATGAAATAATGATAATTAGTCATGAACAATTGCTTTTTATGCAGTTTGGTCACACTGACAGGTAGTATCTTGGTTCAGTTTTATTAATCCAAACATTAAGAAATAGCGACATTAAAATGTCCGCTGTAGACACAAGAGCAAGAAATTTTAATTCAAAACTTCACAGTAAGTAGTTTAGACCTATCAGATCACCAACATGCAATTTTTTGGGGCCACAATAGGTAGACCACGTTCTCTTTTTGTAGGCCTCGTAGGCCTGTAGTGCCCCTGACTATGAGTATGTGAATGAAAGACAGGAGAAGAGTGAGGAAGAGGGAGTGAGGCAGTGGGGAGGGAAAATAAGGGAATTAGAAAGTGCGAGAGGTCTGGGAGCAGATATATTGACATCAGTGGACAAACAACAACACCAACAACATACTTTGCACCTGTTCACTCTCCGATTAAAGTATTTGTTCACACATAAGTAAATTGTAAAACCACAATGAACCACAACATTCAATCAGCTTTGCCCATCAGGCCTTGTCAAAAAGTGTAATGCCAAGAGAGAAGTGTAATTTGGAGTAAAAGGAAATGTAATTTTAGGAGATGGTAGAACAAAACTTAATTACACACATAAAATAACCACACATAAAAAATGCTTAACTTCTTTTTATTTTTTATTTTATTTCAAAATAAAATTTGCATCCAGAGGTACCAACCCCCTAATCTTCTTGTCAGTATTTCCGGACCCGTTTGTCAGTGTTTTTTAACACTTGTCAGTATTTTTTTTTTCTCGCAAAAACCTAGCCTATGACACTATAAAGTAACGACAGGCTTCCCTCTGAAACAGAAGGCTATTTTCAATCCTCTAAAATCACGATAAAAATCAGCTTGTTGAACACCACACTTATTTTACTCTAAAATCACCATGAAAATCAGCTTGTTGAACACAGCGACGTTCAGTGAGTGCAGGAGTACTATTATGAGACCAGAAACCGGTACAGAAGCACCGCTGGCAAAGATAAACGATCGAATAACGAATAACGAATCTTTATTGTCCCCATTTGCACAAGGATATTTGTGTGTGATGCACAGTAACTGTTGGCATATTAAGAAGACAACACAAAGGTTAGCGTACATGTATACAATAAAGAAACGGTAGCGGATATTAGAACACCTTAATGCATAACAATACTAAAAAAATCTCAAGACTATTAGTGCCATTTTCTCAATCATTCACGCTTTCTCATGACCATGCTAATCCTTGCACATTCATTCTTATCCACGCACCGACTCATCCCACACACACCCTTAATACATTTAAGAGGCTCACTGTAGTTACGCTAGTCGTTCTAGGGTTACACATTACACACTTCCACTGTCAACGCTATGTCAACATTGTTGTTTCCCTTCACTAACTACAGGGGAGTGGGGTTTTTACATACATTATAAGAAAATAGGTAACAACAATAGGCTGCTGAGCAAATTAAATGGTGTATACACATGACTAGTTACAACTAGAGACATTCCGCAACGAATACATCAGTAAACTGTTATTACTTCAAAAACATATGACTTAGATTTAACATTGCTAATAAAATCATGGTACTACGTAGGCATCACGGATCAGGGTCACGTATGATTATGAACCACTTAATTAAGAAACAGCCACTCACATACACCTTACTATGTGTGCATCACATTCGCATACACACACTCACACACCCAAACACGCACACACACGCCCACACACACATGCACGCACAATGTCACAGGAATACGTAGTCAATCAACTGCTCTATGCACTGATGTAGTATCCATGGCTCTATGACTATAGGTTTGCGGGTCAGTCTGCATATCTCTGCTACACTGCGCGCGCACACACGCGCACGCACACACACACACCACCACCACACCACACAGTCATAATACTGTTTTTCTGTGGCACATGACTTAGTGCACACTCTCTCTCTCTCTCTCTCTCTCTCTCTCTCTCTCTCTCTCTCTCTCTCTCTCTCCGGCAACTTTTCCTCCGTATTTTTATAAAAGCTACCGTATTTCCGTATTTAATTCACTTCGACGGAATTAAATACGGTCAATCTGTACTGGTTGGCACCTCTGCATCACAGGAGGCTTGGTCATTGGGCTTGATCTTTGGTGTTTTGGAAGAATCGGCTAAGTTGTCTGGGATGTTGGTATTCTGGCAGTCTCTTCTGTGTTGGCTTCACAGGGAGGCTTGGTCATATTTATCCTGTAAACCAAAAGTATCAGACATAATCACTTCCATCTTACATAATAAATATACTGAATATCAACAGAATTGCATTGGACCCAACAAACAATTATTGGAAAGTATGAAAACAAACCAAAAAATATTCCTTCTTTTCGCGTTAGAATCCTTCAAAATCTTGAGCTAAAAGTGACCCTAAACAAATGGTATATTATTCAGTTATGTACCGGCAGCTTACTGGCTGCTGTGCTGTGCTAGACTTCAAAATTGTGGTTTTAAGTTAAGCATTTTTCGCAAGCGTACACAAAAAGTATCTCCGGAACTAACCAAGTTATCAAATTATTATATAATATTATTATTTTGTTGTTGTTATTTGATTGTATTCGCAAGTACTTTCATAAAACATGCCTCACCTTGACCTTACTGTATAATAAAATTTTGGCTGCCTGTACATAATTCAGTACAAACTTATCTACCAAAAAATAAAACATTAAAGATCCAAACACCCTCTCCTAGAAAATACATGTGTCCATGATCAACATGACAACTAAGAATATTTCCACAATCCGAAGTAAAATTTATTCTTTTCAATAATGAGGTCAATCAATGATTAAAAAGAAGTAATTGCAATGGCAAGTCCAGAAGAAGAAGCACAGGTATGGGTACAGTAAAACAAACACTTAAAACAACACACACACACAGGTTTGGGTACAGTAAAACAAATACTTAAAACAACACACACACACACACACACACACACACACACATAAACAAAACAAAAAAACACATACCTTGAGTGGGAGTCGTAAAGCTGGGAATTCCTCAGACATGCTACTACCAGTTTGTGCATCCGGAGGGTAGTCTGGATCCTGAAATAGCATTCATTGTGTTTACTATGGCGCACATAAATTAGAACATTTCTATCCACGACATGCTAATTTTCAATTAAAACAACACACACACACACACACAGAGGTATGGGTACAGTAAAACAAACACTTTACATTACATTATTATTGCTTTAAGTCCAGCGGACTCTTCCGAGCCAAATCAGGACCGGACAACCCCCGATCTGCATTAGATCTGCTGAAACAACCCTAGTGGTAAAACTGAAAGCTCTCCACCAGCCAGTCACTTTACAATAAAGACATCCCACGCAGTGGACGGCTGAGGCTTCACTCCAACTTATTGAACCCCCGTTTACAAAAACGAAATAGAATACAAACATCATTATAAATTATCAACAAAATACATACATATAAAATGCCTACATTGCTAAATAATATCATAGGAAGCCCTAGTGACCACCTGGCAGAAAGCGTCCAATATTCCCAAGCTGATCCAACAGACCTCATACACAAACAAGGAGTCTTGTCCCGGAAGAGTTTTCAAGAAAAAAGGTAGGAGACTGGTCTAGCGAAGAAGACGATAGTATAGCAGATGGATAGAAAAGAGCAAGAATGAGAAAGAGCAAATGAGAAAGACAGCGACAGTGGGAATTTAAAGCACTAAATTTCCAGAAAGTGGGGATACTATTTATACTGAAACCCCCGGCACCCCAACGGGGGTAAACAAACACTTAAAACAACACACACACAAACAAAAAAACAAAAAACACATACCTTGAGTGGGAGTCGTAAAGCTGGGAATTCCTCAGACATGCTACTACCAGTTTGTGCATCCGGAGGGTAGTCTGGATCCTGAAATAGCATTCAATGTGTTTACTATGCACAGACATTAGAACATTTCTATCCACGACATGCTAATTTTCTTTTTATTACAATTCATATCACAAGGAACAAGAAGAGCAAATATTCATGATTCACCTCTGAGGAATTGATTGATTGAAATTGAATGATTGTTGCTTTAGGTCCAGCAGACTCTTCCGAGCCAAATCAGGACCGGACAACCCCCGATCCACATAAAAGATCTGCTGAAACAACCCTAGTGGGAAAATTGAATGCCCTCCACCGGCCAGTCACTTTACAATAAAGACATCCCACGCAGGGGACGGCTGAGGCTTTACCCCAACTACTCAAACCCCCGGTTACAAAAACAAAATAGAATACAAACATCATTATAAATCATCAACAAAACACATACATATAAAATGCCTATAGTGCTAAATAATAACATCATAGGAAGCCCTAGTGACCACCCGGCAGAAAGCGTCCAACACTCCCAAGCTGATCCAACAGACCTCATACACATAACACAAACAAGGAGTCTTGTCCAAGAAGAGTTTTCAAGAAAAAAGGTAGGTCATTGATCTAGCGAAGAAGAAGATAGTATAGCAGAGTGATAGGACAGATCAGGAATGGGAAAGAGCAAATGAGGAAGACAGCGACAGTGGGAATTTAAAGCACTAAATTTCCAGAAAGTGGGGATACTATTTATACTAAAACCCCCGGCACTCCAACGGGGGTACTGTTGCCGCAGTGAATCGGTCTTGCCTACAAAGTCAAGACAGGTTTTCAACTGGGGCTTTCACTTTTCCCTTTATAGGTTAGAACAATCTACAGTGGCAAGATTGCTCATGACCCCAAGGGGTCCTCTGAGGAATTAAAATATAATGAGAATCTATTGCAAAAGATAGGAGGTGCAAGAGAAAAAGTCAATTTTGATATTATTTTTACTATAACCATGCTGTAATAGCCTTGTACTAGCCTCCTATCATAACTAAGGGAGAAAGACAAGAGAATTCTGCAAAGAAGAAAACTTTCCCATAACCCCTAAACAAAAAAAACATCTCCATTTCCATAAAATTTATTCCTGCCTTGTTAAATGTTCTTTAAAAGTTCTACAAAGGTGGTATCATATCAGGACTAAACTCCTCATATGCATGCAGGATCTAAGAAAGTAACCAACATGATAACGCTCAAAGCAAATTATCAACCCAGAACACTTTACAAATAAAGGCAACCCCCCACCGCCGTAGCTCAAGTGGTAGAGCGTTTGCCTGGCACACCGATATGACCCAGGTTCGAATCCCGTGGTGGGTGATATAAAATGTGGCCATTTTCACTATCCAATTTAGCAGTATGATTGCTCTGGTGGTTCAGTTCTGATTCAGGTCCCTACCCTTGTTTTCCTGGGATGGTTATCCCAGTCTGCCATATAACCAATGGTGGGTGTGGACGTTAAACCTCAATGTTCATTCAGGCAACCCACGCAGGGGACGCCGAGGCTCCTACTCTAATTTATCGAACCCCCGTTTACAAAACATATGGTCAGAACAGCTTCTCTTGTAAGTATTTTTAAATATTAATAATAATAATAATTAATAATAACAATAACAACAACAATAATAATAATAATTTAATAAAAATAAAGTGGTGTCAAGATCAATCATGCGGTAACTTCTGCGTCCTAGATTCTATTTTTTTATTTGATTATTTATGCCGTCATCAAATAAATCTTGTTCGTTGATAGTCTAGAAATAGAATGAAAACATCACACACAGACACACACACCCACACACAAAACAACCAAAAAGTACACAACGTCTTAGTACACATCGTTGGTTGGTTTATTAATGTCTTGTTCACCAAAGATGATAAGACAAAAAAAAAAAAGGGGGGGGGGGGGAGACATTTAAACAAATCTAGCTACTGGTGTATCAATTAAGATTTTTGCCACGACAGAGCATAAATCTAAATCAAAGTCTGCTAGACTTGTTTTCCTGTCTATGACTGGAATAAACAAGGGGGTAATAACATTGCAATCAAAAAGAATATGTTTGTGAGAAGGGCTGGTTACACACACATTCAATATTTCTACAATATTTGGTCCGCACAGCATCTAGTAGTATTCTATATGACATAGAATAAATTACTCTTGAAGTTTTGTAAATCACTGCGGTATTGAACATTGCCTTAGTATTAAAGGATTGTGTCATATTCCTTTCAATTTGGTTTTGCAATTCCTTGGATGATGGAAATATATCAAGGTATTTTGCATTAACATTTAGGGCTCCTTGCTTAGCTTTTCTGTCAACTATGTCATTATACACCAATCCACAGTGTGAAGGTACCCAGCAAAAGCTTTTACACATCGTCCGATCTAGTAGTGTTCACATCGCCGAAATTTAGTAGGCCTACACAACGACTTAGTACACATTGCACATGCATAGTACACAACGTCCGTAACCTTCTACTAGTCTAGGTGTACTCAAATAGGCCTACATGTAGGCTACTTGGGTTAAAAACTTGATCTATGTAGTCTATATCACATGGCTGTGGGCTAATGTTTCCATTTGATTTGTATAATGAAGTAATAAAGTATTTTTGCCTCGAAACACCCCCCCCCCCTTTTTTTTTTGTGCGTGTGGTTAAGGCCTAGATCTACTTTTTATTCCGACAGCTACAGATTTCCTGATAAAATCACAGGCTGTGAAGTCCGTAGGCCTTGCCTCAATTACATACTATACATAGTATGTAATTGAGGCAAGGCCTACGGACTTTACAGCCTGTGATTTTATCTGGAAATCTGTAGCTGTCGGAATGTAATTGAGGCAAGGCCTACGGACTTCACAGCCTGTGATAAAATTAGAGTAGGCTATTTTCAGAATTATTCAGTGTGAAATTCATTTGAAAACATTAGCCCACAGTCATACAGATAACACAGATGAAGTCTATATCCATATAAACCGAGTAACGAAATAAGGATAATTTGTGTCTAAGCAGGGTTAGCTAATTCTGAAGAAGAATCAGAAAAAATGCAATTGATAGGTTCGATTGAAACTTTGTAATCCTTCTTTTACCGTTCGAACACTACTGACACATTCCACAATGCTTTCGATTGATTTTAGAAAGCTACATATTAATCTGAACTCAAAAGAATCAAATACAAAGTCCACAATCAAACTACAAAATCCACAAAAATACTAACCTCGTGCGAGAATCATCCGCCATTTACAATCACCCTGGCATGCTGCTTGACGGTAAAACAGGTTATGCCATATGAAGATACGTTTAGATCCACGATGGCTCAGGGGTCGACTATATATCTCACAAAAAAATTGTGTTCCGCAAAACCAGAAGTAGCACGCATTCCTCGTTGTTTTTATTGTATTAAGAATAAGAAAAAACATAGAAAATAAAAATTTTTCGTAAACAACCCTCTCAGTTTAAACAATATTCCACAAATTATGGTGGTAGACAGAAGGTACCTTTTTTCAAGGGTTCACTTATATGCTCAATGTTTTGTTGGAAGATTGCTCTCAAATGGAACATTCCCAAATAGCAATTTCTTTACTGAAGAATCGTCTGCCTCTGGTTTATCGAATGCGCATGGAAACAATTCAGTTGGCCCAATGGTTAGTCAGTAAATCAGCAAAACCTTAGGTCGACCGAAATTCGGTTGACTTAAGTCTGAAGTGTTGCAAACAGGGGGTCTTAGGTCGACAGTTGGTTGACCTAAGTCATACTTACGATTTATATATATATATATATATATATATATATATATGTGTGTGTGTGTGTGTGTGTGTGTGTGTGTGTTTGTGTGTGTATGTTTTGTTGATATTTTTGTTACGCCTTATTTATCAACAGTCGATTCAGTCCCGATGCTTGAATCTTGATATGTGTAACTCGAATTCGTTTGTCCATGCAGCCTGTTCTCTCAGCAACAAGGCAGGAGTCGTGGTATAAAATTTTCTAACTTTTTTCAGCAAACAAGACCGCTTTCCGAAAATCACTACAAAGATCATCCTCCAAGCAGACAGTGCATTACTTACTTATATGGCCTCTCTGCAATCGAAAACAAATTCGAACATTCCAGCATGACGCAATAACACCCAATCAAAATAAAACTTGTCACTGTAACTATGCACTGTCCTACGCCACATAATGTTTACGAATCCACATGATTCGACCCGATGTTACCCGTAAGATCGCGAAGCTTCGATCAATAATAAACAAGCAACTCCATACCATTCTCAACAATATCGAACGACGATGACCTTCAACACTATACAAAGCCACAGCAACAGCGCAAAATCAAACCAAAGGAAAATACACACTATCATTACATGCTTTGCAAAACAAAATGATCGGATCTATCGTGCGCGTCTCAATCGTAACAATTTTATAATGATGTTTATATTCTTTTTTGTTGTTTGTTTTTGAAAACGGTGTTCGATAAATTAGAGTATAACCTTGGCGTCCCCTGCGTGGGATGCCTTTATTGTAAAGTGACCGGCTGGGGAATGTGTTACCACTAGGGTTGTTTCAGGAGATCTTTTATACGGATCAGGAGTGAGTCCTCTTTCAACCAAGTTATGGTCCTGATTTCGTGGTCCTGATTCGACTCTTTGCAGTCCGCTGGCCCCTGTAAACAATGAATAACAAACTCACTGCCTAACATGACATGCCGTGGTGCCAACCACAGGAGAGCGTCCCTCTATGCACACGCAGTATAGAGAGCAATCAATGTTTCATTAAAAACCTTCTGTTTGCGCATTCATGTGATGCTACTCCTTCGGATTAGATTATAAACTAAGGTCTAGTCTGTGTAAGCAAGCATTCCATCACATGAACTTTAAAGATCCTGACGCTCATGTCCAAGACGAATAAATTCCGGCTACACAAATACACCCAGCATGCACAAGGTCATTTCCACCCACCTCCGGTCGCACAGGATTGTGCTCAGTCGTCTGGGCGTCAGACTATGCACCCAAAAAGCTGCAAGTGGGCGCCTCAGTCGACTCGAGTTAGATCACGTATCGGCCAGCGCACTGAGCATTCAACAATGGATGGAGACATGCGCTTCATAACTGGACATCATCATCATCATGGTGATCCTGATTCGGCTCTTTGCAGTCCAGTGGACCCTATAAAATGACTAACAAATCATACTGATTTTAGGTCCCTACCCCTTGTTCCCTGGGATGGTTATCCCCGTCTGCCATATCGCCAATGGTGGGTGTAGACGTTAAACCTCAATGTTAATTCACTAGACATTTACAATGAAATGTTTATAACAAATTACTTTAAAACAACAAACACACCAACAACGATCATACTGTAGTCTCTAAAAAATTGACCAACACGATATCTAACAACAAGTAAGCTTACTTTACAACTCCTCTACAATTTGGTTGATGCGGAAAGAAGAGAGAGAGAGAGAGAGAGAGAGAGAGAGAGAGAGAGAGAGAGAGAGAGAGAGAGAGAGAGAAGAGGAGGAGGAGGAATAACGAAGCTTAACGTCCTATTGCGTTAGCGTTAAGGACGAATCACCACATCGCCATCTTGACAACAATGACCATCATCATCATCATAATTATCAAAAACAACGGGGAGAGAAAGAGAGAGAGAGAGAGAGAGAGAGAGAGAGAGAGAGAGAGAGAGAGAGAGAGAGAGAGAGAGAGAGAGAGAGAGAGAGATTCTCTTAAACTGACGCGAGGCGTAGCATATGATAGGCCAAACGCTACCAATGCACAGAGGTGCGCTCATAGCCACTCGTTCGCGAGCAGCCGGTGTGTAAGCATGGATTGTGTTTCTTCAGTTACATGTAAGTTGAATTGTAGTTATTGTACATTCTTAGGTCTGTCAAGATTAGGTGTTTCGAAATGTTAATAATAATAATAATAATAATAATAATAATAATAATAATAATAATAATAGTAATAATAATAATTTCTTTAGTTTCCAGTGCAGTTTGCTACATTATCAGAATATAGAATAAATCAGTGTCCGCCTTTTGTTTGTTTGTTGTGTAAATCAACGGTGGATTTAAAAAAAAAAAACAACACATTATTGATTAATGTTTTAATTAACAAACGTTTGCTTTGGTTTTTGTCTTTCGGGTACATTTATTAGTGTTGCAACTTTAGACTAAATAAAAATTCTCGAGCTATCTAATTAGTGATTGCAGGTACAGTCCAAATTACAAGCAATTGAACAGTGGACGGAAATGAGAAAAAAGCTACATGTAATCACAGAACAAATACAGATTCACGTGCGTAGTAATGTCAGATAGCCTTACTAGCTTAGCTACAACCATCATTACAGCAAGTTGCCGAGTGCTGGTATCAACGTGAGAGAGAGAGAGAGAAAGAGAGAGAGAGAGAGAGAGAGAGAGAGAGAGAGAGAGAGAGAGAGAGAGAGAGAGAGAGAGAGAGAGAGAGAGAGAGAGAGAGAGGTCGATGGGAGATAACTCCCTATCGGTAGCAAAAACATTTAACCGTATGAAGCGCCGATGCCGGTAGTTTCAAAAGTGGTGTTTCACCCGTACCCTGTACGCTTATGTGTCCGGGGACGTTAATCTATTTTAACTAACTAACTAACTAAGCCTGTGACGAGTCTCATAGATACCCAAAGAGAGACGCGTCGCAGGCATAAGCTCTCGCGTGTCCAGATACAAGCGCCTGGGGAATAAAAATAGTGGTTCATGAATTCCGGGTAATCAACGTCTCTGGGCCTAGGCCTCCTCAAAATGTAGCTTCCGGAAGAGCGTTGCTACATGTATTATGTTGAATATTTAATCCAGCTTGTTCAGAGTAGTTGACGAGTCGTCAGAAAGTGGCGTGCGTGTGGGGGAGAGGGGGGGAGGAGGAGGGGACGGTTTAGGGTAAGACTGACTAGGGTAGGGTTTTAGCCTAGGTTAGCAAAGCTAGCTAAAACTTTAACAAAAATAATACAAAATAATTAATAGCCTACATTTTTACCGTATTCCTTTGAACGAAATACGTCATTTCGTAAGCTTACTGCAGACTTTCCAGCGCCAGTGCATTCACAGTATGCGATGAGTGTTACTGTGTGGTTCATGGATAGCTTTACCATTGTTATTTTTAAAGTAATACTTTAGTGCTAAGGCCAATGTTTACAGTTGTAGTCTGCTAACTGCAGTGCATTTTGAGTTAATCTTTGTGAAAGTGGGTCACTGTGAATGTGCAGTGCTTACCTCAATGGCCTTGAACCATTCGTTTCATTTCTGCACGGTCCCCATCAGGTGCGACGGTGCTTCCAATCTTTCCGCCTCTGTTGCACATTCCACGTAATCCACATTAAACGTTGCACAACATCTAGACTAGAATTCTCGGCTTCAAATGCCATTTTTTCTGAACATACGCACAAGCACAAAAAATGTCGTCTGCAGTACTGTTGATATATTGTGTTGATGCTTTCAACTCTTCGCAACCAATCAAATTGCTAGTCCCTTGCATTAGTACATAACGTGTTTTAACATGTTGTAAGGTGGATGGATGGAGGAATGTATGAGGATGGTGGGGATGGAGTGGGGATGGGGGGTGGGGGGAGGGGAATTTCGTGATTTTTCTCACAGGTGAAATTTCCTGTTGCGAATCTTCAAGCGGCGTCTTCGTGTTGTATGACAATGTGGTGGAAAGACTAACAGATTTAGGTCCTTGATGGCGTTACACCCTACGCAGGTCAGTAGCAAGTGTGCGTCTTGGGTCCCTTGGGTTCGATCTTGTCTTCGGCCAGCTGATTAAGCTGACAAGTGTGCAAGTAATCAGGGGTGGATTATGAGGAGGTGTAAACCCTCCCCCCCCCCACCCTCGGGCAAAAATAAATAAATAAATAAATAAATAAATAAATAAATAAATAAAATAAATGAAAACACACATACACACGTTTCCTCCCCCCTCCCCCTCCCCCGTCCCTCATACCTTCAATGTTATTATGGCAATGATGTGAAATTCTATATTAATTTGGATTTGGAAAAGCTTAGCGTAGTTGTGGTACCCAGTTAGCTTATTGACCAGTGTGTGGTATAGGCTTGCTATGACTGACATAATTTTTTTTTCTCACTTTCTGAGGATTTAACCTTATTTCGATCGTGCCCGCTTCCATCCCATTATATCGGATATCGGATGACATTGATGGATTGGCTGGAGAATAACAAGAACTTGAACAGCTGGTACAGAGGCTTGACACCACCTCCAAAGCCTTTGAAATGAAAATAAGTACAGAGAAGACCAAACTGATGACCGACAACACTAGTGGCATCAACACTGATATCCAAGGCCAATCCCTCAACACGGTGCACAGCTTCAAATATTTAGGAACCATTGTATCAGACAATGGGTCCCGACAGGAAGTCCTCTCCAGAATAGCACAAACACAACTGCTGCTCTGACAAGATTGCAACCCATTTGGAAAGACAGGATCATCAGTCTACACTCCAAGGTAAGGTTGCTGCGCTCCTTTGTCATCTCAATCTTCCTATACTCTTGCGAGACATGGACCCTCACAGCAGATCTACAACGAAAAATACAAAACATGGAGATGAGGTGCTAAAGAAAACTTCTGGGCATTTGCTATAATTATACCCAGCACATCTCCAACGACGAAGTCCGAAAGATCATCACTCAAGACATTGGACAACACGATGTTCACAGTGGTGAAGAAACGGAAACTCCGATGGTATGGCCACGTTACCAGAGCATCAGGCCTTGCAAAGACCGTTCTGCAAGGCAGGAGGCAAAAGAAGAGGGAGACAGAAAAAGAGGTGGGAAGACAACATTCGAGAATGGGCTCGCTTGACATTGAACGAAGCCATGAGGGCTTTTAAGGACAGAGAAAGATGGAGTACGCTGGTTGATCATCTGTGGTGCCCCAACGACTTCCGAGTTGCGGGATAGGACAGGTTAGGATAGAATAGGATTACTTAAAAGATTGTTTATTTCTCTCATACCAAATAGGGAGATTGTGATAGTCCAGATTATTGGGCAGTTGTTTGAACTATAGATGGAACGTTACAGTACAACGTGGAGTGGTGTTGAACAGTAGGACGGAACTTTGCTTGTTAAGAATATGGGAGGGAACTGCAGGAGCCACGTTTGCAAAAAAGAAATTTGCTGAACTACCTCCCTCCCTCTCTCTCTCTCTCTCTCTCTCTCTCTCTCTCTCTCTCTCTGGTTCTAAACCTATCCCCTAACCCGGAGGTCGTAGGGGCACCACAGATGATCGTTTAACCAGCGTACTCCATCTTCCTCTGTCCTCAGCGCTTCGCTCAGTGTCAAGCAATACATTCTCGAATGTTGTCCTCCCACCTCTATTTCTGTCTTTTCTTCTTCTGCCTCCTTGCACCGTGCCTTGCGGGATGGTCTTTGCAAGGCCTGATGCTCTGGTAACGTGGCCATACCATCGGAGTTTCCGTTTCTTCACCACTGTGAGCAAGTCATCGTGCTGTCCAATGTCTTGAGTGATGGTCTTTCGAATTTCGTCGTTGGAGATGTGCTGGGTATAGCAAATGCCCAGACATGTTCTGTAGCACTTCATCTCCATGCTTTGTATTCTTCGTTATAGATCTGCTGTGAGGGTCCATGCTTCGCAAGCCAATAGGAAGCTGGAGATGATAACGGAGCGCAGCAGCCTTACCTTGGAGTGTAGACTGATGGTCCTGTCTTTCAAAATGGGCTTCAACCTTGTCAGGAGTCCAAATCTTTGTGCTATCCTGGAGAGGACTTCTTGTCGGGACCCATTGTCTAATACCATGGCCCCTAAATATTTGAAGCTATGCCCTTTCTTGAGGGATTGGCCTTGGACTGATGTCCGTGTTGATGCCATCGGTTTTGATCATCATTTTGGTCTTCTCCGAACTTATTTCCATTCCATAGGCTCTGGAGGTGGTGTCAAGTCTCTGTAGCAGCTGTTCAAGTTCTTGTTCCTCTCTGGCCAATCCAACAACGTCAACCGCAAAACAGAGTTTGAAGACTGTGATCTTCGTGATCTGCATAGGCATCTGACATAATGACCTCTAGGAAGATGTTGAAGAGTGTTGGGGAGAGTAGTTATCCTTGACGCACGCCGATTGTTGTTTTGAACCAGTTCCCGATTGAGTTGTTGTGGAGGACTGCACTGGTAGCCTTGTCATACAGGCTTTTGATGACTTTAATAATGTTAGGGCTTATGTTGTACACTCTCATGATTGCCCACAGAGGTACATTCCAGACTCAGTCATACGCTTTCTTGAAGTCTACAAACACATGAATAGATGTTGTTGGTGCTGTAGGTAATTCTCGCAGATTATTTTGAGGTTGAAAATCTGTGCAGTGGTACTTAGTCGCCCTGACTTGAATCCTATTTGTTCTTCAGCTATGATTTGTTCAGCTTGGGGTTTCAACCTGTTGAGTATTATTTTCAGGACGACCTTGCTGGGATGGATGATGAGGCTGATGGTGCGGTAATTTTTAAACTCCTGAAGGTTGCCCTTTTTGGGAAGAGTGATGACAAGCGACTGGGTCCATGGTGTAGGCCACTCCCCACTCTGCCAGATCTTGTTACTAATAATGGCGAGGGCATCAATCATCGCTTCTCCTCCTGCTTGAAGCAATTCCTTGGGTATTTTGTCCACTCCCGCTGACTTCCCTTTCTTTAGCGATTGCACTGCTGCCTCAACTTCATCTCGGAGAACTGGGAGATTTGTTCTTCTTCGCTGTTCTGGGGACATGCTAGAACTGATGGGTCTCCGTTCGGTGAGTGGTTGTAAAGGTCAGAGCAGTACTCTGTCCATCTAATAATATAATACTGAATGCTATCCAAGACTTCTTGTTCTTCTATAAGACATATATGCCAGACTTGCTTTGGATCGTAGAGACGTTGGGCTCTTTAACACTTGTCAGCCACTTTACAGTCTGGTAGACCTTGTTGTTGTTGTTCTTGTTCAAAATGATCTCTATTTCATGGCTAGCTAGTTAGCTATTCATTGCTTACAGGGTCCAGCGGACTGCAAAGAGCCGAATCAGGACCACAAAATCAAAACCACAACTTCGCTGAAAGAAGACTCACCTCTGATCTGCATAAAAGATCTGCCGAAACAACCCTAGTGGTAACACTGAAGGCATTCCACCAGCCGGTCACTTTACAATAAAGATATCCCACGCAGGGGACGTTGAGGCTATAGGTCTACTCTAATTTATCGAACCCCCGTTTACAAAAACAAAATAGAATACAAACATTATAAAATATCAACAAAACACAATCATACATATAAAATGCCTACATTGCCAAATAATAACATCATAGGAAACCCCAGTGACCATTTGGCAGAAAGCGTCCAATATTCCCAAGCTGATCCAACAGACCTCACACACAAATGAGGAGTTTTGTCCCGGAAGAGTGTTCAAGAAAAAAGGTAGATGACTGGTCTAACGAAGAAGAAGATAGTATAGTAGATTGATAGAACAGAGTAGGAATGAGAAAGAACAAATGAGGAAGACAGCGACAGTGGGAATTTAAAGCACTGGGAATTTAAAGCACTAACAGAGTAGGAATGAGAAAGAACAAATGAGGAAGACAGCGACAATGGGAATTTAAAGCACTAAATTTCCAGAAAGTGGGAATATTATTTATACTGAAACCCCCGGCACACCGGCGGGTGGTCATTCCCTGGCATTGACCTTCTATCCAGTTCTCCCAAAGTTGAGTCTTACTTTGGGATAAGAAGAAATAAGAGATCTATACAATTCCTGATGAAACCGAAATAAAGCGGCGAAAGCTTGAAAAAACTAAATACTGAACGAATATATAAAACAATAAATATATTATGTACAATAATAAAATATTTAGAAATTAAACCAATAGTTAAAATAAAATTATTTATAATCTCATTATTTTATTATTGCATATATTTATTGTTTATTGTTTAATGGGACGCAGTAAGCAAATGAGGTGTTTACAAACAAATGTTATTTATTTATTTATTTCATTTAATCACTTTTATATAGCGCTGTACCAGCTCAAGGGCCGTTCAAGGCGCTGGCCGATACAGGATCTAACTCAAGCAGCCCATGGCGCCCACATGCAACCTTTGCATAGTCTAACACCCAGGTGACTTGAGCACGATCCTGGGCGACCGTGGATGGGGAGAAGGGACCTAGTGCCTGTTGGGTGTATTTGTGTAGCCGGCACTCACCCGTCTAGGACATGAACGTCAGGATCTTTAAAATCCATGCGATGGAATGCGTGCGTCCACAGACTAAACCTGAGTTTATTCTCTCATCCTAAGGAGTATAACAAATACCTAATTAAATAATAATAATAATAATAATAATAATAATAATAATAATAATAATAATAATAATAATAATAATAATAATACATAAATAAATAAATTAATTAATAAATAAAAAAATAATAAAAAAAAATAATAATAATAATAATAATAATAATAATAATAATACTGGATGCTATTTACGCGCCTTTCCCCAAATCAACTAGGCTCAAAGCGCGGCGATCTGTACCAAAATGCACGCTTACCTGTCTCACCCACCCTCACACACAACAAATGCTTATCCATCACCCAAACAGGTGGTGTAAAGGCAAGGAGATCGCAAATGTTCACCCCTTGCGGGAATCGAGCCCGCGACCTTCGGCATAGGAAACCGGCGACTAATCCATTGCGCCACGAACCCCCCCCCACTCCCCTCCTCCTTCACCCCTATAAATAAATAAATAAATAAATAAATAAATAAATAAATAAATAAATAAATAAATGACACAATTTATTTATTTACGTACTTATCGTTTAGTTCGACAGGACAACGTGTTATTTTCTTTTCATGGGAAATAATAACAAACCAGCAGTGTTCACACAGGCACAAAACTGAAGACGTGGTTACCTCTCTTTGAGTGAGGCGTTTTCATAATGATAATGGTATTAATACGCAATTTCTTTCATGGCTTGTTTGAAATAGGCACATGCAACAAACGTGTAGTCTAATTGTACTCCCCTCAAAATTCAAATGTTCCAGATGGTTTGCAAATCTTGGCGATGAGTCTTAAATACTCTAAAAATGATAACCACAAAGAAAAGAGAAGAAGTATTTTCTTTCATCCGTCCGTCCGGCGTCCGCTGTCTGTTTGTAAAAATCTTTTAAAGTTGCTAAATACTGGAAACCTTTTTCATGTATCACAACCAACTTTAATGGGATGATGTACATAACACCTCGAAACTTATAAGTGAATGAATGACTTCACTTCAGGTCAAAGTCACAGGATCAACATATAATATATGCCCCTAAAGTGACAAATTTTAAACAATTGTACTTTTTTATTTGCATGATAGATATCACTCGTGAACTGTGCAAATTTGGTCAACCTCGCTTATAGGTCAAGGTCACTGGAGCTGTCCATAAGTTGGTTTGTATAGGTACTTTGAAGTGACCTTGACCTGTGAGAGGTATAGAGTCTAAACTTATTGTATTTATATATATTAGATTGAATCTTTGTTCCGGTTTTTTGTGTCCTATCATATCCTGTCCCGTAACCCGAAGGTCGTAGGGGCACCACAGATGATCGTTTAACCAGCATACTCCATCTTTCTCTGTCCTCAGCAGCCCTGATGGCTTCGCTCAGTGTCAAACCAGTCCATTCACGAATGTTGTCCTCCCACCTCTTTTTCGGTCTCCCTCTTCTTCTACCTCCTTGCACTGTGCCTTGCAGAATGGTCTTTGCAAGGCCTGATGATCTGGTGACGTGGTCATACCATCGGAGTTTCCGTTTCTTCACCACTGTTAGCAGGTCATCGTGTTGTCCAATGGCTTGTGTGATGGTCTGTCGGACTTCGTCGTTGGTGATGTGTTGGGTATAGGAAATGCCCAGAAGTCTTCTGTAGCACCTCATCTCCATGCTTTGTATTCTTCGTTGGAGATCTTCTGTGAGGGTCCATGCTTCGCAAGCATATAGGAAGATGGAGATGACAAGGGAGCGCAGCAGTCTTACTTTGGAATTTTGTGTGTTGATCTTGAAAGTCATTGTCATTTTAGGCGTTACAAAAACATATAATTACTCACCGCACAGTGTAATGGCTGACCATTTAATCCATAATATGCAACAATATTGAATTATTTGATCATATAGATGAGCATCAGTGGGCATTTTTTTCTTTCTTTTTTAAATGTGCGTGTGCGTGCGTGTGTGTGTGTGTGGCTAGGTAGAAACGCCGTTATTCTGACATACACTTGAACCTCTACGCACTTTCTTTAGACGGACCCCGTTATTTTGACGTCAAAACAGTGTTCCGTTAGAATTAGGGCGGTGTTAGGCTTATTTTAAGGTTAGGTTAAGGGTTAGGGTTAGGGTTTGAGTTAGGGGTTAGGGGGTTAGGGTTAGGGAAAGGGATACCTTCAAAAATTTGAAAATGTCAAAATAATGTCAAGAAAATGAAAAGTGTGGTAAAATAATGTCTGCTTTTTTCACAACAGTCATCGCAACGTCGTTTCTACACACACGTGTGTGTGCGTGTGTGTGTGTGTGTGTGTGTGTGAGTGGGAGAGAGAGAGAGAAAGAGAGAGAGAGAGAGAGAGAGAGAGAGAGAGAGAGAGAGAGAGAGAGAGATTAATTACTGTAATAACCGAAATTTGGTATCAACATACAATAAGACGTCAGTTATATAGCTCTTATGTCTTTGTAAAATTGACGAGTGTTCGTAGATTCCAAGGTTTTCTGATTTTGATCTTTAATTTATTTATTGTCTAAGATGTTTTCCAATGTTATTGCTCCGTGTGACACAAATAAAGTCGTATTGCATTGTATTGTATTGATTGTATTGTATTGTACTTGTCTTGTATTAAAAGTGTCGGTTTGAAAGCAATCAACTTGCTTTTCGTGATATTTTCTTCATTCGTACTCGACGTAATACTGATGATATCATTTATGCGCCTGTTCTTTGCAGGTGTATGATTCATTGTCGATCGACGTAGTGCAGTTCCTGGGAAAATAGGAAACCGGCCGTCTGCAATACACAACCCTGTGGCAGGGCAAACTCTACTAGGCTACACTACTGGTGTTGTTTATCGACCGAAACAGCCAGTGAAGTAGGCCTACGTACATTCCACGGGGATGGGACCCGTATGCATGCAAAGTTATAACGCTACTCAGCGAGTTGGAAAGGTCCCCCAAGTTTGGCACTGTTGGAAGGAATGGCGGACCCAGAGGTAGTAGGTAAGAGAGTACATATTAACGCAACTGATTAACATCTCAAAAAGCACTGTGTGTCGCACCATATGTAGGCTTACAGCGTTGTGTGTGTATGTGGTTCCAATATATAGATTGTAGTGTGTAAGATAGTCAATAAAATATCGTTTTATATTGAAAAAATACCGAAAGAAATGTAGGTACCGAGGGTATCCACGGCCATTTTGAATTTTGCCTGGAACTGTTGATGTGCTGAATATTTAATAAAGAAAACTTGTATATTGCTTAGTTGTAGGCGTTTTGATGTTTAAACGACATACGCTAGTATAGAAGTGTTACTCTCTTCATATTATATAGTGTCGCGATAGCGAAAATGGAAATATGTGAGGTTTGGTTGGGGTACTTAAGTGTTTGCTTGTCAGTACCGGTTGTCTTTTCTTGACACTTGCAGGGCACTACGGCACTAATCTCTAACGCGATCACTGTTGTGATTTATAAGTGATGTGAAACTGCTTGTGTTGAAGTGAGAGTTTGCACAAAGTTGCTAAAGTTGGAAGTGATCTTGGCTTTGTTAGAAAACGGACAAATAAAATAACAACGAAATAAAATGAAATATTCTATTAGCAATTGTATGGTAGTTTTTTTTTTTTTTTATTGAAAACCAATTAATCTCGTGTAGCCCACAAAGAATTATATGTTCCTTCAAAACAAAACAAAAATAATAATCGGAAAACAAAGCGAACCGGCTGTGCAAGACCATATTAATATAAAGGAACTTCGCGCCTCATGTTTGTCAACTAAATAGATCTCGTACATTGAGTCCCGAGGTTTACAACAAGAACTCCAACATTATGTGGCTACGATGTTAGATTTTGTGGATCTCACCAACCGTAATGTTATTCACTGTGTGTGATCCTCACTTGATTTTTTTTAATTCATGCTATCGGGCGCTGCCAATGAGACATCCTGGTTGCACCGTTCGTCCGTTTGTTAAAACTGATATTATCCAGCTTCCGCTGAACAGCTAGATTAACACAAAATTTGTTGTTTGTGTGAATTGCCAATGGGGCATCCCCAAAAGTAAACTGTCAATGTTGAAACACAGAAATTTGTGGATCACCATTAGGTCCACGCCGGCGCAATTCAATTGTTGTTCTCTTTCTCTACCCCACGTTCCCACACTCTGTCTGTCTGTCTCTGTCTCTCTCTAATTGCTACAACTGTCTGCCTCTCTGTATCTCTCTCTTTAATTGTTATTGTTACAACTGTCTGTCTCTCTGTATCTCTCTCTCTAATTGTTATTGTTATAACTGTCTGTCTCTCTAATTGTTATTGTTACAACTGTCTCTCTCTCTCTCTTTCTAATTGTTATTGTTACAACTATCTGTCTCTCTCTAATTGTTATTGGTACAACTGTCTCTGTCTCTCTATAATTGCTACTGTTACAACTGTCTGTCTCTCTCTCTAATTGTTATTGTTATAACTGTCTCTCTGTCTGTCTATCTCTCTCTCTCTAATTGTTATAGTTACAACTGTCTGTCTGTATCTCTCTCTAATTGTTATAGTTACAACTGTCTGTATCTCTCTCTAATTGTTATTGTTACAACTGTCTCTCTCTAATTGTTATTGTTACAACTGTCTGTCTGTCTGTATCTCTCTCTAATTGTTATTGTTACAACTGTCTGTCTGTATCTCTCTCTCTAATTGTTATTGTTACAACTGTCTGTACTGTCTCTCTCTAATTGTTATTGTTACAACTGTCTCTCTCTAATTGTTATTGTTACAACTGTCTCTCTCTAATTGTTATTGTTACAACTGTCTGTCTGTCTGTATCTCTCTCTAATTGTTATTGTTACAACTGTCTGTCTGTATCTCTCTCTAATTGTTATTGTTACAACTGTCTGTACTGTCTCTCTCTAATTGTTATTGTTACAACTGTCTGTCTCTCTCTCTAATTGTTATTGTTACAACTGTCTGTCTGTATCTCTCTCTAATTGTTATTGTTACAACTGTCTGTACTGTCTCTCTCTCTAATTGTTATTGTTACCACTGTCTGTCTCTCTCTCTAATTGTTATTGTTACAACTGTCTGTCTCTCTGTCTTTTTATGTAATTGTTATTGTTACAACTGTCTGTCTCTGTCTTTTTATGTAATTGTTATTGTTACAACTGTCTGTCTCTCTGTCTCTTTATGTAATTGTTATTGTTACAACTGTCTGTCTGTCTGTATATCTCTCTAATTGTTATTGTTACAACTGTCTGTCTCTCTCTAATTGTTATTGTTACAACTGTCTGTCTCTCTGTCTTTTTATGTAATTGTTTTTGTTACAACTGTCTGTCTCTCTGTCTCTTTATGTAATTGTTATTGTTACAACTGTCTGTCTATCTGTCTCTTTATGTAATTGTTATTGTTACAACTGTCTGTCTATCTGTCTCTTTATGTAATTGTTATTGTTACAACTGTCTGTCTCTCTGTCTTTTTATGTAATTGTTATTGTTACAACTGTCTGTCTCTCTGTCTCTTTATGTAATTGTTATTGTTACAACTGTCTATCTGTCTCTTTATGTAATTGTTATTGTTACAACTGTCTGTCTCTCTGTCTCTTTATGTAATTGTTATTGTTACAACTGTCTGTCTATCTGTCTCTTTATGTAATTGTTATTGTTACAACTGTCTGTCTCTCTGTCTCTTTATGTAATTGTTATTGTTACAACTGTCTGTCTCTCTGTCTCTTTATGTAATTGTTATTGTTACAACTGTCTATCTGTCTCGTTATGTAATTGTTATTGTTACAACTGTCTGTCTCTCTGTCTCTTTATGTAATTGTTATTGTTACAACTGTCTGTCTCTCTGTCTCTTTATGTAATTGTTATTGTTACAACTGTCTATCTGTCTCTTTATGTAATTTTTATTGTTACATCTGTCTGTCTCTCTGTCTCTTTATGTAATTGTTATTGTTACAACTGTCTGTCTATCTGTCTCTTTATGTAATTGTTATTGTTACAACTGTCTGTCTCTCTGTCTCTTTATGTAATTGTTATTGTTACAACTGTCTGTCTCTCTGTCTCTTTATGTAATTGTTATTGTTACAACTGTCTGTCTCTCTCTATAATTGTTATTGTTACAGCTGTCTGTCTATCTGTCTCTTTATGTAATTGTTATTGTTACAACTGTCTGTCTCTCTGTCTCTTTATGTAATTGTTATTGTTACAACTGTCTGTCTCTCTGTCTCTTTATGTAATTGTTATTGTTACAACTGTCTGTCTCTCTGTCTCTTTATGTAATTGTTATTGTTACAACTGTCTGTCTATCTGTCTCTTTATGTAATTGTTATTGTTACAACTGTCTGTCTATCTGTCTCTTTATGTAATTGTTATTGTTACAACTGTCTGTCTCTCTGTCTCTTTATGTAATTGTTATTGTTACAACTGTCTGTCTATCTGTCTCTTTATGTAATTGTTATTGTTACATCTGTCTGTCTCTCTGTCTTTTTATGTAATTGTTATTGTTACAACTGTCTGTCTCTCTGTCTTTTTATGTAATTGTTATTGTTACAACTGTCTGTCTATCTGTCTCTTTATGTAATTGTTATTGTTACAACTGTCTGTCTCTCTGTCTCTTTATGTAATTGTTATTGTTACAACTGTCTGTCTCTCTGTCTCTTTATGTAATTGTTATTGTTACAACTGTCTATCTGTCTCTTTATGTAATTGTTATTGTTACAACTGTCTGTCTCTCTGTCTCTTTATGTAATTGTTATTGTTACAACTGTCTATCTGTCTCTTTATGTAATTTTTATTGTTACAACTGTCTGTCTCTGTCTCTTTATGTAATTGTTATTGTTACAACTGTCTGTCTCTCTGTCTCTTTATGTAATTGTTATTGTTACAACTGTCTGTCTATCTGTCTCTTTATGTAATTGTTATTGTTACATCTGTCTGTCTCTCTGTCTTTTTATGTAATTGTTATTGTTACAACTGTCTGTCTCTCTGTCTTTTTATGTAATTGTTATTGTTACAACTGTCTGTCTATCTGTCTCTTTATGTAATTGTTATTGTTACAACTGTCTGTCTCTCTGTCTCTTTATGTAATTGTTATTGTTACAACTGTCTGTCTCTCTGTCTCTTTATGTAATTGTTATTGTTACAACTGTCTATCTGTCTCTTTATGTAATTGTTATTGTTACAACTGTCTGTCTCTCTGTCTCTTTATGTAATTGTTATTGTTACAACTGTCTATCTGTCTCTTTATGTAATTTTTATTGTTACAACTGTCTGTCTCTGTCTCTTTATGTAATTGTTATTGTTACAACTGTCTGTCTATCTGTCCCTTTATGTAATTTTTATTGTTACAACTGTCTGTCTCTCTCTATAATTGTTATTGTTACAACTGTCTGTCTCTCTGTCTCTTTATGTAATTGTTATTGTTACAACTGTCTGTCTCTCTCTATAATTGTTATTGTTACAACTGTCTGTCTATCTGTCTCTTTATGTAATTGTTATTTGTTACAACTGTCTGTCTCTGTCTCTGTTATTGTTACAACTGTCTGTCTCTGTCTCTTTATGTAATTGTTATTGTTACAACTGTCTGTCTCTCTGTCTCTTTATGTAATTGTTATTGTTACAACTGTCTGTCTCTCTCTATAATTGTTATTGTTACAGCTGTCTGTCTATCTGTCTCTTTATGTAATTGTTATTGTTACAACTGTCTGTCTCTCTGTCTCTTTATGTAATTGTTATTGTTACAACTGTCTGTCTCTCTCTATAATTGTTATTGTTACAGCTGTCTGTCTATCTGTCTCTTTATGTAATTGTTATTGTTACAACTGTCTGTCTCTCTCTATAATTGTTATTGTTACAGCTGCCTGTCTATCTGTCTCTTTATGTAATTGTTATTATTACAACTGTCTGTCTCTCTCTATAATTGTTATTGTTACAGCTGTCTGTCTATCTGTCTCTTTATGTAATTGTTATTGTTACAACTGTCTGTCTCTGTCTCTTTATGTAATTGTTATTGTTACAGCTGTCTGTCTATCTGTCTCTTTATGTAATTGTTATTGTTACAACTGTCTGTCTCTCTCTATAATTGTTATTGTTACAACTGTCTGTCTATCTGTCTCTATGTAATTTTTATTGTTACAACTCTCTGTCTCTCTGTCTTTTTATGTAATTGTTATTGTTACAACTCTCTGTCTCGTTATGTAATTGTTATTGTTACAACTGTCTGTCTCTCTGTCTCTTTATGTAATTGTTATTGTTACAAGCCCCAAGGCAAGATGTAAAAATCACACCCAGTGCTCACTCTTTTACTCTTGTTAAATAAAATTGTTATCTTATGAATATCTTATACCCCCCTCGTTGTTGTTTGTAGATTATAGTCACACGACACTTTCGCATATAGGTGACTACTGGACCGATTTATACTGACACCAGCGGGCCAGTTGTTGGTAAAGGGGAAAATAATATGATCACACATTGACCAGTCCGGGATTCGAACCAGCGACCTTTCGGTTACTAGCAAGACGCTCTTACCAACTGAGCTACCCGGCCCCTCTTCCCCCTCTCTCTCTCTCTCTCTCTCTCTCTTTCTTTTTATCTCTCCCTCCCTCCCTCTCTCTCTCTCTCTCTCTCACACACACACACACACACACACACACGCTCGCTCTCTATCAATGGTTTAAATGTCTTTAAAAAATAATGGTAAACTTCATTAACATTAGCAGATAAATAATATGTAATGACATTTTATGAAAACGTATACCTTTCTAATAAACTATTAAACAAATGTAACTATAAATCCTACTCCAGAGCAATATACGTTATTTAAAAAAAAAATTAAGCTTCCTTCTTGTTGTACAGGCTACTACAGCTATAGGTGCATCGTTTCGTTTTTAATAGTTTCTTTCTTCTACATGTAGTTCGCTTGTACTATAATCGTACTTAGTCATAACAGGTTTTATGACTAAACTTTATCGAAGCCTGTACAAACGATCGGATCCTCAGTTTCAGTTGGCACAAATCCAACAATGCTTTGTGGGCTAGTTGTTACAGAATAGGCCTACATGCAGTTAGGTTCTGTTTCTTGCTTACGCTATCACTTGCAAGTACGTCGACAATGTCACGTCCCTTATTCTGAGTATCATAAGAACCCTGCCAGTCACACGGTCTTGGGTGCTAGCTGTTATCTACGCAAGTTTCAGCTAGCTAATCAGTAACAAAAAAAAAGTAGTTCTGTTTTCCCGAGAAACCTGCATGACGACATTCGTGTGGCGTAAACATCAGTCCTTGTAGTTGTGGCCCGCGCGCAGATTTTCTCTCTCTAACTCGAAACAGCCTCTAATGCAGCTGAGCGAATGCTATATATATATTACTTCCGTTCTATTTTTATGGAGAAAAGGTTGTCTATTATAGGCTCACGGCATATTACGCGTGGGAAGCACGCTGTATAGATTTTCTCTTGTCGAGCTATCGTTTGTTTTGCTTGTGAGTATTACTATTAAATGTATTAGTGTATTGTTGTTGTTTTTGTGCAACAAGGCGAATCAATGATTTTCGGGTGATAAATATATCGTCAGGACCCTAACTGCGGAAGGAAAATTAGAAGAACTGGCCCACGAGTTGGACCACTATCGTTGGAACGTTCTAGGTATCAGCGAACTGCGATGGAAAGGCCTAGGTGAAACAACGACCGACAAAGGCCACAAGCTCTATTTCAGCGGTAGGGATGACAGGCACGAACACGGCGTTGGATTCTTGGTCCACAAGAACATTCTAGCGACTGTCATGGGTTGCCGCCCAGTCTCCAGTAGACTCATTACCATCCGCCTGAGAGCAGCCCCTTTCAACATCACCATCATCCAGGCCTACGCCCCAACATCAGACTATGACGACAGCGAAGTGGAGGATTTTTATGAAAATCTACAGGCGGTCCTTGACCAAGTGCCGAAGAAGGACATAGTCATAGTGCAAGGCGACTGGAATGCCAAGGTTGGCCAAGATGCGCACCGCAACTGGGGAGACACATGTGGACCCCACTGCAACAACGAGACAAATGACAGGGGTCTGAGACTCTTGGAGTTTGCCAGATACAACAATCTGGTACTGGCAAACACGCTTGGTCTCCACAAAAACTCCAGACGATGGACATGGCACAGTCCTGGCGGGGAGCATCACAACCAAATAGACTACATCATGGTCAAGAAACGCTTCAGATCAAGCATCAACATTGGCAGGACACGTACTTTTCCAGGAGCAGACATCGGAAGTGACCACGATCTCGTGATGATGTCTTTCCGGCTCCACTTGAAGAGAGTAAATACAGCAAAGTGCACTAGACTGAAGTTCGACCTGGACAAACTGCAAGACCCGGAGGTGGCAGAACTATTTCAGGCCACAATTGGAGGGAAATTTGCACCACTGCTCATTTTGGGGGCTGGTGAAGTAGATGTCAACACCATGACCACCACCTTCAACTCAGCTGTGACAGATGCCGCCACTGAGATCCTTGGCAAGCACCGACCAAAGAAGAAGCTGTGGATCACACCTGAACTTTTGGATCTGTGTGATAAACGAAGAGAGATGAAAAAGAAAAAGAACACCTCACAGGGAGCTGATGTCTACCGAAAAATCAACAATGACATCCGAAAAGGCATGCTCACAGCAAAGGAGAACTGGATAGAAGATCAATGCCAGGAAATAGAGAACAGTCTGAACAAGAACAACAGCAAGAAGGCCTACCAGACTGTGAAGCGACTGACAAGTGTCAAACAGCCCAAAGTCTCCACTATCCAAAGCAAGTCTGGAATATGCCTTACAGAAGAACAAGAAGTCTTGGACAGATGGACAGAGTACTGCTCTGACCTTTACAACCATACACCAAATGGAGACCCATCAGTTCTAGCATGTCCAGAGAACAGAGAAGAAGAAGAAATCCTCCCAATTCTCCGGGAAGAAGTTGAGGCAGCAGTGCAAGCGCTAAAGAAAGGGAAGTCAGCAGGAGTGGACAACATACCCGCGGAACTGCTACAAGCAGGAGGAGAAGCGATGATTGATGCCCTCACCATTATCTGTAACAAGATCTGGCAGAGTGGGGAGTGGCCTATACCATGGACCCAGTCGCTTGTCATCACTCTTCCCAAAAAAGGTAACCTTCAGGAGTGTGAAAATTACCGCACTATCAGCCATCCCAGCAAGGTCCTCCTGAAAATAATACTCAACAGGTTGAAACCCCAAGCTGAACAAATCATAGCTGAAGAACAAGCAGGATTCAGGGCAGGGCGAAGTACCACTGAGCAGATTTTCAACCTCAGAATAATCTGTGAGAAATACCTACAGCACCAACAACATCTATATCATGTGTTCATAGACTTCAAGAAGGCGTTTGACCGAGTCTGGCATGCAGCTCTATGGGCAACAATGAAAGTGTACAACATCAGCCCAAAAATTATTGAAGTCATCAAAAGCCTGTATGACAAGGCTACCAGTGCAGTCCTCCACAACAGAGCCATCGGGAATTGGTTCAGAACAACAATCGGTGTGCGTCAAGGATGCCTACTCTCTCCAACACTCTTCAACATCTTCCTAGAGCGCATCATGTCGGATGCTCTTGCAGACCATGAAGGCACAGTCAGCATAGGGGGTAGAGCAATCTCCAATCTTCGTTTTGCAGATGACATTGATGGATTGGCTGGAGAGGAACAAGAACTTGAACAGCTGGTACAGAGGCTTGACACCACCTCCAAAGCCTATGGAATGGAAATAAGTGCAGAGAAGACCAAAATGATGACCAACAACACCAATGGCATCAATACGGACATCAAAGTCCAAGGCCAATCCCTCGACACAGTGCATAGCTTCAAATATTTAGGAGCCATTGTATCAGACAATGGGTCCCGACAGGAAGTCCTCTCCAGGATCGCACAAACAACTGCTGCCCTGACAAGGTTGAAGCCCATTTGGAAAGACAGGACCATCAGTCTACATTCCAAAGTAAGACTGCTGCGCTCCCTTGTCATCTCCATCTTCCTATATGCTTGCGAAGCATGGACCCTCACAGCAGATCTCCAACGAAGAATACAAAGCATGGAGATGAGGTGCTACAGAAGACTTCTGGGCATTTCCTATACCCAACACATCACCAACGACGAAGTCCGACAGACCATCACACAAGCTATTGGACAACATGATGACCTGCTAACAGTGGTGAAGAAACGGAAACTTCGGTGGTATGGCCACGTCACCAGATCATCAGGCCTTGCAAAGACTATTCTGCAAGGCACAGTGCAAGGAGGTAGAAGAAAAGGGAGACCGAAAAAGAGGTGGGAGGACAACATTCGAGAATGGACTGGTTTGACACTGAGCGAAGCCATCAGGGCTGCTGAGGACAGAGAAAGATGGAGTATGCTGGTTAAACGATCATCTGTGGTGCCCCTACGACCTTCGGGTTACGGGACAGGATAGGATAGGATAGGAAATATATCGTGGCCAATCTAGTCTGTGCATGCTTATGTAATTCATCGGGTTTGTGCCAGGTACGCAAACGCACATGGTAAGCACCATCCGTAAAGACGGCGTTCTGAATCTGAAAGTATACACTGTGCTATCAAAACTGATATTTCTACAGTGTTGCGCGCAGGGAGCAAGAAAAAACTGTAAAAAGAAGGAAGCAACTCAAACGATAAAGGGTGGTAAGGGAGGTTAAAATTTAAAAAAAAAAAAAAATCGTTGTGTGTGTTAGTCCGTAGAGTTAACGTTGCAGGCAGAATTTCCTTGGCTTCAACGTAACCAAAACCAAAGATGTCTCGATTGATTTGATGGTGTGACTGTGGAGCCCTGCGTTTGAGTATAAGTAAGTATATGGGTACAATTCTGACTGAGAAACTCGACGTTAATGCTAACACAAGTTCCCATTCTATCCTATCCCGTAACTCGAAAGTCGTTGGGGCACCACAGATTATCGATTAACCAGCGTACTTCATCTTTCTCTGTCCATTCTCAAGCGTATAGGAAGATGGAGATGACAAGGGGGCGCAGCAGCCTTACATTGGAATGTAGACTGATGGTCCTGTCTTTCCAAATGGGCTTCAACCTTGTCAGGGCAGCAGTTGTTTGTGCGATCCTGGAGAGGACTTCCTGTCGGGACCCATTGTCTGATACAATGGATTCTAAATATTTGAAGCTATGCACTAAGTTGAGGGATTGGTCTTGGACCTTGATGTCCATGTTGATGCCATTGGTGGTGCTGGTCATAATTTTGGTCTTCTCTGCACTTATTTCCATTCCAAAGGTTCTGGAGGGTAGCGTCAAGCCTTTGTACATTACATTACATTACATTACATGATTGTTGCTTTAGGTCCAGCGGACTCTTCTGAGCCAAATCAGGACCAGACAACCCCCGATCCGCATAAAAGATCTGCTGAAACAACCCTAGTGGGAAAACTGAATGCCCTCCACCAGCCAGTCACTTTACAATAAAGACATCCCACGCAGGGGACACTGAGGCTGTACTCTAATTTATCGAACTCCCGTTTACAAAAACAAAATAGAATACAAACATCATTATAAATTATCAACAAAACACATACATATAAAATGCTTGCATTGCTAAATAATAACATCATAGGAAGCCCTAGTGACCACCTGGCAGAAAGCGTCCAATATTCCCAAGCTGATCCAACAGACTTCACAAAAAACTAAGGAGTCTTGTCCCGGAAGAGTTTTTAAGAAAAAAGGTAGGTGACTGGTCTAGCGAAGAAGAAGATAGTATAGCAGATTGATAGAACAGAGCAGGAATGAGAAAGAACAAATGAGAAAGACAGCGACAGTGGGAATTTAAAGCACAAAATTTCAAGAAAGTGGGGATACTATTTACACTGAAACCCCCGGCACCACAACGGAGGTAGCCTTTGTACATGTACCAGCTGTTTAAGTTCTTGTTCCTCTCCTGCCAGTCCATCAATGTCATCCGCAAAACTAGTGTTGGAGATTGCTCTACGCCCTATTCTGACTGTGCCTTCTGCAAGGGCAACTGACATGATGCGCTTCAGGAAGAGTTCAAGAGTTTTGGAGAGAATAGGCACGCACGCCGATTATTGTTCTGATCAGTTCCCAATGGCGCTGTTGTAGAGGACTGCACTGGTAGCCTTGTCATACAGGCTCTTGATGACTTCAGTAATGTTAGGGCTGATGTTGTACACTCTCAGAGATGCCCACAGAGCTGCATGCTATACTCGGTCAAATGCTTTCTTGAAGTATACAAACACATGATATAGATGTTGGTGCTGTAGGTATTTTTCGCAGATTATTCCGAGGTTGAAAATCTGTTCAGTGGTACTTCTCCCTGCCCTGAATCCTGCTTGTTCTTCGGCTATTATTTGTTCAGCTTGGGGTTTCAACCTGTTGAGTATTATTTTGAGGAGGACTTTGCTGGGATGGCTGATGAGGCTGATGGTGCATTAATTTTCAAATTCCTGAAGGTTACCCTTTTTGGGAAGAGTGATGACACGCGACTGGGTCCATGGTGTAGGCCACTCCCCACTCTGCCAGATCTTGTTACAGATAATGGTGAGGGCGTCAATCATCGCTTCTCCTCCTGTTTGAAACAATTCTGCCGGTATGTTGTCCACTCCCGCTGACTTCCCCTTCTTTAATGATTGCACTGCTGCCTCAACTTCTTCTCTGAGAATTGTCGGATGTCGCCAAGCTTACAGTGTCTATGGTCAATAATTTCTGCAGTGGTGTGTAACTCTTCTGTATCTTGTGACAGAACAGGACAGGTAAAAGAGTTTCTCATCCAATCCAAACAAGGAGTTCGGTTATTCTTTCCCCTGCGTTAATTTTATTTTTCAAATTAGATTGTACAGAAGGTATATGACAGCACGTTAGGAAAAAAATTGATGAAATGAATGAAGAAAGGAAAGATGAAGCCCTGAAACACACAACATATAGCCTGTACTAACAATCTCCATTCTGTGTTTCATTCTCACTATTCTGAAAAGTATTTTAAAATTCTATATTTATCACATTATCTAATAAAGGATAAAAAAGAGAAAAGAAATAAACATTAATAGAAAATAAGTACAGACTATATTAGTAAAAAAGAATCCAGAAAACATTTATTCTAAAAATTGCTACCGTGAACATGTTGATGCTCACTTGTACTCACAATCCAAGAACAGCGAGAAGATATAATTAACAGATAACAGAACTTTATTTCGCCAGGTGACAAGCACGAGGAATACACTTTGATGCTGGCACACATATTTATACAAAACACAATAACAAAGCCAACCACACCTTCGCGCAACCATCCACTTGCTGACACACTCATACAAGACTAGGAATAATACTGACTGGAATATAGTAGAAACAGAATAATCAAATCAAATAGACACACACACATCCACACACACGTGCGCGCTCTTCTCCGTTATCTCTCGCTCTCTCAATTCTCTTCTCTTATCTTACACACTCTACATTATTGTCCCAATAATTAAAAAGCAATTATATTTTACAATACAACATTAATAATAATAATAATAATAATAATAATAATAATAATAATAATAATAATAATAATAATAATAATAATAACAACAACAACAATATATTATTCACATGGAAGCAAATAGTTAAAATTTATAGCTAACCCTATTTGTGGAGCAAGGGCTGCAAAATTCTCGTCATCATGAAAAAATACTTTCATAAGTCTTGCTTCTAAGACTTATCATAGCAAAAGTGATCAAAACTATCTGATTAAAGAATGTATACCTTATTTCACAATTAATCACAAAATATTCAAATATCTCTAAGCAATAAAACCGGTTTATACTACTTGCTAAATTACTACTAACAGCAATACTCATAATATCATTGGCCTATTCAATAAAAAATACAACTAAATTAAGGGAAATGACTAAGTCAACTCAAAATACGCTTCTTACTTCCATCATCATCATCATCATCATCATCATCATCATCATCATCATCATCATCATCATCTTTCTCTCTCTCTCTCTCTCTCTTATTAACACTAAAGCAACCAAGACAGAATATATATACACACTTTACTCCCGTTTCCTACTCCTTCGGATGAGAGTATAAACTGAGGTCTAGTCTGTGTCGCATGCATTCCATCATAACGGACTTTAAACATCCTGACGCTCATATCCTAGACGGTGAGTGCCGGTGACAAGAACACACCCAGCACGTACCTTGGGTAAAGCGCTTCACTTGAGGCTGCCGTACTTTTGAAAAATGAAAGTGCCCGAATTTCACCTAGGTGATGATAAAGTTGTTAAAATTTAAAGAAAACCCCAAAAATAATATATATATATATATATATATATATATCCTATATCCTATCCTGTCCCATAACCCGAAGGTCGTAGGGGCACCACAGATGATCGTTTAACCAACATACTCCATCTTTCTCTGTCCTCAGCAGCCCTCATGGCTTCGCTCAGTGTCAAACCTGTCCATTCTCGAATGTTGTCCTCCCACCTCTTTTTCGGTCTCCCCCTTCTTCTACCTCCTTGCACTGTGCCTTGCAAAATGGTCTTTGCAAGGCCTGATGATCTGGTGACGTGGCCATACCATCGGAGTTTCCGTTTCTTCACCACTGTGAGCAGGTCATCGTGTTGTCCAATGGCTTGTGTGATGGTCTGTCGGACTTCGTCGTTGGTGATGTGTTGGGTATAGGAAATGCACAGAAGTCTTCTGTAGCACCTCATCTCCATGCTTTGTATTCTTCGAGATCTGCTGTGAGGGTCCATGCTTCGCAAGCATATAGGAAGATGGAGATGACCAGAGAGCGCAGCAGTCTTACTTTGGAATGTAGACTGATGGTTCTGTCTTTCCAAATGGGCTTCAACCTTGTCAGGGCAGCAGTTGTTTGTGCGATCCTGGATAGGACTTCCTGTCGAGACCCATTGTCTGACACAATGGCTCCTAAATATTTGAAGCTGTGCACTGTGTTGAGGGATTGGCCTTGTACTTTGATGTCCGTGTTGATGCCATTGGTGTTGTTGGTCATCAATTTGGTCTTCTCTTCACTTATTTCCATTCCATAAGCTCTGGAGGTGGTGTCAAGCCTCTGTACAAGCTGTTCAAGTTCTTGTTCCTCTCCAGCCAATCCATCAATATCATCCGCAAAACGAAGATTGGAGATTGCTCTGCCCCCTATGCTGACTGTGCCTTCGTGATCTGCAAGAGCATCTGACATGATGCGCTCTAGGAAGATGTTGAAGAGTGTTGGAGAGAGTAGGCATCCTTGACGCACACCGATTGTTGTTCTGAACCAGTTCCCGATGACGCTGTTATGGAGGACTGCACTGGTAGCCTTGTCATACAGGCTTTTGATGACTTCAATAATTTTAGGGCTGATGTTGTACACTTTCATGGTTGCCCATAGAGCTGCATGCCAGACTCGGTCAAATTGCCTTCTTGAAGTCTATGAACACATGATATAGATGTTGTTGGTGCTGTAGGTATTTCTCACAGATTATTCTGAGGTTGAAAATCTGTTCAGTGGTACTTCGCCCTGCCATGAATCCTGCTTGTTCTTCAGCTATGATTTGTTCAGCTTGTGGTTTCAACCTGTTGAGTATTATTTTCAGGAGGACCTTGCTGGGATGGCTGATGAGGCTGATGGTGCGGTAATTTTCACACTCCTGAAGGTTACCTTTTTTGGGAAGAGTGATGACAAGCGACTGGGTCCATGGTGTAGGCCATTCCCCACTCTGCCAGATCTTGTTACAGATAATGGTGAGAGCATCAGTCATCGCTTCTCCTCCTGCTTGTAGCAGTTCCGCTGGTATGTTGTCCACTCCCGCTGACTTCCCTTTCTTCAGCGATTGCACTGCTGCCTCAACTTCTTCCCGGAGAATTGGGAGGATTTCTTCTTCTTCTCTGCTCTCGGGACATGCTAGAACTGATGGGTCTCCATTTGGTGTATGGTTGTAAAGGTCAGAGCAGTACTCTGTCCATCTGTCCAAGACTTCTTGTTCTTCTGTAAGGCAAATGCCAGACTTGCTTTGGATAGTGGAGACTTTGGGCTGTTTAACACTTGTCAGCCGCTTCACAGTCTGGTAGGCCTTCTTGCTGTTGTTCTTGTTCAGATTGTTCTCTATTTCCTGGCATTGATCTTCTATCCAGTTCTCCTTTGCTGTGCGCATGCCTTTTCGGATGTCATTGTTGATTTTTCGGTAGACATCAGCTCCCTGTGAGGTGTTCTTTTTCTTTTTTAACTCTCTTCGTTTATCACACAGATCCAAAAGTTCAGGTGTGATCCACGGCTTCTTCTTTGGTCGGTGCTTGCCAAGTGTGTATGTGTGTGTGTGTGTATGTGTGTGTTCTGATTTGTTTTTTGATGTTTTGTTTTCGCTTTATTTATTTAGGTATTTATTTTTTTTAAATTATCATTATGATTTATTTTTTTTTACTGTATAGCACTTTGAGCTCTAGTGAGAAAGGGCGCTGTACCAATGTTAATGATATATAATGATATATACATATGAAATGAAATAATAAAATGAAATTTAAGAATATGATTGAATTACAGTTAAGATCCTACAGTCAATTCTTTTCATAGGTTTGTAGTATTACTAGTGTGTTTGTGGAATACGTAGGTGTGTCAGCTTTGTCATTCCTCGGCGACACTGAAGTGGACATGTGCGTTTGTCCTTCTGTGTGTATGTATGGGTGTGTGTTTGCGGGGGGAGGGGGGGGGAGGATGGAAGGGTCGCTTCTGTGGTTTTTTCCTGTTTATTTCTTCTTTTTATTTTTAGACCTTGGCTTGTGTTTTTGTTAAATGAGTTAGTATCGTGACCGGAGTTTCCCGATTGCTGTTCTTGCACACTGCTACCAGTGTAAGTTCTGTGACCTGCAACGAGCCCACTAACCAAGAAGAGGAGATCCTCAGAAAGAATTACTAGATCCCCGATAGTATAGAGTTAGCAGTGGTTTGTGTCATATATAATTCTATATTAGCGGGGATCCTCCTCCCCCCTCCCCTCTCCGCTGAGGATTCGTCCTTCTTTGTCAATGCGCATGTGATCCCACATAGATCCCCACATAGAGCGATCTGAGATTAGACTGTCCTTGAGCTTTTCTCACGGTTCCTGGTCGTACGATGTATTACTGCGCCGATCGATTAAACCCTACGGTGGTAACATCTGCGCGCGCAGAATCTACGGTCATCATAGCATTATAATTATTATCATCATAATTATAATTAGTATTATTACGAGGTTGTGTTTTCACCAATGCATTGTACGTCCACGCATTAAACCGCAGACCTCGATTGTTAATTTTATTCAATTTTATTAATTTAATTTTTTTCTTTTTAAAATTTAATTTAATATTATTATTGTTTTATTTGTTTATTTTATTATTTTAGTAATTTATTTTATTATTTTATTAATTTATTATTTTATTTATTTATTTATTTATTTTGTTTCTTACCTATTCTTTTAACCAATATTTATTGATTATATTTCATTTATAGCATTAAAATAAAATTAAACAAATTTAAAAAGATTTTTTTTTAATTTTAATCATTTTAAAAAAATGTTGTTTCATTTATTTAATTTTAAAATTTATTTAAATAACTTATATTTTGGGTATTTGCCACACATGCGGGTGAAACCCGGTTTGCCGCGAAAACGTGGTTGTCAAGACGATGGGGGAAGTAAAGACTTTTGTAAAGTATTGTGCTTGTTGAGGATGTGTGTGTGTGCAGCTTTTTTTAAAAAAATCTTGAATCTTTTCTAGTTTGTCACCTAAGGTGAAATGTACTGATCCGAAAAATTAACAGGGGATTGGGGTTGGTACATCATGCATACAAACACAACGAACGCAACAAAGAAAAATACAAGCAAATACACGAATAAAAATGTGTTATAAATTTAAAATATTATCCCCCACGGTTAGTGTGATGTTGAAGCGAAGGGAAGAACAACAACGCATTGTACTTTTTAGTGTATTTATGGCGTATTGTATTTATCTCCTGACCTTGGTCACGATTGCTTTAAACAGTTACTTTGATGGCAAAAGCCCTTGATGTTATTTAGAGCCTCTGTCGATTTGTCTAGTGAATTTACCTTGAACAATAGCATTTAACTAGTGCTCAGTATACTTCCTCCCTAGCCTGAAAGTGGTTTTCTGTGTACAGTATCCTATGGCTTAAGTTCATTCTCAAACTGATGCTCATGTATTCTTGAGGCCACTTGCTTGCGACACACACAACAGAGAGAGAGAGAGAGAGAGAGAGAGAGAGAGAGAGAGAGAGAGAGAGATAGAGAGAGAATGAGAGAGAGTTTGAGGAAAATACAAGGCTGGAAGAGAGGAAAGTGAAACCAGTTTTTTTTTTATAGGAGTCTATAAGGGGAATAACACAACGCTATTTATAAGCCTTGATGACTTTATTTATAATTACTTTCCTTTTTTTTCCTTTTTAGTCCTTTTATTAAACAAACAAACAAATGATCAACAGCAAATCAATTTAGGCTCCTAGCCCAGGGGGGCCGTATAGCCAGACAAGACAAGCCATACTAAAACTTTACAACGGAGTTAAAAAAAACAACAACACCAAAATAAAGCAAAAAATCTAAGCAAAGAAAACATTTCAACAGGCGTATTTGATAATATTCCTGTTTTAGCCTTTGTAAAACACTGTATTAATATTCAGCACGTCAATGCACCTGCATTTGTTGGTAATCTCCTGTCTTCTGCTGTGCCAACTTCTGCCTCTCCAGTTTTCTACGGAACCAAGTATTGTAAACAATGGAAGACAATCGAGAAAGTATATGGCATATGTGACACATATATATCAATATCATGATATATTACACTTTTGATAACTTTCAATAAGGAAGGAGGAAAATATTAATTCATAGTAGATTATATTAATGTAATAGTCTTTAAATTAATTGCAGTATTTTAACATACAATGTAGTAGTAATAATATTGTAATACGAACATTTGTACACAAATAGTCTACTCTAGGTGCATACCAACACTTTCGCAACATGCACACATACACACACACACACACACACACACACACACACATATCCTGTACTGTAATACCCTCTGGCAACTGAACAATCAATTCAGTCAAAAGCAGCCAACAAATTGACTCGATGAGGAAGGCAGTATGATTTGAAAACTACTAATATCACGAGTCGTTAAGTACAAGAGTGGTCATGATCATTTCACTTCAAAAAAACTTAGTACGATTTTTCATGGATTGTTTAAAAATGAAAGGAAGGAAATTGAGTATTAGCATCCCGAGAAACTGAAACTTTGAAATTTCCCAAGAGCTAAAACTTGAAAAAAGTATTTGGTTGTAAGCCTATATATAAACACAATATCTAACAGAGAAACATAGTTTATATTAAAACTGATGCTAATGTAAAGTTCAGACAGAAATATTAACAAGGGAAATAATTTTCTACAGTGATTTTAGTTGACTACTTATTGATCACACAGGAACAATTTTAACAATAATCACAATAGCAGCAACAAACACTTTTGATTTCAATGCCATTTGTTCTGTACAAAACTGCATTTGGTAAATAACTTGCAGTGGGGGGGAAAACGCAACTTATTATGTAAGTTGTGGCACTACTTCGACTTTTACCGAGATACCAATGTCATTATTATATCATTATTTACTCGCATAAGATTCTTTCTACAACTTCTACGATTCATTTTGAATTTGTGCTGACGATTTGCACTCACAAGTATAATCACATGCGCGGAGCTCACACAGTCACTGATACAGAAATACTTATTTCGGAATTTGATAATATGTTAATTTTAAATTACGACCTTGCAAAATACATTCATGTCTTGCGTTGGCGAGTTGCACGCTCAGACTATAAACACATGTTTGGAGCTCACATAGACTACATAAATAGACTACTCATTTTGGAAATTTGAGAAATGGTTAATTTTAATACACGTACGATCTTGCACAATACATGCATGTATGCTTATAAAGGAATAACCATGTAATGTAATGCACAGCCAACATCCACTTTAATTTATAATTTCACAAAGATCTGGTGTACAACTACCAGCAGTTAATTATACACTTCAAAATACTTTGCAGCAATTTATTTTATTTAATTTTAATTTTGGCGCATATTCGTCACCCATTCTCACAGTATTGGGCAGCCGTTCAGAGGACATCTGTCATCGTCTTCTGCATAGCTTTTCTTGCTTTTATCTCTCCTAAACCGACGTACAGGTCAGGGCTATCGTTGGCAGCAGCCTCTGAAAGTTAGAGTGGAAAAGTTATAAATGTATACGCCACTTCAGCTTCCTCTGTCACTATAATTTATAACTACATCTATCAGTAGAGATGGAGGTCATTTAGGCAAAACTCCTTTTTTCCCTGACATTCTTTAAGTCTACATCAGCCCCTAATATAGACAGGAGTATAAATTAGTTTGCATTCGACACATATAACTTTTTTGACATCTGTAATATTTGACTTATTTGGCAACAGGTAGTTTTCTTTAAGTGTCAATATTTCAGAGCATGACTGATTCTCTTTAGATTTTTTTCCTATGTATGCGTCTTTTTCTATGCGTGATTTCATGAAGCATGTTTGCTTTAATTATTCAGTGAATATCAACCATTATTTAAGTTATTATAATATATTATACGTCCTTCATATTCATCTACATACATTATAAATCTACAGGTCAAACTTTGATTGTATAACTATATATACGAATACCTAATTATATCATTGAAAAAATGTGCTCGTGGTGCCAACTAATGTTGCAACACATAAAATACCATTTTCAAGTGGATGATCCATTGGTTTACATAATTTTATTACATAGCCACGATCGTGTCGTAGAGTCTAATTGGACGCAACCTCTGTAATACACAATTGCATTAGATAAATATACACACTTTGAACGCCTTAATAAAATGAAAGAACGAATAAATAAACAAATAAGTGTCCATGGGAAAAGAAATATTTAATAATAATTTTGAAAAAAAAAATCACTGTACTGGTTTGTTGGCGTATCCTGGGAGGAGGCAGGGGTGGCTTTTCTCGGTTGATCCTTCTGGACCTACGTGCCTCTCCAATCTCAGAATAATCCCCTTCATCATCCTTGCCTGTGACAAACTCTGTTGGACAGAGAAACTGCAGCTTTATTTTATTGGGATTTTTAAGCATTCTCTCTCTCTCTCTCTCTCTCTCTCTCTCTCTCTCTCTCTCTCTCTCTCTCTCTCTCTCTCTCTCTCTCTCTCTTTCTCTGTATCTAGGGGTGGCCTCGTGGCGCAGTGGATAAGTCGCCGGTCTCCTATGCCGAAGGTCGCGGGTTCGATTCCCGCAAGGGGCGAACGTATGTGACTTAGGTACGAGACTATTGAGGTCACCGAGGGTTTTCTCCGGGCACTCCGGTTTCCTCCCTCCCTTCAATAATGGTACAGGACGCAGTCAATATACAAATTTCAAAAATAAAAAATCGAGTTTCTTTCCGTCTTCCAATAGCGATCTCCCTGCCTTTACACCACCTGTTTGAGTGATTGGTGTGTATTTGGTGTGTGTGAGGGTGGATGAGACAGGTGAGCGTGTATGTTGGTATAGATCGCCGCGCTTTGAGCCTGATTGATTTGGGGAAAGGCGCGTATATAGCATCCTGTATTATTATTATTATTATTATTATTATTATTATTATTATTATTATTATTATTATTATTATTATTATTATTATTATGTATCTATATAGTTGTGTCTTCTTTTTTTTTTTTTTAAAGAATATAATATTTAATGTGAGCTGGATTTATCGACAGCTTTCGAACGTTAATGAAAATAGTTAATAATAAATCATGGCAGGTTCCTGTTTGTGAGCAGCTTAACAATCACTGTGTTACAAAGGTGGATTTCACGAAAATTACTTCTTTTTAAAGTTGATTGTTCCAATGTAAATGTATATAGGGGTATAACAAGGAACTCATTGGAGATTTATGTTATTTAGTTTATAATCCTTTCAAGCAATTCTATCATATTCTTCTTTCTTATTAGCTTTGACAAATATCTCACAATGTTCTGCTAGCGGTCTGATTTGATTTTACATAGATTCGTGTGGTGCTGATTCGGCTATTAGCTGTCCGCTGGACCCTATAAACATCGATTATCTAATCTAAACTGTGACAGTTATTTGAATGATGTCTACGATGTGATTATCATTTTATTAGAAAATATTAATACTACTACTACTACTACTACTACTACTACTACTACTACTACTACTACTACTACTACTACTACTACTAATAATATAACGCTAACGTATTTTTCCTCACCAGACATGGGCACAGCTGTACCAAAGATGAAGTCGCTGGCAGGACCACATCTGGGAGGATGCAGTTCGTCACCTTGGGCTTGACTTTGGCTTTGGCCCACTCCTGTGTAATCTGCAATGGGCTTGGGTATGTCATCCGGTCCTGATCCAGATCCCGCGTAGATAACATTCTCAATCATGAGAGATACGTTCGACCCTCTGTAGAGCTCTGATGCACATTGAAATGCACATTAAACTGGACGTAGATTATTTTTATTTTGAACAGATTTTACTGATTATTGCTCGAGTTTAAAAATAGCTTGGGTTTTGAAGTGAGGTTAAACTACCGTTGTCTTTGGAGAGAGAGAGACAGAGAGAGACAGAGAGAGAGATTATTTAAAACTTTTTTCCCATGAATAAAATTACTTAATCTTACCAGCACCTTGCCTCAGCTTTCGATTTGCGGTGGATAGTCTGGAAACAAGAATACAAATAAAATTTATTGTTATGGATTTTGTTTAGGTGGATTTTTTTAACCGACGAAAATGAAAACTTCAAAATTCTTAACTTAAATATTGAAAGATTGTGCAAATTTTGTTTCTTCTTCATATTTCTTTGTTTTAATTTGTCTATCAATCAACGTGCGTTTATTTTCATGCAGGTAAACAAAACGTTAGTTAGTTAGTTATTCATTGCTTACAGGGTCCAGCGGACTGCAAAGAGCCGAATCAGGACCACAAAATCATGACCACAACTTGGTGGAAAGAAAACTCACAACTGCTCCGTATAAAAGATCTGCTGAAACAACCCTAGTGGTAACACTGAAGGCACTCCACCAGCCGGTCACTTTATAATAAAGACATCCCACGCAGGGGACGCTGAGGCTAACTCTAATTTATTAAACCCCCGTTTACAAAAACAAAATAGAATATAAACATCATTATAAAATATTAACAAAACCATACATATAAAATGCCTACATTGCTAAATAATAAGATCATAGGAAGCCCTAGTGATCATTTGGCAGAAAGCGTCCAATATTCTCAAGCTGATCCAACAGACCTCACACACAAATGAGAAGTTTTGGAAGAGTTTTAAAGTAAAAGGGTGGGTGACTGGTACAGCGAAGAAGATATTATAATAGATTGATAGAACAGATTAGGAATGAGAAAGAACAAACGCGAAAACAGCGGCATTAGGAATGTAAAGCACTACATTTCCAGAAAGTGGGGATACTATTTATACAGAGACATCCGGCACCCCACGGGAGTGGGGGAGGGGGGGTAAAAAAAGGGGGTATTTACCTTCTCCTGGTTGCTGAAAACAACATTCAGTGAACAACTCAGCTCTTGTAAGTACAGATTTTAAGAAATTGTAATGAAGAAAATTAGACAATTGGTGTTGCATTATTCTTCACTGATGATGAATCTTTATTTGCATTATTACCAGAGAGCAATTGTTGGTTGCCTGTTGAGACACTGTATATGTACTAAAGTACGAGAGGTCATAATTCTGAGTGTGCCACAATGCTTGCACGAAACGCATAATTAAGGTGATGAAACAACAATAGTAACAATTAGATTTTCTCCGTCAGTTTTGATGTGGCATTTATCATGCAACAAACTTTATTTTGTTAATTCGAATTTGATAGATCTTAATAAACTCGACTTATAAATTGTCTATGCCCATAATCTCGTTTGTATGTAAGTTTTGTTGATGGTATTTAAATTACGTCTAAATTGAATATGGGAACTGTTATAGTTAAAGCGACAAGTGATGATGCAAATTAGATTTACTATCAAAATATTTATTTATTTATTTATTTTATCAGTTTATGGTCCCCTCTCTTCCCGTTAAGGATTTAATTCAATTAAGTCTTTTATAAATATATTTAACTTAATAAGATCAATACTACTCTCTGTGTGTGTGTGAGTGTGTGTGGGTGTGTGTGTGGGTGTGTGTTTATGTGTGTGTGTTGACTAAACAGCAAGACTTACCCTTCAGATTTTGCCGCAGACGATAGGAGACAGCCACAATGATGATGATCACAAGTGCTGCGATGACCGACACTCCCCCAATGATGGACCGTAACACCTTGGTTTTCGATCCTGGAGGTACCAGGTACTTATTTAAATTAATATAGTTCTCAGCCAAACGATTCTCTCTCTCTCTCTCTCTCTCTCTCTCTCTCTCTCTCTCTCTCTCTTTCTCTCTCTTCCCATGAAACACAATCAAATGGATATTAATTGTTTGTGTTCTTAGATTATCTTCTTTTTACTTGTCTTTTGCTGCCTTTATTTCTTTTACATATTTACACGGGGTATCATTTCTATCTTTTCATTACATTTTTTGCAGTGATAATTGTTTGTTTTGCTTATCTCGTATGTGTTCATGGCTTGTAATCTAATGTTCATGTGTAAAAACTAAAATTAAAAACAAAAACTGATTACATAACAAAGTAACACGAATTTTCAGATGAGGATCGGATTTGTAATAATATTTTTTCCCCATTTATTGATAATGAAAATAGAAAAAAAACATATTTTATTTTTAAACGTGATCGCATATATGGTGTACAATATAAGGGAGTGTTTTATATACATGTAATTGAAAAAGTTAGTGATTGTTATTTGCAAAATTCAAAGAAAAAATGTTGTGTGTGAACTGTAACACAAGAGTTATTTAATAAAATTTATAGGAGAAAATATTATGTTGGAAAGATTGTTTGTGGTATGAGCGTGCTGTTACCTTTTTTATTCTCTGTATCTTGTTCGTCTTTCCGCTCTGAAAAAAAAAGAAAGTAAACCATTCTATTTACCGAATGGTAGCCAACATGTACAGCTCACAAACACAACTTCTTAGTCTAGATTAACAGTTAAGGTTTCCTATTTGTTCACTAATGCATATTTGCGAAGACGGTGGTAGTGGGGAGGGGAGGGATTACCACGAAGGAAAGAAACACCAACAGTCAAAACAGCCAAAACAGCACTATTTAAAATATATTTTTTAAAAACGATAAATAGACATATGCAGCAATGGAGGCTACGAAAAAGGACGTATAAGAGATAAAGAAAATAAAATCAAAGTTGCCATTATGAATACTCTCGACAACACATGATTAAGTATAGTGGAGTCTATATGTAAACAGTGATTGGGTTCGGATAATTCTGACTACATGGGGCATCACTTTCAGCGTGCAATGCCCTAGGTAATTTATTATTTGCCTTAGTTTCTTTCGCCGGCAGCAGCCATCGGCAGTTATGAGTTCAATAATGTTTTTGCTCATATAAAGTACGAAAAATTAGTAGTGTAACTGGGTAGGCTTAAATTACAACTTACCAGCCTCAGTTGTGACAGGTTGTTGTACCTTGGTTTTCGTGATCTCAGTGGTTGTTGCGTCCGTGGGTTCAGGCGGTGTTGATGGCTCTAAAATAGTTATCATTCTGTTTATTTTATCAAGTTGATAAATGTGCATTGATGATGATGATGATGATGATGATGATGATGATGATGATGATGATGATGATGATGATGATGATGAGTAATTTTGTAAAACCCAAATCCAAGCTAAAATTTGCTCTAAGAGCTCACGCTTGCACGCATTTAAACACACGGGAATGCGCTCGCAAGGATGAAGATGACGATGAATATGCTTTTAGGTTTATGAAGCTAGCCAAATGCAGTACTTTTTACCTTTCTTTCTGACCTTCTGCCTTTGTGCTGTTATTCTTAACTGTTCATAAACACATCTTATTCACAATAAGTTATTGTGATGCCTTTTTTATTTTGATGTCAACCTCAGTTTGCGTTTTTAAATATAAAAAAAAAGTTTTGTAGTTATGTTGAATGTGAAATGAATAACATCAGTGAAATAGAGGGGGAAAGGGATTCTATTAGGAGGGAAAAAAGAAAGAAATCGAAAAACACAACACAATTTTCGACAGAAAGAAAATAAAGAAATTAAAGAATTATTAATAAAAAAATGAAGTCAAGTAGCCTACTCACTTAAATTATTTTTTTGATCTGAAATCCAATTTTGTAGTATTTCTTTCAGCTTGTGAACTTCTCTATTCTAGACCCAACTATATAAATTCATGATTTAAAAAAAAATACAAATACCAAATAAAACAATATTACCATACAATGATGAGTACAACATCATCATCATCATCATCATCATCATCATCATCATCATCATCATCATCATCTTCATCATCATCATCATCATCATCATAAATTCAACGAATGTGTATTACCATCAAAGAATTTTGTACAGCTATTTGTGTCCCATTCAACGCATACAACAGTTCTTAAAAACTAACACTTACTTACATTTTCATGTTTCTTACCCACACACACTTCATTCACCCATTTTAAATGTGTGTCATAAGAAAAATATCATAAAAATATAATAATTAGAAAATAATAACAACAAGTCGAAATAAAACTAACAAAACGGATAATGAATTAATAAGCTAAATAATAAATTAGTAAATAAATATTGTGGATACCTATTGCAGTGATTGCCACTATCTTCTCCTTGAATGACATTCCTTTAAACCTCCATTCCTGTGAGTATTCCACGGTCTGCTTGATGGAGTAGTAGTGGTATGTCCCATTGGTACAAGAACAATTACCTTGTGCGGTGCATCTAGTTATCGTGTGAGATAATGCACACAGCAAGAATAACTGTACGTCTCTTTGAACACTAGCAGAATATGCCACCTCAGGGTAAGTTTCGTTGTGAGTGCAGTTTTGTATGATTTTGAAGTTGAAAATTAATTCTGTGCCTTTTGTTACTTGTACTTCAGGGTAGTCGGTCTGGAACTCCATGCCTGCAACATTTCTTTCTCAGTCTTGTAATTCAGTTAGCATAATTAGTAATTTGTATATATTTGCGTGCGAAAATACACACACACACACACACGCACGCACACACAAACTTGTTTTCACGATATTATCGTGACTTTGCTGAAATGCTACATACGTTGTGTTGACAATAGGTCATATTTTGTACGCCCCCACCCCCCCCCCCTTTTTTTTTTTTTTTACAAAAGTACTGTTAAATGTTCTAACGCTAACCCAAATCCTAACCCTAGCCCTTACCGCATAACCCTAACGGATCATTGGTTCGACGTCAAAACAACGAGGGCTGTCAAAACAAGTTATGTAGATGTTCACTAGTTTGTCCAAATAACACTGTGTAAACAAGTCCACTCTCTCACACTCTCACACAAACGCTATACATATTTATAGCATGTTTGTGGGTGGGTGTTTCGCATTAATCGACAGAGAGTAGGTTCAATTCAATTGAATCAATTTATTTAAAGTCTGTTAACAAATTACGCGATTTTAAACTATAAAACAAAGGCAAAATAATATAAAGGAAACCAAATTATTTCAATAATTAATTAAATGTAATGATAATAAAATTAATTTAAATTTACAAAAAAAAAAACACTATAATTTATAACGATTAAATAATGTAACTCAATCATTTTAATATTTATACATCATGTACAATAATTATAACACTTTTTATTATCTGTTTGCACCATATAATATATGTGATTGTCAGCATCAATTCATTATCAGCTGATTTGTTAAAATATAATTATGCTGGATGATAATAGTATTGCTATTTTCTGTAAGTAATTTGTTCAGACATGGGTAATGTAATAATCAAATGTTCTACAGTCGGAGCATTTGAACATACGCATTTAACGTCTGTAAAAAAGTTAGTTTTCCATGAATTTAATTTTAGCTTGTACACAATTTTTGTCAAATGTCTACTAATAATATCAATTCATAGATGGAGAGTCTCATGTTATGATTAACGGCTTACTTGCACAATCTTTAGCTAGTTTATCGGCTGATTCATTACTCCTTATTCCACAATGTAAGGAACCCACCGAAAATCAGCTGTGATATTTCTAATTAGTAAATAATGTTTAATAGATTTGATTTCCAAAAAAACTTTTCTTCTCTCACTGAACAATTCCAATTTGGCAACGTGTACACAATAGATTTTGATTCTACGCATATTACTATGCCGAACACATATGTTAACGTAAGAACGCAATTCAAAGCCATAATTATAGCACACAAGCTGCAGTAAAGATTGAAAATATTTCCCCTAAATAAAAAGACTTTCGAATATTAAGATCTGGATTAACATAGGCCTATGCAGCATCAGCAATAAAATTTTCAAATAGTGAACCAACTGGATAATTGTTTGATTTATTGAAATAAATAATATGTATTCATTTATATGTAAATCTGTTTATTCGAAATCGAATTGAGCTTGTAAAATATTGCCAGGATTAAATTTTTTGGTGGAACAGTAACCGATTTTATGTTACTAATGCCACATTTTGTCAGCATATCTTCTGTATAATAAAGAATGGACAGAATGTATCAAATATATTTTGATCTTTTGGGGAATTTGTTTTTCAATACAATAACACTTCAACTAAATTCAGAGAGTAGGTATACTGCTACAAAGAACCATGATTTACAGTAAGTAACCTGAACGTTAAATACTCTAAAATGGAAACCAATTTTTTCCAATGGTCAGACATCAGTGCACGCGTTATACTGGTATTCTGAAGTACTCACATGGCTCACAACTAACGGCATTTAGCAAACTCAACAAACAACACATTTTCAAAACTTCAATTAGCATTTTGCTGACAACGTTTGATGCAGCGAAACACACACAATGTAAAATCTACATTTATTTAATCAGTTTATAGTCCCCTCTCTTCCCGTTAAGGATTTTCAGAGAGGAGACTTCTGACTACTTAAAATCTACATCTTCCTGGTTGATCATTTTATACAAGGCATTTTAACGGAACTCTACAAGGAAAATCTCTCTCTCTCTCTCTCTCTCTCTCACGCTCACTCACACTCACTCACACTGACAGTGTCACATAAACGCACAGGCAGTTGGGGTGAGAGGTATCAAACATGATTTTACAAACCAAAGGAGTGGGGATAGACGGAAAGGGGACGAAATTGCATAGTCGGAGAGAGATAGAGACTCAGACTCTGACTCGAGACATTTTATTGACAACAAGGATACAGATTTTAGGCGGGGAGTCTCACTTACAATCGGTCTTTGTATCATTCACTCACATTCTGCTATGTTCAATCATACGTGCCAACGACAAAATAAGCAAGAGAAAGAGAGAGAGAGAGAGAGAGAGAGAGAGAGAGAGAGAGAGAGAGAGAGAGAGAGAGAGAGAGAGATAGAGAGAGAGAGAGAGCGAGAGAGATGTTTCGATCGATAGTTGATCCAATATGATCATGTATATTTATTTGTTCGTTCGTCACTCCATTTGTGTGGCAAAAAGGCTAACGTGGATTACTCTAAGCCTATTACAGATACCCAACTCAAACTCGATAGGATGCCGCATCCTCATGCGAGCTAGAAAATTTATCAGTTACTAGTGGTTTTGTACACAGGTTGCTGTTTAAAATGTAGACAGAGAGACAACTGTTGTCTGCGAGTTTCATTTGGACGATGATACCTCCCCATATCCCCCTTGATACCTCCCCATACCCCCCCCCCTGATATCTCTCCGTCCCCCCCCCCCATGATGCCTCACCATACCCCCTTGATACCTCCCCGAACCCACTTGATACCTCCCCATACCCCCTTGATACCTTCCGTACCCCCCTTGTAACCTACATGTACCCTCCTTGATACTTCCCCGTTGATCGTTTCGCAGGTATGGATGAAAGGAATCGACCATCGCCATACCCCCTTGTATATACCCGTATCCCCGTTATGCCTACCCATGCCCCTTTAAACCTACCCGTAGCACCCTTTTACCTACACGTACCACCCCATCCCGATCCTTGGTACTACTACTACTACTACTACTACTACTACTACTACTACTAATACTACTAATACTACTACTAATAATAATATTGAATATAGAATAATACAAATAGAAATCATAAAAAAAACACCAAGGTTTTAAAAAAAATTTGATATAATAATAATAATAATAATAATAATAATAATAATAATAATTATTATTATTATTATTATTATTATTATTATTAGTTTATAAATAATAATAATAATAATAATAATAATAATAATAATAATAATAATAATAATAATAATAGTTGATTGATTGATTGATTGTTGCTTTAGGTCCAGCGGACTCTTCCGAGCCAAATCAGGACCGGACAACCCCTGATCCGCATAAAAGATCTGCTGAAACAACCCAGATCCGCATAAAAGATCTGCTGAAACAACCCTAGTGGGAATAATAATAATAATAATAATAATAATAATAATAATAATAATAATAATAATAAATTAAAGGTAAAAAGCCTAAATTAAAAAGAAAAATATCCATATTGTAGTGTAAAAAAACAAAAAGGTAAAAAGCCTAAATTAAAAAGAAAAATATCCATATTGTAGTGTTAAAAAAAAAAAAACAGCCCGCGTGAGATTTGAACTTGGGTCGCCCTGCACGGTAGGCGAACGTTTTACTCAGAAAGCTACCAAGGCTTCCTAGAAATACCATCATTTATTTGGTCTATATGGAAAAACATGCTGAAACCTCAATTTGAATTTTAATGGAAGCGCGCGGAATGAGGCTATTGCAGTTTGTGGACATTTTGTTTATTTATTTATCTCAGAAACGGTTAAACGTTCGGTAAAGAAATGTCGGATATAACGATTTCGCTGGTTTTGAGCACACAACAGGCCGATCATCAGCGCCCATCACCTGCCCAGATCAGCGTCCATACCGGACCAACTTTATAGTAGAGGCGAAGAAGGACTTCCGGCTAAGCAATTTATATATATACTAGTGGTTTTTGTACCCTGGCAAGCCAGGGTACACATGATGCTGTTTAAAATGTAGACAGAGAGAACTTTTGTCTGCGAGTTTCATTTGGACGATGATACCTCCCCATATCCCCCTTGATACCTCACCATACCCCCCCCCTGATATCTCCCCATCCCCTCTCCCCATGATGCCTCATCATACCCCCTTGATACCTCCCTGAACCCACTTGATACCTCCCCATTCCCCCTTGATACCTTCCATACCCCCTTGGTTCCTAACTTTACCCTCCTTGATACTTCCCCGTTGATCGTTTCGCAGGTATGGATGAAAGGAATCGAATCACCATACCCCCTTATATATACCCGTATCCCCGTTATGCCTACCCATGCCCCTTTAAACCTACCCGTAGCCCCCTTTTACCTACACGTACCACCCCATCCCGATCTTTGGTAGTAATAATAATAATAATAATAATAATAATAATAATAATAATAATAATAATAATAATAATAATAATAATATTGAATATAGAATAATACAAATATAAATCAGAAAAAACACCAAGGTTTTAAAATAAAATTTGATATAAGATATTATAATTGTTATTATAATAATAATTATTATTATTATTAGTTTATAAATAATAGTAATAATAATAATAATAATAATAATAATAATAATAATAATAATAATAATATTGAATATAGAATAATACAAATAAAAATAATAAAAAACACCAAGGTTTTAAAAGAAAATTTGATATAAGATATAATAATAATAATAATAATAATAATAATAATAAAAATAATAATAATAATAATAATAATAATAATAATAATAATAATAATAATAATAATAATAATAGTTTATTATTATTAGTTTATTAATAATAATAATAATAATAATAATAATAATAATAATAATAATAATAATAATAATAATAATAATAATAATAATAATAATAAATTAAAGGTAAAAAGCCTAAAATAAAAAAAAATATCCATATTGTAGTGTAAAAAAAAAAGGGGGGGGGGGGCCGCGTGAGATTTGAACTTGGGTCGCCCTGGACGGTAGGCGAATGTTTTACTAAGTAAGCTACCAAGGCTTCCTAGAAAGACCATCAATTATTTGGTCTTTATGGGAAAACATGCTGAAACCTCAAATTGATTTTTAATGGAAGCGCGCGGAATTAGGCTATTGCAGTTTGTGGACATTTTGTTTATTTATTTATCTCAGAAACGGTTAAACGTTCGGTAAGGAAATGTCGGCTATAAAGATTTCACTGGTTTTGAGCACACAGCAGGCCGATCCGTAGCGCCCAGCACCTGCCCAGATCAGCGTCCATACCGGACAAACTTTATAGTAGAGGCGAAGAAGGACTTCCAGCTAAGCAATTTATATATATAGATAGATTAAATGACCTCACTTCAAAGTCAAAGTCACAGAGTCCAAAATGTAACCTTTGCGAATTTACAGACGTATATGGAAATTATGAATGGTAAAAAAAAAAATGCTATATATAAATGATCAACGAGGAAGATGCTGGAGTTATCCATCCGGTAAGTGGTGTGATCAGAACTAGCTAAGCGTTGGTTCGTTTGCCAGAAGCCATATCTCAAGAACTACTGATCGGATTTTGACCCAACTTCGTAGGTAACATTACCTAGTTTAGTGGCCTGCCTCCAGTGCCATCATATTTGCTCTACAGCACAGTCACTGGAGTTATTTTGTTGCTAAACGCGTTTTGTTCAATTAAAAAAAATGGCTGAAGCGATTTTTTTGAGTTTTTATTATTTTTTTTATAGAGGTACTTTAAATCATGGACCATCTTTCAGTTGCAGTCCGGCTATTGATCAGTAGGTCGATCCGTCGCTCCGAATTTCACTTTTTTTTAACTCGCATGCATAGCAATGCGAGTCTATGTTACCCGATTTGTGCAAATCTGTGTGAGATCAGTCCTAAGTAGTCCCAAAAATGCATTTTAAAAATGTTTCCGTCTGTCTGTCTGTAAGGTGTCCGGCTGCCCTTGTCCGTCTGTGCAAAACTTGCAAGTGGTTTAATATCTCCGAACCTATTTCATTACAACCAAACGTGGTAAGATGGTGCGATCAACAAGATCTCGAAAATTATCAGTGAATGAATGACTTTCACAGAGTCAACAAAAGTTAGTTTTTAAAAAAATCTTCATAAAATCACGTTTTTCCTAAGTTATTAATATTGAACTTATGGTTCTTTAATTTGTGATAGATGTCAGTGAGACCCACATACTTTACAAATTGGATCAACCTTGCTTCAAGGTCAATGTAGCTATCGGTTCGTATAAATACTTTAGAGTGACCTTGACACTAAAGTCCCAAATTATGAGAGATAGTAAGTCCAAACATGTTGTTTTATCCTATCCTATCCCGTAACTCGAAGGTCGTAGGGCTGCGCCACCACAGATGATCGTTTAACATGAGATGACCTTGACCGTGAGATGCCCTTGACCTTCACATGACCTATGATGCTCATGCATCTTTCTCTGTCCTCAACAACATCATCAAACATGTTGCATTTAGCGATAATATAATGATCTATCTATATATTCTGTTTTTGCGTTGATCTTGAAGGTCAAGGTCATTTTAAGCACATTTCTCATCATACAGTGGAATGCTTTTATATTTAACCCATAGTATGCGACATTGGGTTATTTGATCGTGCATGAGAATCATAGGTCATGTAAGGCCAAGGCAATCTCACGCTCAAGGTCATCTCAGGTCACTGTGGTTTTTGTTGTTTTTTTTTTTTGTTGGTCTGTTTCTGTAGTTTATTTGATCGTATATGAGTGTATTTGGAGCTGGATGTCAAGATAATTATCTCAAGGTCAAGAGCATCAAAAGATGAAAGTCGGCATTATTATGCATTTTAATGCCACCATTTCTGTTTCTTTCTTCTGGGCACTAAGTTTCATGTTAAATATTGCAAGTTATATAAGGAGCTATGCCTTTTTTTTCTTTTCCAATTCACAATGGCCTTATTTGAAGAATAGCTGAACCGACATTCATTATTGTTACTTTAGCTACTACTAAGCATGTTAGATCATTCGGATTTGTATTATCTCAAAGGTTAAGGTCATTGAGGCTCCCCACTTAAAAACGTTTTGCGCTATATCTAAAGCTTGACTTTGCCGAGTTAAATATTTTATATTGGTTGCAAGACTATTACTGCTTTCCAAACCAATTCGAAGCATTTACATTCATATTATACACACACACATACGCACACACACACACACCCACCCACACCCACACACAAACAGACACACACCCATATTCTCTCCACTGGCTTCAGACCACCATCGTCACATGACCCGGTCCCCTCACTCCTTAGCTGCTCTCCTCCTCCCCCTCCCTCCCTTGTCTTTTATAGTTTACTTGTAAATATTCTTTTCCATGTTTGTATTATGTCACTGCATAATTTATTAGTGTATCGTCTTTGTTTCACTTCTTTTCGTAGGTTTTTCGATGTTAACGTTAAGTATAAATGGGTGAGCACTGCGCTTTCAACTGATGTCATTAGGAAAAAGCGCTATATAAATACCCTTATGATTATTATAATTATAATTATTATTATTATTAGTAGTAGTAGTAGTAGTAGTAATAGTAGTAGTAGTAGTAGTAGTAGTAGTACTAGTAGTAGTAGTAGTAGTAGCAGTAGTAGTAGTAGTAGTAGTAGTAGTAGTAGTAGTAGTAGTAGGCCTAGTAAGCCTAGTAGTAGGCCTATAAATCTCGGTGAAATCGAAATCCGCGTAGTTTAACTCTAGAGCAGGAACGGGACAAAGTCTATGTAAACAAACATTCTCAAGCCCAAGTTTAGTGAAAAATAGCAGAAGGGTAAGTTAAATCAAAGACTATCCCTTTGGTGAAAGGCAACTAATTCTAAGAAATTAAGCAGATAGGCTTTTTCGCAAGAACAAATGAACGTATAGCTTATGCAGTTATAGTAGTATAATAGGCCTACTTCTTTTGTATAATTTACGTAACTGCTAGTGCCTGTGATGCAAATTAGAGACTTTGGTTAAATTGTGCTGTATGCGTTATACTATAAACTAATTTATCACAGTATTGTTTATATGCTGTAAAATCAATCGATCGTTGTTTTAGATATAAAGTGACTGCTTTGGGGACCCAACTTTCCACAGCTCTGAAAGTAAGTCCAATCCATGTTTGCCATTTTTAGAAACGAAGTAGTTCGTCTTTTTAACCAAAAATTTCGATTCGGTTCATTACAAATGTAGGCTGTACACCGATAGATTCGACACATTTTCACTTTATTGCTAAATAATGGGAATAAATGCTGTCAATTTTCCCGGGTAAATTATTAGGTTATTAAGTACTGTGCGCGAGCGTTTCCCAGAAACCTTGCTGAAAGGGCTGTGTCAACTGACAAGGTGAGGAATGGATTCGTATTTTTGAGCATTTAGTTGGGGCGATATCAGTGTTTTGTAGGTGTAACGACAGTATTTATTAATATTATTTAAGCGTTTTACCCTATTGTTACCGGTTATTTGATATGATGATGATGATCATTGTTGTCAAAGTGGCGGCGTGGTGATTCATCCTTAACGCTCATCATGCAATAGGACGTAAAGCTTCGTTGTTCCTTTAACACAACGAGTTCAACTTCATTTAGGCAAAGACGAAAGAAGAGCCTTCAGAACCTATGGCCAGACGCAGGCCTACTCGCGGAGGAATAAATATTATTCTGCTTTTGTTTTGTTCTAGAGCAACAAATGAGAAACAAAAGCTTTCTGTGTTTTATTTCTGTTTTACGTTGTTGTTGCTTTGTTTTGTTGTAGGCTCCTGTATAAGCTATGTGATCAAACTTGCGATCACGGGGCATTTCTATACCCTGAAAAATTATCCTCGATAGCAAAAGGTGAACACTGTAATGCCCCTGTACTGCGACTCTAGTCTGTGTTCAGTTACTGTGTTCAGTGACAGAATGCAAGCCATATGTTTTCAGTTTCTAACGGAGTTTGTAACTTTATTTCCCATCCAATTATGAATAGTTGATGCCCTTAAAACGCGGATTGCCAAAATTAGCTTCGGCAATCATCGTTTCAAGGGCATCAACTATTCATAACTGGATGGTAGATTAAGTTCATTTCACGTTTTGTTACTTCCCTTGACGAGGAGCCAGTGTTGATTATAATATGGATTCTTTGATTTGTACTTCCATATATATAATGAAACAGTCGTTACGACTTAGCGAAGACTTTTTTAATACCTTAAAGTACTTGTTTGTTTCTTTAATTTAACGTCTGTTCACCTAAGTGATTTTAGACTTCATGGGAGCAGGGGAACATATTAAACCAATAAGGAATGGTCATAATGAAGGGAGAAAGGTATTAAACAAAGAACACACAACTGAACAATTAAACAATCAAAATTGTAAAATAATTATAACATATACAAATGACGTCCATATAACTACTAACCAATCCTTGTAAAATAATCTTAATTATGTGTAATATTTTGGTAGTTAGTCATGGTTTATAGGGTCCAGCGGGCTGCAAGGAGCCAAATCAGGACCATTATATCCCATATATATAATAATAAAATGTTCTGAATTTATACAAATGTAATATTCAATGTTTTAAAGTTATACTTCATAGAAATAATCTAATAGATCTATTAAATAATATGTACTGACTGGTTTGTGTTTTTTTTTTAAACAAAAAACATCCAACAGGACTGTATATTAATGATTTTGCAATTGATATTCAATAATTAATATTTTTATTTTATTTTTATCCTGAATATTTCGAATATGTTGTGGAATATATTGCGCGATTGCACTGCAGTCATAAATGAGATGATTAATAGATACTGCTTGCTTGCAAATGCAAGTAACTTCTTTACAGTATTTTGTCCTCCACGAGTTCAAAGAAAGACGATATGCTAAACTGATAACAGTCTTCAAGTTCTTTACAGTTCAAGAGGGTGACAAAAAGACAAGAACACAGTGCATCCCACACATCACATACACGACACACACGCACACACCATCTCTCTCTCTCGGTCTCTCTCTTATTCAGTCACACACACAACCACTCTCTCTCTCTCTCTCTCTCTCTCTCTCTCTCTCTCTCTCTCTCTCTCCCTCTCTCTCTCTCTCTCTCTCTCTCTCTCTCTCAGGCGCGCGAGCCCGCGCTCGCCATCTTTCTCGCATTCTTTTACACACACAACCACACACTTTCTCGCGCAATACTATCTTATACTATCCTATCCCGTAAATCAAAGGTCGTAGGGGCACCACAGATGAACGTTTAAAAGAAAAAAAGAAAGATTTCTCTTATATAGCGCAATTACAAGCTCAGAGAGCTTCTCAAGGCGCTGGCCCGTAATATCCAGCAATCACAAAATAGTTTGCTGAAGTCAGGATTCGAACCCACGTCGCCCAAGACGCACTCACACAAGTCGTGCGCTCTGACCACTGAGCTATCCCTGCCGCCAGCATACTTCATCTTTCTCTGTCCTCAGCAACCCTCATGGCTTGGCTCAGTGTCAAGCTAGTCCATTCTCTAATGATGTCCCCTCACCTCTTTTTGTCTTCCTCTTATTCTGCCTCCTTGCACCATGCCTTACAGGATGGTCTTTGCAAGGCCTGATGTTCTGGTGATGTGGCCATACCATCGGAGTTTCCGTTTCTTCACCACTGTGAGCACGTCATCGTGTTGTCCAATGGCTTGTATGATGGTCTGTCGGACTTTGTTGTTGGTGATGTGATGGGTATAGAAATGCCCAGAAGTCTTCTGTAGCACCTCATTTCCATGCTTTGTTTTCTTCGTTGTAGATATGGTGTGAGGATCCATGTTTCGCAAGCATATAGGAAGGTGGAGATGACAAGGGAGCGCAGCAGCCTTACCTTGGAATGTAGACTGGTGGTCTAGTTTTTCCAAATGGGCTTCAAACTTGTCAGGTCAACGGTTGTTAGAGAGGACTTCCTGTCGGGATGCATTGTCTGATACAACGGCTTCTAAATATTTGAAGCTATGCACTGTTGAGGGTTTGGCCTTGGACTTTGATGTCCATGTTGATGTCATTGGTGTTGTTAGTTATCATTTGGGTCTTCTATGCACTTATTTCCATTCGATAGGCTCTAAAGGTGGTTTCAAGCCTCTATACCAGCTGTTCGTTCTTGTTCCTCTCCAGCCAATCCATCAATGTCATCCGCAAAACGGAGGTTGGAGATTGCTCTTCCCCCTATGCTGACTGTGCCTTCGTGATCTGCAAGGGCATCTGGCATGATGCGCTCTAGGAAGATGTTAATGAGTTGTCACTGCCACGACTCCCCCTGGGTAGACACCACAAACAAACACCTTACACACGCAGACAACCCAGACAGAATGACAGTTTCCCGCAGACGTGAAGCGATGATAACACAACAATTATATATACAACTTTCAAGCTATTTATTCATTCATACCACACACTCATACACATACAACATTTACACATGAAACGAGAAAAATGGTGATGGAACAATCAATGGGTCGATGAACAATGAAATGGAAATGTCAGATGAACGGGGGTTGCTGATCAACCACGTCTAACTAACGACTGTGCAACGCCAATGTCCGGGCACAGAGGGGGCAAGTGTCAAGAGGGGGACAAACAAAGAACGAGCCGACCTGATAGTAGGGTGTCCCCGTTGATGTCTACGAAAGGTAGCTGCCTCCTCGTTGTGGTTGACGCTGGACTGTCGCTGTTAAATCCAGGCGCTGTGGTGTCGCCACTCCCTCCGCCGCTGACGATGACGATGATGATGATGATGACGCTGTAGTTGCGGCGGCCCTGCCGCCGTCGACGCCTCTCAGCCTGACTCCTCCTGTCGGCTACCTTGTAACGCCGAGGCTAGGTCCCGCAACAGACGTCACGATCACGCGGGAAAGATGGGTGGTGGACCAATGAGGACGTCACAAACGTGGACGTGGACGAATGGGTGATGATGATGATGTGGGTCCAACGACCGGATGTCGTCGTCGTCGTCGCGCTGAAGAATTCGACGAACTTCCGAGCGACGAACAAAGACTTTCGAACCCAACGGCTCGATTGTAATAGTACCTGTAGCTAGCCACTTTCCCACTGCTTGCCTACACAGTACTCCAAGTAAGGTAATCCAGTGCGTAGTAGTTTCTGTTAGTGGACAATACCTCGACACTAACCTACCACAAACTCACAAACTTAGTTATTTGCTCACACTTTTCCTCGAGCGTGCTACTACCACAGTAACATTTCCAACTAGGCTTTTCCTAGAACCAATTATTATTTTCGTTAATAATCGTTCCCACCTTACTTCCCAGAACAAAAAACCCAGAGAGCTAAGACCGCACGTCTCTCCGTGTCTCTGCCAAAACCTGCTCTGCCTAACAGTGAACACATTCCCCAAAACTGGCTGGCCAAACTATGCTGTTCAAAAATCACGCTTTCCACGCATAACCATACAACGACTTCGCGCAGTTACTACCCCAACTCATTAACTCCCCACCCGCACTTACTACTCGGTTTCAACACAGGCTGCCCTGTGACACACCCCCCTCCCAAGACGAAACTACGGAGAGTTCAAAACTTAATCTTCCACAGGGTCAGATCTGCTGAGGAAATCCGCCTCTATGTTGTCTCTTCCTGGAATCGGTCGAACTGTGAAGACATAGGCCTGCAACTGCATAGCCCATCGGGTGAGTCTGGCACTGTTGAGGTGCGTCCGTCCTCCAGATGAACTCCCTATCCAAGTTCGGTAGCTTTTCTACTGGCTCACTTGTCAGCGCTCTCTTCATGTCATCCAAGGCTTTCTGGCAGTCATCCCTCCTGTGACCTCTCCCTTCTTCCTTACCCGCACGATCGGTGCTCTGTACGGCGATGTACAAGGCTTGATCACCCCCAACTCCAGCATCGATTCCACTTCACCCTTGACGACTTCCATCTGTGAAAATGGTAGCGGATGCTGTCGGTTACGTTCAGGGCTGTCGTCGGTCGACATCACCTCGCACTCGTCCAGGTTGGTTAGCGGCAGTGCTCTCCCATGTAGTGCAGACAGCTCCGTGTCTATCCGTATGTCAACCGGCCCTTCGCTCGCTTGAAGCGGTATCAGTGGTACAGCGCCCTGGTAGCTGACGTCTGAGGTTCCCTCTGTCTCGGCTTGGTCCAACACGACGGCCACCGTCGGTTCTGGTTCTGCTCGGCGTTCCTCATAGCGCTTCCGCACGATCGTGTGGTACGGCTTCCTGTTCCTGCCGACTCTCTGCACACGCGCTTTCCTGATGCGCCCCTTGGGTGTCGTTCGTTGACATGCGTCGCATGAAGTACAGTACTTCCGGACATCGCGGCACATCCCTGGCCAGTAGTACTTGGTCCACACCTGATCTAGGGTCCCCTTGGCTCCTCGGTGTTCAGCCATAGGCGTGTCGTGTCCCACGCGTAGCACCTCCGGTCGAAGCTTGGCTGGTACCACCAACTGACTGCGATCCACCTTGTCCTGTCCTGTGTACTCGCGGTACAAAAGGCCCCGCTTCCAGACAAATGCCACTTGCCCCTTGCCTCGCTTCTCCTTCCCTGCCTTCTGGTCCGCTAGCTGTCGCACCTTTGCAAGCTCGCCGTCTTCCAACTGCAGTTGGCGCATCTCCTTCGGCGTCGCGACGATGCTCTTGCTTGGTCCGACCACCAATGGTTCCGTAGCGACTTGGTCCTTGGCTGGCTTCGCTCGCGTCTGCACCGCGCAACACTCAGCACTCCCCTCGGCAAACACTGGCAGTGCTGTATCACGTTGCTGTTCTGTCCTCGCCCAGTTGCCGATCACCACTGGGTAGATCAAGTCCGGCACCACCACCACCTCCACTCTCCCGGTGTAGAACGGTGATTCCAGCTGTACCCATGCTGTCGGCAGTGATCTGGATAACTGGCGAATGGCGAATCCGACACGCCGCGTGCGTCCCGTGTACACAAGGTTGGCAACCTCTCCCTTCCGCAGGCAAATCAAGTCGGCCCCCGTGTCCCTCACAGCCGTCAGCGGAACACCTTCCACTACCACTTGGCTCTGGAACCGAGGATCTCCCTCCTTGCCTGCCTCCTTCAAGATGCGCAACGCTGCTCCACTCCGCTCGCTGCGTTTCGGACAATCTCGCTTCAAGTGCCCTTTCTGTCCGCAGCTATAGCATTCACGCTTGTCCGGCGAGTTGGGTCGTGGTCCCGCCGGCTGCCGACCCTCGCTCTTGTCCCTGGGTGTAAAGGGTTGACGTGGTGGGAAACGTAGGTTTGTTCCCGCCCTGGCGTCGACGTACTGCTGTGCTAACGTCGCGGCCTCCTCCACCGTTGCTGGGTTGCGCTCGCGCACGAACGTGACCAGTTCTGGTGTCAAACCGTTGACCATCTGCTCCATCAGCACTAAGTCAAGTAAATCCGCATACGTGGCCTTCTTGTTCGCTAGTCCCACCCAGCGCTCCAGGAACAACTCTGACTTCCGCAGATACTGTTTGAAAGTCTCTGGTGGCTCCCTTCGTAGCTGGCGAAACTTCTTCCGATACGTCTCGGCCGTCAGGTTGAAACGTACCAACAACGCTGCCTTCAGGATCTCATAGTCGGCAGAGTCGTCCTCATTCAAACCAACATAAACTTCCCTCGCCTTCCCCTTCAGCAAGGTCCCCAAGCGAATAGCCCACGTGTCCTTCTTCCAGTCTTGAGCCTTGGCGAATCGCTCAAACTGACACAAGTAGGTCTCTAGGTCGTCCTTATCCTCGAAGAATGGTAAGCTGAGCTTGACCGTCTCGAACTCGGGTTGACGATTCCTGCGGTTCCCGGCGCCTTCCTGCAACCTCAGCTGCGCCATCGCTAGTTCGTGTTCCATCTCTCTCTCCCTCTCTCTCTCTCTTCGGTCTGCATCTTCCCGGCTCGCCCTAGTCGCTTGGTCTATCGCGTAGTCTAACGCTGCCTGACCCTTCAGTCCTTCGCGCTTGGCGAGCCTCAAGATCCTCTCCATCGGCGTCTCGTCCGCGAATGGTCCTGTCCTCGGCGTCGGTGCCGCCTCGATCTTGTAGACTGAACGGTAGGGATTGGTATCGAACCTCTTCGGCCTCGTTGCGTCGCTCAGACGATCCTGGTCTCCGTAGAAGTCGGCGCCTGCTGACATCCCGCTGGTCGCGCCAAATCCCGTCACAAAAGGATCACTCACTGTGCCTCTGGCCTCGAACGTCGTCAACTCCTCGTCCACTGACCCACGACGCGATGACCTGACCGGCGATCTCCGTCGCTCGTCCGCAGAAGGTAGATCGGTGACTCCCGTATCAGCTGCTGCCGCCGTGCGCTCGTCCATCGTGACACCCACGCGAGAACGCGTCCGAGCCGCGATCGATGACACTCCTTCAGTCTCCTCGATCGATGCCATCCTGCTTAAAGAAAGCAACAACAACCACCAACAACAAGTCAAAGTCCTACAACCCTACCTAACCTAGCCTAGCCTTAGATACTAACCTACCTATCTAAGCTATCTTCCTTCCTATCACCCACCTCCTCCCACTCAAACAGTGGAAACTGGCCTGCAAGGTAGCGAACCGGTTGGAGAGTGCAATGTGTGGTCGAACCTAGGCCGGCTGTGAGCCTCCGCTGAACAGCGACCCGACTCCCTCCAACCACCCGCTGGGGTGCACACTCTCACCGAATCACGCCTCACACACTCGGACACCACAAGACAATCACGAGACAACTTCACGTCTGGGCACACTCACACCTACCCTGCATCTCCACCAAATGTCACTGCCACGACTCCCCCTGGGTAGACACCACAAACAAACACCTTACACACGCAGACAACCCAGACAGAATGACAGTTTCCCGCAGACGTGAAGCGATGATAACACAACAATTATATATACAACTTTCAAGCTATTTATTCATTCATACCACACACTCATACACATACAACATTTACACATGAAACGAGAAAAATGGTGATGGAACAATCAATGGGTCGATGAACAATGAAATGGAAATGTCAGATGAACGGGGGTTGCTGATCAACCACGTCTAACTAACGACTGTGCAACGCCAATGTCCGGGCACAGAGGGGGCAAGTGTCAAGAGGGGGACAAACAAAGAACGAGCCGACCTGATAGTAGGGTGTCCCCGTTGATGTCTCCGAAAGGTAGCTGCCTCCTCGTTGTGGTTGACGCTGGACTGTCGCTGTTAAATCCAGGCGCTGTGGTGTCGCCACTCCCTCCGCCGCTGACGATGACGATGATGACGATGATGACGCTGTAGTTGCGGCGGCCCTGCCGCCGTCGACGCCTCTCAGCCTGACTCCTGTCGGCTACCTTGTAACGCCGAGGCTAGGTCCCGCAACAGACGTCACGATCACGCGGGAAAGATGGGTGGTGGACCAATGAGGACGTCACAAACGTGGACGTGGACGAATGGGTGATGATGATGATGTGGGTCCAACGACCGGATGTCGTCGTCGTCGTCGCGCTGAAGAATTCGACGAACTTCCGAGCGACGAACAAAGACTTTCGAACCCAACGGCTCGATTGTAACAGTACCTGTAGCTAGCCACTTTCCCACTGCTTGCCTACACAGTACTCCAAATAAGGTAATCCAATGCGTAGTAGTTTCTGTTAGTGGACAATACCTCGACACTAACCTACCACAAACTCACAAACTTAGTTATTTGCTCACACTTTTCCTCGAGCGTGCTACTACCACAGTAACATTTCCAACTAGGCTTTTCCTAGAACCAATTATTATTTTCGTTAATAATCGTTCCCACCTTACTTCCCAGAACAAAAAACCCAGAGAGCTAAGACCGCACGTCTCTCCGTGTCTCTGCCAAAACCTGCTCTGCCTAACAGTGAACACATTCCCCAAAACTGGCTGGCCAAACTATGCTGTTCAAAAATCACGCTTTCCACGCATAACCATACAACGACTTCGCGCAGTTACTACCCCAACTCATTAACTCCCCACCCGCACTTACTACTCGGTTTCAACACAGGCTGCCCTGTGACATGAGTGTTGGAGAGAGTAGGCATCCTTGACGCACACCGATTGTTGTTCTGAACCAGTTTCCGGCTCAGTACATCGGAGAGCTTTTCACGTGGATTGTTTTTAGTTATCTATGATTTTGGTTAGTGGTGCAATTTGTAAAGTGTCTTTTGTCTTGCATTATGCCTGGTGCAAGTTGTACGATTGTGGGTTGTGGTGCATGCAAAGGAAAGCACAAGGGTCTGTCGTTTTTCTCCATTCGCCAACCAAAGGACTTGAAGTGGGAGAGAGAGCTAGTTCACGCCGTGAATTATGCAGACAGCAATTTTAATAAAGACACTGCAAAGATTTGTTCTAGACACTTTCGACAGGAATGCCTGAAGTTGGGTAAGTGTTATTTACCTAGAATATAAGCTCTTTCTAATCATATTAAGTTCTATTCACCAGGGATGTCGCTTGGGTCGGATCTTCGGCTTTTAGCCGACATTTTTATAAAAAAAAAGCCGATAAACGGTCCGTCATGTCGGCTCGCCGAACCGAAGTTTTCACGGGTGAATCGGCTCGGTTTTGTCCATTTTTGCGATATTCATGTGCTTTACACTTGCAGTTTAGGTGAGGATTCGATAATTACTAAGGTTAAACCCAGAAACTCTGACAGTATTGTGGTCTGTCAAGCGACAGTCTAAACGTTTTATTGTTTTTGTGTGTCTAAAATTTAAGAAAATACAATTTCTTTTTAATGTTCTTATTCTACTCTTAAAATCATGATTTATTACAAAGATATGCATCTACAGAATACCTTTAATATATGGAGGTGGAGGGTTCACGTTAACGTAGTGAATCTAGTCCAAAAAAAACAACACATGTGAGACTGCTTTGGAAGAGAGAGCCGAAACTTTTTGTAAAAAGCCGAAAGTTTCACGGCTGTTTCGGCCAAATCGCCGAAGAAAAAATTTCCTAGCAACATCCCTGATGTTGTTGTTGTTGTTGTTTGTAGATTATAGTCACACGACACTTTCGCATATAGGTGACTACTGGACCGATTTATACTGACACCAGCGGGCCAGTTGTTGGTAAAGGGGAAAATAATATGATCACACGTTGACCAATCCGGGATTCGAACCAGCGACCTTTCGGTTACTAGCAAGACGCTCTTACCAACTGAGCTACCCGGCCCCTCGACATCCCTGATTCACTATACAAAACTTTTATCTTGCGATTTATTCGGGACTCTTGCATGATGTAAGCAAAAGTAGCAGTAGCACACATAATTATGTACTTTCAGGAAGTATTCAATTCTGAGTCTTATTCGGTTTGCTACTTCATGCAGAGGAACGATAGAACGGAATAAAAATCACAGGAGTATAATTAACAGTCAATTTTGTTTATAATAGATCACTAAATAATTTGTTTCTTTGCAAATTTCTTATTTTGTATGGTATTAATCATGTTACTGTAGGTCCTGGTGGGAAAATACGGTATCTTGTACCCGGGAGCCTTCCAACAGAGTGTATGCCTGTCAAGTCCATTGTCATAAGGCAACCTCCTCCAAGAAAAGAACTTGTGTCTATTTACCTTTTTAATCCTGTTGAATGGCTTTTGATATAACAACATCCCATGGAGCAGTAGATCCATGTCCGATGAACAGTTGTGCACTTGCCCATGCAGCTATGTCGATTTTGTACTTTAGACTTGGGCATTTATTTCTCCATTGTGGTATAAATCTGGTTTTGCCTTTGGCATTGATTTCTCCAGGGTTTATTATCAAATTGCAATAAAATTAATTTATGACTATAAGAGGATAGTCCTGACCCTGTAACTTTCCCAGGGCATGTGCAGTGAGCATAACTCTGTTTAAAGGGGTCACACAATTACATTGAAATGTCACATGTTTATATTTCCATTGGATTGAGGTCAAATTTAAAATGTGGTGTATAGTGACCTTATAAACTGTTTAACAAAAGTGTGCTCATATCTTCAGTGCTTTCGGACCGATTTCATGGACATTTCACTTGAAGTGGCCACGACTTAACGTTGTCACCCAGGTCATTGCCACAAAGTCAAGATCTTTGTACTGTCACATGAAGGCAAATTTGTTTTATTGGCAGTACACTTTTCGCAGACAGCAATTATGTCTCTTGTACATAAAAGGATGCTATAGGGTGGGGATGTAATTTTTGTTTATTGACAAAACCTGTTATACAGTGGAACCTCCGGTATCCAGCTCTCTGGTATACGACTCCCTCCGTTATGTGACCTGAAAACTTCTGACGGATTCACTTCCAATAATAAATGACCTCTGGTATGCGACAACCTCGTTTATGCGACCAGCGACCGTGTCTTAAGCCCTTTATACGACCGTCTTAGGGCAATTTAAAAGAGATATCAGTTAATTTGCTGTCTGTACCTTTCGTTTTTTCTCTCATGTTAGTGTACGCCTGCTGTTGTCTGCTATTTCCGGTTCGCAAATAAGGGACATTACTCGCTTACACTGGCTGTCAAAATGGCGTCGCGCAAGAGGAACGTTTTGAGTTTGGCAGAGAGAATGAAAGTGATTGAAAGAAGTGAAAATGGAGAGAGTTGTTTGTCTACTGCAAGAAGTTTAGACGTTGGGAAGACCCAAATTCAGCTCATCATAAAGGATAAGGAATCTGTGAAACTACGATGGGAGAGTGGAGAAAGTGGCGAAAAGGGAAACATCGAAACTGAGAGCTTCTGCACCGACAGACTTGGATGAACGCGTCTGGCCGTGGTTTGACTGTTTTCTATTTTTGAAGTTGTGAATAGAAGACAAAGCTAAAAATGAAACATGTTTTACAGTTTCCTTTGTCAGATAATACATTCTGGTGAGTGTGAAAATTATGACTACATACCCCTCCGAGCCTGACCCCCTTCCCCCCACCCCACCCCTTGTTTCCGGTATAAGAACACCTCTATTATAAGACAGTTTTTTCTCAGATTTTGGACGGTCGTATACCGGAGGTTCCACTGTAATAACAATAATAATAATGATATAATAAAATATTATTGTTATCTATTTGGTACAATTATGCATCATAATACAACTTCACACTTTTTAAAGGGATTACTCTGATACCTGAATTTTTGTGTGTGTATTTCAGGCAGCATGTGAACCACCTCTGGTGCCTGTCAAGGTTGTCCACAATAACTTCATTGATGTTAGAAAAGCTGCATCAAAATTGCAAGCTCCATGGTGTGTAGTTCTGCACTCCGATGGCCAAGTCGTAGCTGTTTCACTAACGCAAACTGGTATTGGACATCTGCAAGTTAGCATCACCCCAGATCTATCCGCAGTGGTTTATGTTTTTGGACTGCAAGCACCCCACCTGACGGCCAATATTGAATCAACTCACCTCTCTAAACATCTGACAGCTTTGATTGGTCTGCATGTATGTCCAGGCGTGGTGAACCATGCCTTGCAGAAATTATTTTGCCGAGCTCCCAATTGGACAGGATCTATATTACAGACATGTACTCTATGTCTCAGAGACTTCTTCTATAACACATTCTTCTACTGCTCGATCAAGTACCTGTCAGTTGCTGGTGAAAGAATCCTCCAGGATCTGTAACGACTGCCTTGAAGTAAAGAATTTACTACTGCGAAACAGGCAAGAGCACATGCACACGAAAAGACACCAATTCTAAAAACCAATCCATTGGTGTCAGTGTCACACAAAAAGCAGAAGCAAGCGTTCAAGACCATTCGCAAGCAAGCTGCTACATTGAAACTACAACTGGAAAACTTCAAAAATCTCTGAAGACTGACTCCGTTACAGTGAGCAACACCTTGCATGAGTCTTTGATCAGTGCCATTGATAAAGAAAAACTCTCAAATGAATCTAAGTTGACCAAGTTGTTTTGGACGGAGTAACAGAAAGCCTTCCAGGTTGGCAAGAAGGGGATGCGATGGCATTCAACTATGATACTCTTGGCCATTCTTCTGCACAGCCCAAGTCCTGCTGCTTACGAAACCCTTCGAGCGACAGGTGCGCTTCGCCTTTCTGGTGAATCTACACTAAGAGATTACGCTAATGTATTCCATCCAAACGCTGGTTTCCGCAGTGAAGTACTGGAGAGTATCCGCAATGAAACAAAGAACCATAGGGATAGTGAACGTTTTGTGGTACTTTTATATGATGAGATGACAATCACATCAGACCTTGTCTTCGATCGCCGTTCAAGTGAGCTTGTTGGCTACGTAACAGGCAGTTCCGGAGACCTAAAAAATATTGCCACCCATGCACTACTGTTTTATGTAGTTGGTGTAAACACCAATCTCAGCAAGAGTCTGGGATTTTTTGACACCAAAGCAGTGACAGCAGATGCACTGCACCCTTTGTTTTGGAGGGCTGTAGGCCTTCTTAAAAGATACTGCTACCTGAAAGTAATTGCGTCGACGAGCGATAAGGCATCCCCTAATCAACGTCTTGTTGACTGACATGCATGGCACACCTGGCAGCATCTGTTATAAAACAATGAATTTTTTTGCACCGCAGCGAGAAATATATTTCCTTTGAGATGCAACACATCTTGTGAAGACATTGCGAAACAATTTGAGCTGCTCAGGATCAGGCAAGAACACTCGATTCCTGTGGCAGAATGGTTGTCATCTTCTTTGGCAGCATGTTGTGGCTATGTACAACAGCGATTGTGCCCAGGTACTAAGACGAACGCGACTAACAGCTGATCACATTCACTTGACTCCACAATCTGTCATGAATCTCAAGCTGGCAGCCCAAGTGTTAAGTGAGGGGGTTGGAAAGGTTATGCTGGAAATGGGGAGGCCAGAAATGGAATAAACTGCCAAATTCATACTGCTGATGGACAGATTTTTTGACTGCATGAATTCACGTAGTTTGACAGAAGTTCAGCAAAAAGAAACAAGTCAAACAATGCACCATATAGAAATGTGATGGATAAGAGATTTGGATTTTTTAAAGAACTCCACAGCTATCTGGTGGCTTGGAAAGAAGCGGTGCAAACGCGCGAGGGAAATTTCAGTCAAACTGAAAGGAACAAAATGTTTCTCAGTCAACAAACGTTCAAAGGCCTGTGCACAACATTGAAAGCATTTGAGGCTACTCGATACCTTCTGAGCAGTGGCGTGGAGTATGTCCTAAGCCAGAGGTTCTGCCAAGATCCCATAGAACAACACTTTGGACGTCAACGAGGACTTGGGTGAAGATGCGATAATCCAAATCTGTGGATGTTTGGTTACAATGAAAACAAGCTGGCCACTCAGAGAAGCCTAGCTCTGACATTTCAACCCAGACTGAGAGGTAATGTTGCAGCCAAAAAAAGGTTGATGATGAAATCAGCTCAAGTGCAATGAAGAAGATCAAGCGTTAACTAGCTCTGGATTATTTCAAACTAAATGCCAGGCTGTTTTGGTCTTTAAAAGTGTGGGATTTGTGTGGGATCATATCTTTTTATGTAAGGAATTATATACCAGTTTACTTTAGTGTGGTTGTATAAATTATTGTAACTGGGTTGCCGCTTTGACCATCACTGTCGCTTGGTAGTTGTAATTTGTTGCGACAAGAGATACTGTATCAGTATAAAGAAAATTCGGGCGGATGTTATTGTGATTGATAATTTGGTATTGTATTGTTGTTTTTATTGCTGAGTGCTCCTAAGTCCTTTCTGGTCGAGACTGCATTTTTTTGCTCATTTGCTTTTGATAGTTACTAATAGTTTTCCTTTGTTTTTTATGACGGATGAGAGAATAACTGAAATTATTGTTACTGCCAAAACAAAACAGAAAGTTGGATTTAAGCAACCTGACTTTTCTGCCGACCCTAAAACCTTTTTTTGATTTCTTAGCAAAACATTTACACATTTTGTGCCATTCCAAAACACAGGGAAGTAAGGAAACAGTAAAAAATATATATAATAATAATAATAGACCAACATTTTTTTTCTTGGGGGAGGGGGGGGGGCGGGGAGGGGTGGTTTCATATTTAGATTCATTGTGTGTTAACAATAGTTTATGTTGTAGCTATGTTTTAAACCTGTATGTTACAGTTGGAATGGTGTTGGAAGAATACATTATATATATTTAATTCTGTCTTTCATTTTGGTGTGGTGTTCCTCTTATGTTCTCTGCTTAACATGCACTAATACACCACAAAACAAGAGCACCCAAGACGAGGCGTATTCAAATGAGTCATGCTTTCTAACACTGGTGGAACATGTACTAGAAACATTTATTGTAGGAATATCAATACATTGTAGAACTGGACGCAGCACATACAAAAGCAACGCAGTACGTTCACGCCTATAATAATAATAAATTAATGGAAAGCATCGAACACACTAAAACTTAGGTATGCTCAATGCAGCACACAAAAGCAAAGCAATAATGCACTCACATGATGGAGAATAAATTCTGTTGCGAAGATGATTGGTTGAATAAAATTGTTAATACACCTAAAAGCTGTTGGGGGTGGGGGGGTGGGGGAGAGTGGGGATAATGGTTCCTGATGGATTTGGGGAAACTACTTAAGCTGTTTATGGATACCCTTTGCATTTTTTGTTGTCTTAGTTCTTCACCTAAACGAGTCCATGATTGTCTTGCATTTGTGATACATCCTCACCTTGAAATAGAGGTGAACAACATCTTCCAAGATCTTTTCTTTCGTACTGTCTGACACATCAGTCTTGCATAAAATATACAAGCAAGTAGACACAGACTCTGACTGACTGCATCTTTCAAGATATGTTTTAAATGAAGCATTCACATTTGATGCATCTCCAAATAATTCCCTGAAACACATTTCAAGACCCAGAAAAATCTGAACGCTATTTGGTTTCAGTTTGATTAAACCATCTCTGTCGAGAATGCTTGTCAGTGTCTTTCTGGTACCTGCAGTAGCATCAATTCCAGTTTTAGTAGTACTGTCACACCAGGCACTTGATGATTCTTGCCCCAACATCTTTATCTTGGAGTCTTCTTGCATTTTTTCTGAGTTTTTGGATGACAAAACCACCAGTGTACTCGACAATTTCATGCTCAGTGTCAAGAAGGGGCATGCTTTTTTCAGAACACACTTATTCAGGTTCATATTGCAGCTGAATTAACTGCTCAAATGTTTTCAGACACAACCATGGGGCTACAATTTCTGATGGCTTTTCTGCAGCAGTGGATATGTTTTCTGTGCACATTTGATGAAACTTGGTGTAGGCACGTTCCTTTGCTGTATTTGTAAATTTGTGTCGTGGTACCAAGCAGTTGTTCAGGAACTGGAGAACAGGCAGCATCACACTGCCTAAAAAAACAAAAACAACGACATTGTATTAGAGAAAGGTTGACATTCACTTTGCAGCAACAGTAAAACCAATTTCTTGTTCCTTTTATAATGTAAGCTCTTGCTCAAATGGAAAGATATTAAAATAATGCCTGTTTCTATCAGAATCAAAATGCTTTTTTGATACCACACAGGAATCAATTGATTATTAATTAAAATAGATAGCATTAGCACTGTCATAAACACATGGCTAAAATTTAAAAAGACATCCTGACCATACACAATTCATACACCTACACAACATTAACAATAACATTTTAATAAATATATAATGCACAATATTATGTATCCACACTAATATAATTATCAAGTACTAAAACTCATTCAGACAAATTACAGCAATCACATTCACTTCGATTTTCATTTAATAAAATAAAAAAATGCAACGGTCAAAAAGGGAGTGAAAGAGTCATCACAGAACACATCTCACTACAGAACAATGAAAAATGGTAACAAAAATAAAAACAATGCTTACACTACTCACACTTACATTGTGCATAGTTTCTCTTCCGATTTGTATGTCCCTATAACACTAATATTTAATTTAAGGTGTACTGATAATAATAATAATAATTACTGTATTTATAATGCGCTTATCTTATAATAATTATAACTCTAAGCGCGCACTCACAACTCACGCACGCATGTGCACGCTTTAGACAATGACACATGTAACAATTACGCAAAAAATACATTCACTCAAATATACTCATACCACAAACAGACCAGACACTATATGTAAGAGACAGCTGGCGATGGGGTGCGTAGTGAGGTCATAGTGTTAGAACTGCTTGAAAAGGTAAGTTTTGAGGGCAGACTGGAAGGAGGTGGGAGAGGGTTTCTGACGGAGAGAGAGTGGAAGAGTATTCCAGATGGATGGGCTGTAGACAGAGAAGGAGCGGGACCCGAACGTGCTGAGTTTGGAGCGGGGAATGCGGAGGCGGAGAGGGTCGGAGGCAGAGCGAAGAGAGCGAGAGGGAATGTATGGGTGAAGTAAGTCAGAGAGATAGAGAGGAGCGGAGTTGTTGAGGGACTTGTAGCAGAGAGACAAGGTCTTGTATTGAATGCGTTGGGAGATGGGAAGCCAGTGTAGGGCTTTGAGCAAGGGAGTGACGTGGTCAGATTTCTTCTTTCTGAGGACGAGGCGGGCAGTATTGTTTTGAACGCGTTGGAGAGGGAGAGTGGTGGAGCGGGGAAGGCCGGAAAGAAGGGAGTTGCAATAGTCGATGCGAGACAGGATGAGGGAGACAGCAAGTTTGGTGGCAGCTTCAGTGGTGAGGTATTTTCTGATCTGACTGATTCGACGGAGGTGGAAGTAGCAGGCCCGGGCGGTTGCAGAGACAAAGCTAGTCATTGAGAGAGAAGAGTCAAGGATAACGCCAAGGTTCTTGGCAGAGTCGGAGAGAGGGATAGAGGTACCGTCAAGCTGAAGATGGAGAGAGGAGGGGAGCTGAGGGAGTTTCTGGCGTGTGCCTACCAGCATGGCTTCCGTTTTGTCGTCGTTCAGTTTAAGTTTGTTTGCTGTCATCCAGTCCTTCACGTCTTCACAGCAGTCGGCCGTGCGAGTCAGGAGTGCCTGAATGTTGTCAGGTTTGTCTTTGTCTTGTAGTTGTGAGTCGTCAGCATAGAAGTGGTGGTTTATGTGATGAGACTGGATGATGTTGGTCAGAGGGGAGGTGTAGAGTGTAAAAAGGACCGGACCCAGGACAGATCCCTGAGGAACTCCGCAGGAGAGCCTAACTGGGTCAGAGGATATGCCATCGATGATAACGGACTGCCGTCTGTCGGAGAGGTAGGAAAGAAACCAGGAGTGAGCGGAGTCAGTGATGCCAAAGGAGTGTTGAAGGCGGTGGAGGAGGATAGAATGGTCAATAGTGTCGAAGGCGGCAGAGAGATCGAGTAGGGTAAGAAGGGAGATGTTGCCTGGTGGAGAATAAATTAAGGCATCGGAAAATATCACACTTAAGGTGTTACAGTGTAGAATCTTTGCTATAGCATCAATCAAAATTATGTTCTTATCATGTTTTAAAAGGCGGGAAGTTGCGTTACATACTACAAAGCCCGGTCGATATCCATTGAGGCTTAGCATATAACAGCGCGGTGTCTTTATCAATGTGATATATGCATCGCGCTATTCTAAACATCGCGCTCTCCTTCAAAGCTGCTACATAAATAAAAAATAAAGTTTAGTTTAGTTTAGTTTAGTTGAGAGGGACTTGTATAAGCCTCGCGGCTTTTTGAATGTCCCTTTTATTTTGGGCATTTTTATTTGTCCGGTTCCATTTGCGGTTGTTCGGGGAATACTAAAGATAGTATGCTAATTAGTCATCATACTCAAATATTGATTTCTGTAGGAAAATGACCTTTTCCAGAAGATTTTTAAAGGTGTTCAGGTTGTCAGCTCTTGTAGTATCAACAGGCAATTTATTACATAAGGGCGCAACTCTGTAGGAGAATGAATATTTTCTTTTGTTTGTGCGGCAATGGCTTATAAGAATATTGTCCTGTGAATTTCTTGTTCTAGAGTTAGTATTCAACTGAAACAAGTGTTAACATCAATTAATGTTGTCAATCCCATTAAAAATCTTGTAAGTTGGGATCAGGTCACCTCTCAATCTTCTAAATTTCAGAGAGGGCAAATCCAAAACTCTCAATCTCTATGAGTACGGTAAAACGTCAATAAAAGAATGCACAGATGACGACTGATAATTATAATTCTGGTGAATATAACGATGACGAAAGCAAAGGGAAGAAGGGCTAGGGTAATGCCTATGCTGTGTTGATAATTTCTGATGTTCCACTTGGGCAGGAATTTCCAAGAAGGATTTATTGCCATGCTCAATGTGATTCTACTGGTGGTGGTCCAGATGATGATGCCAGGACATGGAGATACACTGCCTTCCACCTGCTGTGCCGGACAATACACTGTTGGAACTGAAGGTTTGGTCACGTGCAATTTTAACATGGACCTGCGACAGTCTCCACACACGCTGCTAGTAGTGTTCCTACAAGAGGAATCCAAGAAATGTAACTGATTTTATCCCTTGTAAGATATGAGCTAGTTCAGTTAATGTAATTAGTAGTTTGAAACTATAAAGGAGGTAAGAGAGAAGGAAGCAAGCAAGCGTTATTTTATTATATTACAGTAAAACCTCCGTTTTGAGACCATCTCTTGAATGACTTCCTCCTACATACGATCGGAAAAAAATTCACCGATGCTTTGCACTATATCAACGACCTCTCTTAAAGACTACCTCTAAAACGCGACTTGCGACCTTCAAATAATTAAATTTTACGACCTAGCATCTGAAAAATTCAGATTTCAAAGCAATACTATATTTGTGCGCTTGATGAAAACAGTTTCGTTTACAACTTTTAACAGCAGATGATGCATTAAAGCAGCTTGAAATACTCTAAGGAGCTGACCAGATTTGCCCTGAGCAAGGGCCCATCAGATCTTGCCGACACCATGTCTGGTGTTCAAAGTGACATACTAAGAGACATGCACGGGTCATGCAAACAAACAGAAATAACCGCTTTCTTTTAAAAAAAACACCAAACGTTTCAATGATTGAATAAAAATAATTACAACAATATTATTGGGGTTATCTTATAAATAGTTTTAACTCCAAACATGCACTCAGCACTTACATACACTTTTAAACAACTATAATACCAACATTGATTTTTTATTTGGAAATAATGAGGAACAGGAAGACATTGACTGTATTGGTTGTGAAACAGAGTTTAATCTATATTTCTGAAAGATGGTAGATGTTCCCTATACTTAATGGTATGTGTACTTTTTGTACATGCATTTATTTTACTTAATTAATTTTCTTAATGTTTTTTTCGAAAATGTCTTACCTCTTTTTTAAGACTCCTCCAATTTAAGACCTCGTTTTAATGGCAATTTAAAGGTCGTAAAACGGAGGTTTTACTGTATTATTTATTATATTCTTCCTCATATAATACTAATATGGTGTTACGACTGAGACGCGAGAGATAGAGACAATGGTAGATTAGCGCCACTGTTATCTTTATTTGCCTTTTTTATCCTAAAATATGTGCTTTTTGAGTATCTATTCTCTTTCTTCAATGTCTCTTCAATTGCCCTATTTAATATATATATGCACTACATGAATTAAAGACAAAACTAGCTGTGCACAGTAAACTCTAAGGAATTAATTGGGCGCCTGTTGCACACAATTTGCCAGTAACGTACCACACACACTAAAAACACAATCCCAGCAAAGAATAGTTTTTAAAGATCACGTCAACTTGAAGTACACATATTAAAGTTTCTTCACACAAAAAAACCACTCACATACAGTCAATAATACCTTGACTATCCCAAATCGAACACAGAATAAATCAGATCGTCAAAATACTTGAAATTTAGTGTACTTTGCAATCACTGCAAGTTTAGGAAAGGAAAAAACATTCACCAAAAAATTAAGTAAACCAACAAAATCCACGAAACTTTTCCACAATATACTTGAAACAATAGCGGCATACCTCACCAAATTTCTACCCACGACTCTTGTTAATACAAATTCCAGAGCAAATAACAACAACAGACTATGAGACTACCAACTGCATGCAGCACTATCAGTTTCTACTAAAATTCTCCCGCGCCAGCGCTGGCTTTGTCTCCAGGAAAGGAAAAATAAATTCACCAAAAATAAAGTAAACCAACAAAATCCACGAAACTTTTTCACAACATACTTGAAACAATATCGGCAAACCTCACCAAATTTCTACCCACGACTCTTGTTAATACAAATTCCTGAGCAACAAATGCAGACTTGCCACAATCATCACTCACGGTGCATGTGTTGGAAGCACTGCAGGCTGAGGCAGTTAAGTCAAAGAGCTTTTTACGGAAAGAGGTGGAACTTCCATTATGTCCTATACAAAAATGCGAGACGCTCTCACGGATTATTTCCCTTTGTTCGGGCTGGCTATATTTCATCATCTGCTATATGAATGATCTGTGCGTGGTAACTTATTGAGCCTATGCCATTGCAAAAGAACATTTTTATGGCAACGTTTGCAAAAACCAAACTTTTAACCATCATTATTATTAACATTCCGCTACTGCTGTCTTTTTTTGTGTTTTTGTTTATGTTTACTTATTGACATTTATTAGGTTCTTTTATGCTGCTTATGTGTGTATGTCATAGGTTGGTTTTCTGCCCTGGAATTTTTTTTTTTATCAACGACAGATATTTTAAAATTAAAATATGCATGACAGACTGTTTCATTTATCCCAAACTGTGTAAATCCGTAATCGTGAGAGAGAGAGAGGGGTGGGGTGGGGTTGGGGGAAGAGAGAGCTCTGTCATTCAATCAATTAATCACAATAAAGCACAATAACAAAATGTTTCACTAATAGTGTGAATTTAATTTATATCAGGTGTCCCCCTACCCCCCAACCCTCTCACCTCCAACATCACTGGCTTAATAACATCAGTCACTTCATGGAAAATAATTAATTAATCAGACAGAACAATCAGAACCTAGACTACAACATTCCACGCAATATAGATCTAATGCGCAGAAATTCACAGATCAGAACAAGGACTGAGTATCTACATTACATTTTTTTTCCCGTTTACACTCAAACAAAAAGGGATTACTGTCACGTGGGGTTTATGGGCTCTGCACAATGGAATTATGGACCCTCACGTTTATTCGGTGGGAACTGCTAGTACGTCACCCTATGAATTACTTTAATAAATTTATTTGTTTAGCTCGTTCTGTGTTAAGGTTGGGGTACAGAAATAGATAGAAAAATGGTAAAAGATTACTGTCACACTAGCTTTCACACGGCTATGAATCATATGTAGTCCAGCCACTTGATAACAGTTAACATCACACATTTATTTCTTCTACTCTATACAAGATTCTCTAAGTACTAATCTAACTTAAAACGTCTCTTTCAATGCTAATAGTTCGATCGCTGATAGTCTAGGCAGCTGTTATATCTTCCTCGGGCACTTGCTATAATATTTCATGTAGATTTGGACTACTGTGGTCCGTTTTACAGTTTCTGAAGAGTTGGACTACTGTGGTCCTGTTATGATCAGTTTAAGTGCACCTTCGCCTTATGCACTTAACTCATGTGTGGGGTGTTCGAAGTCCTTCTGTGAGGTAGCTTCTGGTACACCTTTGTCGTTGTGTAGTTGGGTTCCCTTGCCACGCTGTGGGGTCTGACAGGGTGTTTCTTCGGGTAGCTCCTTCCGTCTTGTGCGGTAGAGTCTCCTCGACCAACTAGTCGTTTCTGTGGAGTGGGGCACACAGGATAGCTCGCCTGCTCGTCTGGAATATAAGAGACGAAATTCTGCACAACCCTGAATAATCGGTTTGTGCAGAGCGTCTCACTGAAAGCCAAGTAGCCCTCAGTGATAGCTCCACATCTCTATACATAAGCGACGAACATTCTGCTACTTCCGGGTTCCACTGGAATCTCACTCTAAATTCCTATACATACATAAATATCAATCGTGTCTAACTATACACATACAGAATTAATAATAATATAAACATTCAGTGGTACAGCCACTGGTCTGCAAACATACATATAAGTTAAACAACAGTGGTTCCGTACGGGATACAACATGGCGGCGCAACCGGTCGTGTTTCGCCTCGTGGTCGGCTCTTTCACGTGGTACGGCAAATTCGGATTAATAATTCACATTTATGCATAGCAAATTCTTCAAACATAATTTCAATAATAATACAAATATATCACGATGAAACAGAAGGGTGTTCATTTACCTGTTTGACAAGTTCAGGCCCGTGATGACTTGAGAGAATTCTAAGATTTCTAAGTCCTGCTTCCTGGTCTATGAGTGTAGAGATTTCTCTAGCTGTGGAGATGTTTTCTCTACCTCGTCTCACACACGACTGATTCAAACTGTGCTAAGATCTGACACAGTCAAACTGCTCTACCCACTGAGCCTGCTTCTGATTGGTTCAAACGGTCCGATTCAAAGCTCAAGTGCTGACTCACTGCGATGTGGGTGGCTCGCTCGCTGTGTGTGGTCTGCTGTGTAATTTAATTGCTGCTGTGTAATTGTAATAGTCTAACTTCTAAAGTTACAAAGACTACACATGGCTAAATAGTCGATAGGCAGAGTTAACACTAGCCAGTTCGTGACAGGCTCCCTCAACTGAAAAAAGGCGATGACTACTGGATTCGACCTTTTTCTACTACAGAGCCTAGTTTAACACTGCGCTATCCTAGGGTCCTATTTACAAACTAATTAAGTTGCTCTACCTGAGCTGCAATGCTGTGCCAGGTAGCTATGGACACTAGTGACAGGGTATTACTGGGCGGGGACGAATTCTGGTGCTGTGGTCCTTAGGTGTGTTGGGTGGGCGACAGCGGCTGTGTCCTCCACGAGATGGCGACTGAGGTAGTCGGCTCCGTGGTTCTCTTTGCCGGGGATGTACTCGATTTGGAATGAGTATGCCTGAAGGGTGAGTGCCCATCGCATCAGGCGAGAGTTCAAAGACTTGGAGGCTGCCAGGAACGATAGTGGTTGGTGGTCCACCTGAACTGTGAAGTGGGTCCCATACAGGTAGAGTTGGAATTTCTGTATGGCCCAGACTAGTCCAAGACATTCTTTCTCCGACGTGGCGTAGTGGGTCTCGGCGGGTCTCAATTTTCTGCTGGCGTAGGCGACAGGGAATAGCGTCTCTGCATTCTTGGGGTCGCGCTGTAGCAGTACTGCTCCGAGGCCTAAGTCGCTTGCGTCGGTGCGAAGAACGAATGGCTGAGTCAAATCGGGTAGGTGGAGTACTGGCGCCGATGTCATTCTGTCCTTGAGTGTTTGGAATGCTGTCTCACATTCCGCTGTCCAAACTACTTTGTCCGGGGCGATTTTCCGGGTTCCATTTGTCAGTGGTACGGCGATGCTGTTGTAGTTGGGGATGAACTTCTGGTAGAAGCCGCAGAGTCCTAGAAACGACTGCACTTCCTTCTTGGTCTTGGGCCTGGGAGCGTCGAGTAGGCGTTTCACTGTCTTCTCTACCGGTCGCAGACTTCCTTGACTGATGGTGTGTCCCAGAAATTCTAGCTCTGTGAATCCAATCTGACATTTGGTGGGTCTTGCCGTCAATCCCGTGTCTCTGAGGCGGGCGAGTAGTTGTTGTAGGAGCGTGACATGTTCCTCCCACGTAGGTGTTGCGATGAGGATGTCGTCCATAAACGAATGTAGGTGCTCGCTGCTCAGGGGTGCCAGGAGTTTTCGCATCATGGCGCTGAAGATGCTGGGTGCGTTGTGGAGTCCGAATGGAAGCACGTTGAATTCGAAGTGTCCTTCCATAGTGCTAAACGCTAGGTACTTTCGGACTTGTGGTTGTACTGGTATCTGGTAGTATCCTTTGCTGAGGTCGATGCGTGAGAAGTACTTCGCTCGCTGTAGCTTGGCAAATAGGTCTGTCTGATCCGGGAGTGGCTCTGGCTGGAACTGCGTTACCGCATTCAGGAGTCTGAAGTCGATGCACAGTCGATGCTCTCCGTTGGGTTTTCGCAACAATACCGTGCCTGCGCTGTAGGGTGAAGTAGACTCTGAGATGATTCCGGCTGCCAGTAAGGTGTCTATCTCTTCCTTGATGGCTCGCTGCTGAGACAGTGGCATCGGGTAGAGCTTTTGGCGGACGGGTGTTGGGTTGGTCACCGTTAAGGTTACTTCGACGAGGTCTGTCCTCCCTGGTCGGTCTGTGAGCACAGTCTGATGTTGGCGAATGACCTGTCGTACTTGCTGTTGCTGTTTAGCGGCTAGGTCTCCGTTGAGTATCACGTCTTTGTAGGTTTCTTTGGAGTGCAGGGGATACTCTACTGCATTGGTCTCCCTGCTTTCTCCTTCTTCCGCGATGGCGATGGCTAGCAAGTTGTGCGTGCTGGGGGTCGCTGGTCGGTCCGTGTATTTCTTGAGGAGATTGATGTGGTGGTATCGGGCTCTCCCGTTCACCTCTACTTGGTAGACTGTCTTGGATTTCTTGGCAGTCACCCGGTACGGTCCTCTCCAAGCGATGTCCAGCTTGTTGGTTCCACTTGGAAGTAAGAGTAGCACTTGATCGCCGACTTGCAGTTCTCTGTCCTTCGCGTGGCGGTTGTAGTACTTCGCCTGACGGGCTCTTGCCTTCTTCAGTGCTTCACCAGCTTTCTTCCACGGTGCTTTGAGGGTTTCCTGCAGGTCTGCGACGTACTTGGTGGCACCTCTTGGTGTGTCGTCTATCTTGGCTTCCGTCCAACTTCTGCGTAGGGCTTCTAGCGGTCCTGCTAGAGGTCTGCCAAATAGCAATGTTGACGGGGTGTAGCCTGTGGCTGCATGGGGTGTTTCTCGGTATGCGAACAGTGCCGCATTCACGTAGGTGTCCCACGCTTCTGGATTGTCGTCGGCGACTTTCCTGAGTATGGTGAGAAGGGTTCCATTCAGTCTTTCTACTTGTCCGTTGCTGGCTGGGTGGTATGGTGGTGTGCGAATGTGATGAACTTGTATCAACTCGAACACGTCTTGGATCAGGCGGCCGGTGAACTGAGATCCGTTGTCCGTTCTAATGCTGTCCGGGAATCCGACTCTGGTAAAGATGGCAATGAGTGCATCTGCAATCTTCTTGGTGTCGATCGCTGGCAATGGGACTGCTTCGCACCACATCGTACATGCGTCGACGAGTGTGAGTAGAAATCTGTTCCGCTTCTTGGTCATGGGCAGTGGTCCTACTATGTCTACTGAGACTTGCTGGAATGGTACGCCGACTACTACCGATGGTCCTAAGGTAACTGGTACGGTGTGATGTCGCGGGGAATATCGTTGACATTGGTGGCAAGATTTCACGTAGCGCTTGACATCCTCCGTGATTCCTGGCCAATAGTAGTGTGCGCTGATTCTCTGCACTGTGGCTCCAATTCCCATGTGTCCGCTGAGTGGCATGCTGTGGCCTAGTTCTAGTACTTGGGCTCGAAGGGTGGCTGGTAGTACTAGTTGGGTGTGATCTCCATCTCCTTGTCGATGAAGAACTCCCTCTTCCATGTAGAAGTCTCCCTTGTGCGGGGGTGTGTGCGCCTTGGGTAGCTTCTGGAAGCACTTCGCTATCGAGGTGTCTTCTTTCTGTGCTGTTTTGATCTCTTCGAGTCCTGGGTTCGGAGCGAACTCGGGCTGGGGTGGTTGGGTTTTAGCTTGGGCCCTGGTTTGCACTGCAGCTATCTCTACAGTTTTAGGGGGCGTGCCTAAGAACACATACCTACAACCTAGCACTAGATCATACAGGGGTTTCTGTAAAACAGCTGCTTGGATTCTTCCTGTGACGTACCTACTCTCTACTTCGATCCAAGCTATTGGGCAAGTAGTCGTCGGTTTCGTCAAGTCTGCTCCTTGTAAGTCGACTGTCTTGTCTGTCAAGTCCGCGCGCGATACAAGAGATTCGCTAACTATCGCGTCGTATGATAGACCTGTGTCATACAGACAGTTCGCTTCTTTTCCGTTGACCTTGACCGTGTCTGTCACCGATGGGTGATCTCCGCTCGTGTGTGGCTTGTTACCGCTACTTTGAGTTAGAACTCTGTGCGCTGGCCGGCTTTCGCGCTCTTCCCTACGTTGTGCGGCCAACTTGAAACATTCTGCGGTGGAGTGATTGTTTCTATTGCAGAACGAACAATACCGTCTCTGTTCTGCAGGACCTCTTTTCCCGAATTCCGTGTTGGGTCCTTTATTCTGCCCAGGTCTGGAGTTATTCGGCTTATTCGCGGTGCGCTCTTCCCGGTTAGGGCTTCGTTTCTGTGCCTCTTTCCCGTTAGGCTTTAGGTCTCGCCTGAAGCTCTTGGCTTCTCCGTGTGCGGCCACGTACCTATCTGCGACCTTGACCAGATCTTCTAGTCTTTCCGCGCCCTGCTCTACTGAGAAGGTTCTCAGCTCGGGGGTCATGGTTTCCCGTAGCTGTTCCCATACTAACAGTTCTGTCAGTCCATCATACGTCTTAGCCGTGGCTGACTGGCTAATCCACTTATCCAGCGTTGTGGACAACCTATCCGCGAACTGCGCATAGCTCTCTCCTTTCACTCTCCGATTGGTGCGGAATTTTTGCCGATAGCATTCTCCTGTCAGTTCGAATCCCGTTAGGAGTGCCTCTTTTACTTTGTGATAGTCAGTCACTCTGTCAGTCGGTAGCTTACTGTAGATGTCATAAGCCTTTCCTCTAAGTCCTTGACTAAGCTTGAAAGACCAATGAGTGGGATCTAGTTTATACTCTGTTGCTAGACTCTCAAACCTAGTCAGATAGAGATCTAGACCTTCTTCTCTCTCATTGAATGTTCCCAGTGGAAATGACATTCCTTGTACAGGGTTGGATGCTACCTCTAGCTGATCTGAGTGGGGAGGGGTTGAGGAAGAACGTGAAGCTCCTGATCCCAATCTTCTTAGCTCTAACTCATGCTGTCTTTCTTTTTCCTTTTCTGCCCTCTCTTTTTCTTTTTCTGCCCGCTCATACTCCCATCTCCTAACTTCTGCATCTCTCTCTGCTGCTAATGCTGCCTTCTTCTGTTCTCCTTCTAATTCTAATTTCTTCTGCTCTGCTTCTAGTTCTGCTTTTCTCTGTTCTGCTTCGAGTTTCTTCGCCTCTCTCTCTGCTGCTCTCTCTGCCTTAGCTTCCTGTTTCTCTACCTCTGCATTGATATACGCAATTAGGTCTGCCCCTGCTAAGTGTAAAGCTTCTCCTAGTTCCTTGAAGCGCAATCTCAAGGCCACTGGGTCCGACATTGCCAAACGTGTCTATGAACAACCTCTGAATCACGTGGAATACCAAAACACTAGCAATATTGCAATTCAATAAGAACAATGTAAAGACCATACAATTCGTAATCAATAATAGAATAAAACAAGAGTCAAATGGCATACAACAGTTATTTAAGCAAAACCTGCAAAAGAACAATGCAACATACAGGCACAAAAATATTTGAAGCAAAAAAGTTTTTACCTAAAGAATAGTGCACCCAACTGATCAGTCTCTGTTACCACTATTCTAAGTTATTCTACTTCTACTGTTATCTAATTTTATTGTACTTAGATCCGGTTATACCCAATTCCTATTATCCACAGATCCTAGCTAGGCTCGCCAATTAAAGTGTCACGTGGGGTTTATGGGCTCTGCACAATGGAATTATGGACCCTCACGTTTATTCGGTGGGAACTGCTAGTACGTCACCCTATGAATTACTTTAATAAATTTATTTGTTTAGCTCGTTCTGTGTTAAGGTTGGGGTACAGAAATAGATAGAAAAATGGTAAAAGATTACTGTCACACTAGCTTTCACACGGCTATGAATCATATGTAGTCCAGCCACTTGATAACAGTTAACATCACACATTTATTTCTTCTACTCTATACAAGATTCTCTAAGTACTAATCTAACTTAAAACGTCTCTTTCAATGCTAATAGTTCGATCGCTGATAGTCTAGGCAGCTGTTATATCTTCCTCGGGCACTTGCTATAATATTTCATGTAGATTTGGACTACTGTGGTCCGTTTTACAGTTTCTGAAGAGTTGGACTACTGTGGTCCTGTTATGATCAGTTTAAGTGCACCTTCGCCTTATGCACTTAACTCATGTGTGGGGTGTTCGAAGTCCTTCTGTGAGGTAGCTTCTGGTACACCTTTGTCGTTGTGTAGTTGGGTTCCCTTGCCACGCTGTGGGGTCTGACAGGGTGTTTCTTCGGGTAGCTCCTTCCGTCTTGTGCGGTAGAGTCTCCTCGACCAACTAGTCGTTTCTGTGGAGTGGGGCACACAGGATAGCTCGCCTGCTCGTCTGGAATATAAGAGACGAAATTCTGCACAACCCTGAATAATCGGTTTGTGCAGAGCGTCTCACTGAAAGCCAAGTAGCCCTCAGTGATAGCTCCACATCTCTATACATAAGCGACGAACATTCTGCTACTTCCGGGTTCCACTGGAATCTCACTCTAAATTCCTATACATACATAAATATCAATCGTGTCTAACTATACACATACAGAATTAATAATAATATAAACATTCAGTGGTACAGCCACTGGTCTGCAAACATACATATAAGTTAAACAACAGTGGTTCCGTACGGGATACAACATGGCGGCGCAACCGGTCGTGTTTCGCCTCGTGGTCGGCTCTTTCACGTGGTACGGCAAATTCGGATTAATAATTCACATTTATGCATAGCAAATTCTTCAAACATAATTTCAATAATAATACAAATATATCACGATGAAACAGAAGGGTGTTCATTTACCTGTTTGACAAGTTCAGGCCCGTGATGACTTGAGAGAATTCTAAGATTTCTAAGTCCTGCTTCCTGGTCTATGAGTGTAGAGATTTCTCTAGCTGTGGAGATGTTTTCTCTACCTCGTCTCACACACGACTGATTCAAACTGTGCTAAGATCTGACACAGTCAAACTGCTCTACCCACTGAGCCTGCTTCTGATTGGTTCAAACGGTCCGATTCAAAGCTCAAGTGCTGACTCACTGCGATGTGGGTGGCTCGCTCGCTGTGTGTGGTCTGCTGTGTAATTTAATTGCTGCTGTGTAATTGTAATAGTCTAACTTCTAAAGTTACAAAGACTACACATGGCTAAATAGTCGATAGGCAGAGTTAACACTAGCCAGTTCGTGACAATTACAACAGATCAAGGACCATTTTTGTGCCTAGTAAGGGGTTATCCTGCACAGTATTTGATCACGAGGAGAAAACAGACTTAGTCTAATTTAACTTGTTAACATAAGCAGTTTGACGAAGCCAAACTGCCAATCTGACATCTACTTTTTAAATATAAGCACAAATATAGTCAAACAACCTAGCAATAACGTAAACAGTGAGCGACCTGTTGAACGTAAACTGTCAGCAAGCAAACTGTTTTGGATTTAGCACATAGGTATAACATGAATCATTCAAGCCGCTCTCTGATTGTTTTAACACTAACAACACTGCAGCGGTCTTAGTTTAAGCCTACATAAACACACAAAAATGAAGTTTTTCAATTGCAATTTACCTTTCTTTGTCTCTTGGAAATTTGAAAAAGGACTTGCCAACACAACTTTTCTTGTATCTGGCATTATGGCAATTGATGGCTGTGCAAAAGTCACCACCCTGTTTCACTCGGTCGCCTTTTGACTTTCTGCCACGAGCCATTTTCAGCATGTCGACAAGGGAGCATAACTCGTACATTTCGTCTCGCGGTTCTGTACCAAGTTCCCCCTCTTTCTATCATTAAGCTCTTTGGTTAAGTGTCCTTTGTCTGGCAGCGCAGTAGGCCTATGGTAGTCTGCTACCAGCAAGCTCAAAATAGCCTGTTGCTTTCCCAACTTAACAGCCTATACCAACACGGCTGTTTAGGGCATTGAGCTGGCATGTACAGTAATTGGTTCAGACTTGGTAGCAACAGCTTCTCTATGAAGTTCAATCGTGATGCCAGTCGGCAGTGGTTCTGTTTTTAATTCTCCTCCCAGAATCGGGAAGCTCATTAGTGGAGATTGTTCTAAAATCTAACCACAAAGCAAACTTATTTACAAGATAATTTTTCAGTCTTGTAAATGGTAATATCTGACACGATACAGTTAGCGGTTTTGTCAGAAGTAATTATTACTTGCGAATAATCATTGAAAATAATTTCATAACACAACCTGTCATTAAATGATCCTTGATGGAATGGCAAATGACTATGTAACAGTTCAAAATCGAGGGGAAAATAAAAACTGTTTTTGTAACCTGCAGCTAATATATTTTCCTTTCGTTGAAGCATCACCAGCTTTGATTCGAAGTTTTGCCACATTCGGGGTTTGAATTCCCTGACCAATTAATTCTTCCCCTTTAGTTTTACTCAACCGCAGGTCTGTGTAACAAAAGACAACACCAGCGTCTTCTATATTTTGGATTTCCCGACCATCAAGTTTAATAACTATTCGTTTAACTATAGCTCTGCATAGATTATTAGCTAAGGTTCTGTTAGGGTCAGTGGTAGAATTCAGACTAATTTTAAAAGACAGTTTATGGCTTCCTGGAACAATTACGTCATCAGGGCCGAGATTAGGAAATCTAACAGTCAATAATAAGCTCTATGCTATTTGGATTGTTCGTAATAATTACAGTACTCCTATCTCCTTTAATGCCCAAAGGTGTTCTCAAACGACGTGTAGGATCTAACAAGTTCCCGCAATTCTGCATTTTTAAATAACTAGAAAAAAATAAAACAATGACTGAAGGAAATGAACTCCCTGATGAAGTATTTAAACCTAATGAAGATGCGGACCTCGACACAACTAGCAAACACATTTCAATGTTAGCGGATGACATTACACGATTATTGCTTTAGATCCAGAGGACTCCTCCGAGCCAAATCAGGACCAGAACGGATTACATGAGCCATCACAATCGACTGAGAATCGTAAAAGAATTAGTTCAAGTTTCTCAAACCCAAAAAGCTAACAAAATAAACAAGTTTTACAATCATATAGTATGGCAGTTACCCGATTATGTGTTGCCTAGTGACTTTGAGCTAGACATAAGTAATCACTTGTTTATAAACACTAAAGAGCCATCCACAGGTACAAACATTAGAATACAATTAACTATGCCCAAGAATCCAGATACATTTTATGCATGGTCTACTTTGAAAACTAGCAAGCATTTGCTTCCTTATAACAAATAGAATCGGTTTTTCCACAATCAACTGAATTAAGTCTTCATGGGATGTCAGACTCTGCATTACAAGTAAATACAGAATTAAAATCCTTATTAGAAACTAATGTAGATCAAGCTATGGAAACTATAAACCATTCTTCTTTAAATCTGCGTGAACTTTAAGGTTTGGATCAAGCGTTACAATCTTTGAGAGGGGAGACAATGTTGAACTTAGACAAGCTTGGCGAGCTTGACAAAGAAATATAGAAACAAAAAAATAAATTAGGAGAAGCTGATGGCTTGAATTTAAACTTGGATGTAAAACAAACAATTCAAAAGAGGATCGCCGACCTTTGTACTGAACGCTCAGCAAGATTAGAAACCTTATCCATAAACAGAGATAAATTAATGACCAACTTTGCTAGAATTAAAGAAACGATTCACAGGATGCTACATGAAGACATCACAATTTCAGAAAGAATTCAAACACTGTTTAGAGAACTGGGTATTACGACATTTAGCATTCTTACAGCAGTTGGGATGGCTATAAGTACACTAGTCTTAGCTTTGACTAGAACCGTAGGCATTAGCCGTGGTGGTGGTGGTGGAAAAAAACACACCAGTTAAAGACAGGATTAAAAACACATTACATTACATAGCTAATTTATTGAAAAGCATAGGTGACAAACTTTTAGATGCTCTTCCAGGAATATTGGGTTCTGTGTTTCATGGATATTTACGACGGCTTCTAAAGTTGGTCTTTGTTATAATATTATTGGTATTATTACTGAAAATAATAAATCCCAAATAACCCTGCTAACAGAAAACCACCTGTAAGTGCTATACGCGAAATCCCATGATCAGTTGTTGTTTTTTTTGTTGGAAATTGTGGTGGAAGTAATATTAACGGAGGTGATGGTGGAGGTAAACCATGTTCATTTATAGTAGGGTTGTATCCGATATGAAATTGGTGGGTCAGCGATAACAATATTGTTATTGTAGTTTGATATTGTTCCTATCTTAAGTTGAAGGTCGGAGGGCAACATATACAATCCTAAACCAATTACATAATTTACTTTTGATCTAGCGTACTTGAATGTGTCTTGATATCTCTTGATACTCTCGGGCAAATAAACTGTTGAATTAATAGAATGTTCGACATTCACTAAAATCTGCTTCTGAGAATCAAGCTTGTCCCCTCTCCAATAATATTACTACTGTACGTGTTTGTGCTTGTGACCCAAGAACGCACCACGCACTATGCGAATAGATTCATTCAGCCTTTCTACCCCGCATTGTGTAAATCCGCTTGACGTGGCTAAGATAAATGTACTGTATGCTTTTGCATGTTTTTGTCTGATATAAAATAAGGATACTTGGCTGTTGTGACTAAATGACGTAAAGTCCGGTACCTAAGGCCCTGTTTCTTGTCATAGGTGTTGTTAAAGGGATTAAAGTTTTTGTCTGGGAGCAATGGAACCTGACGTTCAGACAACACCTGTCTCTCTTGATAATATAAATGGAGCAGGAAAATAGACTTTAACGTAGGATCTGGATGATGAAGGTTATGAATGTAAGAAACTCTACAACCGGTTGTAGCTCATGACATGGTGAAATTAACTTGATTCTCAAAAAAACTGCATACCCCCATTGTTTAGCCATTGGTTAGCTAAAAAATCATTTGTTAGGTCTGGGTTAAGGCAATGATTACAAATATTAACAGGGTTAGTTTCAAAATGAACTTGGGACATAGCTATAGAGAGCATGATTAATTCAACTGATTTTTCCTAATAATAAGACCCCGTAGTGTACTTTGCAGCTTTGTTATATTTATAAGGAGCATATATTCTTTTTTAATGTTAAAAAAGTATGTAGCTTTTGAATCTGTAAAATCCGGCCTACCTATTGAACTACGCCATCCTATTGACAATACAAACAGCGATCTTAAAATAATCCTACACGAACTATTATACACAGTTAAATGGGTTAATATAAGTCCAGATCTAATCAATAACTGTATATAGAGTAATTTTATTTTTTAAAACGACACCGTAATCGTATACAAGATGGTTATTATGACTTCTGCAGACTGATCGAAGTAAAAATGAACCCTGCTAACTTGAGAGTAACTTTAAGTTTCAATAAACCAAGCCTAAAGAGACTACTAATGTTACTCTCGCGGCAAAGCTGGCAGAAATACTAGCTTTCATTGCTAATGAATTAATTCTCACTTTTGACTCTAGTGACAGTAATTTAAGGTTTGTTGGAACAAAACCTATAAACTTGTTAATTAATAATAGAGTGTTTGTGTACCTCCATCTACTAAAGACAACTGAAAACTTAGAAGACCGAACTCCTAGTACATTGTTAAGAAAAGTTTCAACTCAAAGAGAATCTTACTGCAATCCAGTTTTAAAACATTTTTTGCCTCAAAAACGTCACCTAAGTCAAGACTATTATTACCAGTTTATGCTTTAAAATAACAACCAAAACAACCAAATTGTAGACTTTGATGATCTTACAATTATTCTAGAGATATTAACATAAAAATCTATTTAAAAATACAATGTCGAACGGATCAAAAATTCCAGTAACCTGACCTATCATTGAACTCAATGACCTAGCAGACACAATAAACTTTGACGCAGATGCAAATATTGGGAGTGTTTACGGTCACGAATTTACACCAACTGCATAAATGAGCTTTAGTACCGACAAGACCGATACAAGAAACCAAACCTTCTATCGACCAGCTAAAGGACTTTATTGCTGGCAACATAGATCCTGATTTAAAATATGCTATCATCAAACGAGAAAATATCTGGTCTTTAACACTGGTGGACGCTGAAATAGATTGGCTTATTAAATTTAAGTGTCAAAGCCCTTACTCATTCATAGGACCCGACGATAAATTTAAGATTATAAACTTTGGGCCTCTGTTAGTTAATCTAATGCCAGATGAAAGTAATCGTGAAAACATCGAAATAAAAGCCTAAAAAGAAAACAATGTATGTTTTGCATAAGAGTGATACTGCAGGGAAAAACGTAAGAGTTGTTCTGCAGCTGCCTTTTGAAATAGGTAGTACAGCTACGATAGTACTTGACATAATTGCTCACAAACCTACGCAGACAAATATTAATGTAATTCCGCAAGTGACTTTAAGTTGGGCTGATTTAGACGAGGATCCCAGAAATATTACAATATATTACAATTTATTGGGGTGTCAGATAGCGTAGTGGTTGGAGCATTCACTACTGTGTCGCAAGTTAAGCACCGTCCAATGCGGTTAGCACTTGGATGGGTGACCACAAAACTTGAAGCGACAAATAACAACGCCCCCAGTTGACTCAACTGTGACTGAGTACCTACTTTCTTAAGGGTGGGGAAGGTAAAGCAGTGAGGGAGAGAGATGGGCATCACCCTCATTACGCTGGCCCAAGATAAGTGTGATCTCCAACATCACGCTCCCCTACGGCCACAAGGCTAAGGGACTACCTTTACTTTTTTTTTTTTACCTTATTGAAAAAACAGAAAATGAAAATCAGTACACTGTACTTGCTTATTCATCCAAGATCATTGCAACACCTGTTGTAAATCCTAATGATAGAATGTCGCAAATTAACCTAGACAATGTAGATCTGTTAGCATTTTATGTGAACGAAAAAATATTTCCTGATAAACAAATAGAATATTTGGTAAAAGAACTAAAATCAAGTTAAGTAAAGTAGTAAAATGTTCTTTTTTTTTACTAATTTAAAAAATTGACTAAATTGTACCCTGCGATGGTGGAACCAGAACCAATGCGCCAAGTGTCCCAATGTTAGAATCATTAACTAGCGTTCAAACGCTTAGGCTGGAAGAAATAAGGAAAGTGAGGTCTGAAATTGAATCAGATATCCAAAAGTACTCTTGATGCAGAAGACGGTATTCCAGCGTGTTTAACGGAATTAATTATATGTCTACTGATTTAAATGTTATTAATACAGTGGAAGTTGCTACTAGTGTAGGATTATTAGTGATGGGAATTGGTATACCAATTAGTATCGGATTAGGTGTTGCTGCTGAAGTATCTGCAGAGGCGTCAGTTCTACTAGGAGTAATTAATGCTAACGTATCTAAGAAACTAGAAAAACCTGACTGCATTTCTAGCCTGGCGATAGCTAAACTTTTAAGCATGAACTTCATAATTTCGAAAGCCCTCGAGGACTCACAGAGTACTGACAAAGGGTGTGTAATTATACATTGAAGCATGATTTTCAGTCAAATTCCAAAAGTGCTCCTAGTAACGTTGATTTTTTTTTAATTATTGGAAGAAGGGAGACTATTATGACGGAAAAAACAATTAGATCCTATGAAGAAAAAACCCGGCATTTCAGAATAAATACAATATTAACTTTTACTCTGTTCCTGTTTCTCTGCCTTATTCACAGCCTCGAATTTAAAGTGGCCTAGAGCGTATGCAAATTCTTTATTAATCCTTATTCGTTTAGTGTAATTTGTGCATAATGTTTTTTGTTTTGTTTGTCACTGCTGTGCTGACTACGTGATTTTTACACTGTATAGTTGGGTAAAGATATGGTTTAATGTTTTCCATCTAAGGCTTCAAGGCAGTTTTTGTGTCTGATATCTTTTTTTTAAATTGCAGTTTTCTGAATACCTTTTGCTCTTGAACTTTCACCTGATTTGTGTTTAATACTGTATTGCTTAGATCTCAATCTTACATATTCTTCTATTAATTTTCTGTTAATTTCGTCTTTCATTAAATCTGTTTTTTGGTTTGTTTTGCTGAACAAAAGATGAGTATCAGGATAGTCACTAGTGTTGTAATGTTCTAATTCTGTTTCTAGTTCGTTATAAATTTCTTCTGTAGGCCGGATGTCTAATATTAAAAGTCTGTGTATAAAACTATAGCTTCTGGGTAAAGTTTAGAATAATGGTAATAAAATTCGAACAATAGTAATGTAACCGAGTGATGGGTTATAAAGAGTTTAAATTTATTTAGACAGGAAAGACCACACACCCACAACTCTCGATAGAACAAAAGAAGAGAGAAATCATTTAGAAAACTAAAATAAAGAAAGAAATAAAATAGTAATTTCAACAACTTTTATTGATTTTCTTTTATTTCTATGTCGTCGAGAAGGGGCAAGGGGGTGGTACACTGGGATTTCTTATATTAAAATAAACCACATAACATAATGTTTTCTATTTTATTTCTATTCCTATCTTTACTTTCTGTGTCCTCAAAAATACCACAATAGCCTAATCCAAACACATTAAGATAACACTAAGACTAAACCCCAAAATGAAACTTAACTACTTATAAACTAAAACACTTTTACACTAAACCCAAAACAACCCAAAGTTAACAAAAACTAACGAAAAAAAACTAACAACTAACAAAAAAAAAAAAACGCTGCTTAGGCGAAACCTGTAAATGCAACCAAAAATCTGGCATCAGTTACAATACATGACGAAACTTCTAGATTCTGAGCACAGCACATGGTCTGTTATCAACATTTTCAACATCAAATTATGCAGAAATATCGTCAAATACACAATCAAAACTGTTATTTTTGCATATCTGGTACCTTCAACTATAAAATGCAATAATTATACAGCATGTCTCAATAAAAAAACAACACAAAAATTACCTTTTTGTGAGCAGGGACGGAACTCCTAATTATGTTACCATCGCCATTCAGAAGAGAAAATGAAGTCTCTAAAGAGTGGCCAAAATGTTAACAGAACAATCATAAAAACAACTGTTATCAGAGGTGCCAACCCCCTATACGATTTCGCAGTAAGATTTTGTAAATTTGTCAGTGTCAACGCACGGGAGGATCCTTATGCGGCCCCTACCCCAAAATACGCAATGATTTCAGGGAGTGCCGCACCACCTGCCGCGGTTGCCTCCGAATTCTTAATAAATAGGCAGTGTGTGCAATTGAGGACCGAGTCACAGCATCAAAGATAAGAACACACGCGCACTTGCACCATAAACGTGTACACTCTGAGGGTGATGGTGATATAAATCAACTTCTTCACTCACATTGATGATGTTTGTGAATGATGAGAACGATGATATAGTCAAATATGATTAAATGGTATCCGGACTGTCAATCCAGGGTTGTATCATCTGTTATTCATGATGGAAATAACACAAAAAGGATACTTATCTTTAATAGCGAAACTGGAGAACGGATACTAATGTTCACGTTTCCAATGATGATGAAAAAGGTCACTGTCTTTTACTGTTCTTTTGTCGTTGATTTTTGCCGTGATGTTCTGGGTACCTTGATGTTGGTGTTCCCCAACGACTTCCACACAACTCCCGGCCTGCACTTAAAAATGTTGTTTATTGATAACACATGATAGTTGATAATGAATGATAGATGAGATGACTGATGATCCTTCTTTCATACTTCCACTTCCATGTCTTACATATAATGACATAAACAAACACTTCTGCCAAGTGCTTTCCAAACTGAATCCTCTGCAAGAGATCTAAATCTGAACATAAACATTGTCACGCTACGCAGTTTGCAGTCGTGCGCCTATGTATATAGTTTAATCATCAGCCTGTACATAGAGGTTAAAAGTTACGGTAGTAAGGGGAGAGTATCAGAATAAAATTAATTAAGCTTATAATTAATAAAAGTAGCGAATGAATTGCGCCCGTGCAGAACGCACTATTGTTAGAAAGCATTAGTGGGCTATTTTGTTATTGAGAAGATTGATTGCTGCTATGCGATTTGCTATGTGTGGAATGCGTGCTCTAATCGCGAACGGTGCTGGAAGTAAATCATAATTGAAATGAGTATATTCTAGAACATTCTAGGTTAACCGTATAAAACCCCATGCACTGTATATTTTGATAGGGGCAGAAACATTTTCACATCGCTTATGTAGCAAGAATCGGCGGATCTGAGTTTTGTCAAGGTGACAGATAGTGACTGTGTCTGTGGGTCGTACTGATCAGACTGTCAACGAAAAAGAGCCTAGTATTCGGAAGAGGAGGACTATTTTGGGAACACTTTGGAAAGTGTTTGCTTAACTGGAAGTGTCTTAAGCCGCTTTGAATACCTGCTGTGTATTCTCGGTGAAATCCGAGCTACCTACGCGTAACGTCGGGTGACCTATGACTCCATCTAGGACTTCTTGTGCCCTGTGTACCACCTTGTAACCATCTGTGCCTGTGTGTTTGTCCCGTCGTTTGTGTGTCTTTGTCAACAGGCCGGAGGACTCCCACTGGTAATCGTAAGTTGCTTGACTCAATTTCTCAGTTGGCCATATCGTTCGGGGGTCTGGGTTATGAGTGCGAGCGTGAATGGATAGTTAATTATGTTTTCTTACTTCTATTTTATGTTTCATATTATCTGCTGCATAAATACCGAGAGAGAGAGTGGAAGGATTTTCTAAAATGAATTATAAATTAAATGATTATAAATTAATATAAGAGAATTCGCTGTTATGTAGCGAAGAAATGACAGAAAGGAGGTGAATGGGAATGCATGTGTGCAATGGCAGAAGTTATGACAGGGAAGAATGTTGAAAGGGAGACAACCATTCCGTCAGAGGAATGCTTGTGCAATATATTATAATATAATTATTAATGGTTGTGTATTTTGTATGTATTGCTGCAGATGTACCAAAACCTAAAACCAGATCGTTGATTGCTGTGCTGTAGCCCAGCTGGTGTGATGTGATGTGCCACATTCTGTAACGACGCTTTCCTTGAGTCAACCTCAGTTTTCGAAGGTTGTGGTAGTCGGAAGGAAAACATTATTTTGTTTATAACGCACACACACACACACCCCACAATTCACAACAAATAATTATAACCATTGATAAACAGTTGTGAGAAACAAGAATTTATTTACATGTGATAACTTATAAATTACAGCACATTGAAGTACATTTAATTTGAATTGAATGATAAACTTTGTCTCTGTATATTACTTACCTGATAAAGTAGCCTTGTGATTGTATAGATTTGTCTGGGGGAATTAATTCGCCAGATATTTACTAGTTAATGATTTAGGTTATTTTCTTACAAATTCTATTTGTATAAAATATAAATTTTCTTTATTCATTTTATATAATATAAAAGACTTGTAGTAGCTGTTTGAAGTTTAAGTGAAACAAGGTTTGAATATTTATAAAGATTTAAAGCAATTGCTTACATTTATTTACCTTGTTGTCAGTAAGCTGATCCAGTCATAATTAATATAAATCTTTTGTACATTTTGTAGTTAGTCATTTATTTTCATTTTTGATTTAATTATCATTATTATTTTGAGCCAATTGTTTATGTATTAGTTTTGGGTTGTGTTAGTGGGATTGAGGGTTGGAAGGTTGGGAAGTGGGAAAAAGGGAGTTAATTTTGAGTGTGAATGTGTGAGTGTAATAAAAGAAATTGTCTTGTCACTTCTGGTTTTGTCTTTTAGAGTTTATTTAGGTGTTGGGTTTCTTTTCTCGTGTGGAAGTTGCACATGTCGAACCTCTGTTGAGGCAGTTGGGACGTGACAAACATAACTTTATCAACATTAAGTCTACAAGATCTAAGAACTGGTCTAGAATGTGCTAAGGCTAAAAACATAGAGATGGAAAAGTTACACTTATTTCAAACATGGAATAAAACACATTGTTATTATTGTTTTGTTTACCTATATAGCTATCTATCTGGCATCTGTTAGCCTAGTATAGCCTAGCTAAACACGTACCCACGATGGCGCATGAATATTATTATTGTTTACCTTTACCTACATAGCTATCTATCTGGCATCTGTTAGCCTAGTATAGCCTAGCTAAACACGTACCCACGATGGCGCATGAAGAAACGAACCCAACGGTTCGTGAAAGCAAAAATGGCTTCCCTCCCACGGGTAACGCCCAGTGACGACCTTGGTTTCTGGAGTCAGTGGAAGCTGATGGTCACTCCCCACCCGCGGTTGACTCACCCTGTACCTATGATACCTCTCAGTATCCTTCTTGGTCGAATTTCACTGGTGTGCCTTGCACAAGTTAAAGCCGTGTTTGGAAATCTCCTGAGTTGCGAATGTCTTCTGCTGCCAGTCAAGATTTTGTTGTGTGTCCTCCCACTATGACGCAATCCGTCTATGACGTATGATACGCCGACGTCAAAACATACTCTTTGGAATTCTGTTAATAATGAAAGTCCAAAGGCGCCCAAAATATTGTCATTTGAACATCACGAAAAACGATAAAACAAACGATGCACCGTTGCTGACAAAAGAGACGCCTGATTTTCGCGACAGTCAGTAAAATCCAAAATTTGTCAGTAAGATTTTTTTTCACATGCTCAAGAACACGCAATGTTTCGCCAATATTTTTTGGTTCTCAAAATGAAAGTGAATATTGAAAAATAAAGAAAGTAAAAACTCACCAATAGTATATACAAAATATATACACTGTACATAGCTGCAAAAGGGATTACTGCTGGTACATCTTAGTTGCAGACTTGCAGGTCCGCAACAAGTCGTCAGACAGCTGAGTCTGGTGGCAAGGATCAGAATTGCCAGACTTCAGAACCATGAGGGCACTTAAAGTGCTAGGCTGCATAGTTCCTCTAAAGTCAGTCTTGTTTTTCCTCACCATGGAAAAATGCGCTCACAAGCACAGTCAGACACTGGAATCAGCAGGATTCCATGCATGACCCTGGCTAGGTTCTTGAATCTGAGACTTCCATTGTGGTCTGTCAGGCTTGACATCACCTGCCACTGTTCCTCAGCATTCTGCTGTTCGGTCACTTCCAATGGTAGGGATGTCTCTACCTGGTAGTCCAGAAATTCACTATGAACTTCATCTCGACTGGTCGCCTCTTGAAGCATGCATGGAAAGCGATCTATGAAATAGTCTAAGGACGAGACTCGGGCATTCTCCCTCAACCTAATCTCAGCAACCTCTGCATGTCTCCACAATTCTTGTTTTGCCATGTGTTCAGAATGACAAAGCATGAGACCAAAATTAGTTACCAAAAAACCGATAGTCTAGCACTCCAAAAAGTTCATCCCGAGGGCAAAAATTACCAGCATAAAAATGCACTATTGGTATGCTAATTGATAACCAAAAACATGTCAAATTCATCGATGTGAAGTCACTACATTTCCAGATATGAACTTAACGCTATTTTCTATCTAGATGGCGCTATTGCAGCTAGAAAAGTTACTTGCAAATGGTTACTAAGCTAGGTAACCAATGAACAGGTGTGGTTGATTATATTAACGTAAAGCTCGATGTCATTGTCTACTAGCTTTACTAGCTGCTTGTCCTATACTAGCCTTGCGCAACTTAACCCAGTTTTCACAAAATTTTTGCGTCAATGCGGTGTTCGCAAACCGTATAATTTGTATAACTTCTTCGCGGGAAATTTTGAAGTTTGACCGTAAGACCGTAAGATATAAATTTGACCGTAAGATCTTACGGCGAAATCGTAAGGATTGGCACCTCTGTGTTATTATAATTAACATACCGCACCATTTATACTCTTAAAAAATAACAAATATTTTCATATTATAAACAATAACAAAATTCCTCGTTTATTGTAGCCAAAACTAAAATTATTGAGAGAGAGTAATATTCAAGAAACATAACACTTGCCAACTATAAAATAAGAAAGGCTGCGGTTAACTCCCATATAAATTTTCATTTTGGTAGATATTAGGTCATCTACCACAGTAACTTAGAAAGGTCTAAGATGTTCATCCCCATAAACACAGGTTTGTCTAGATTAAATTGGGTGGTTTTCTTGGTAACAGCATACAGTGAGTCACGAAACTCTTTGTAACTGAGGTACTGAGGTTTTGATGTAAACTTAATTGTCTGTTTAGTTGTTGTAATTAATCTTACGTCTTTGCGCTTGTAAGGGTATTTTATAGTTTTACCAAAACAGCTGTTATTGAGCAACTTAAAGAAATCTTTTTCAAACTTAGACTACGCTTGTTTTTTAAGTGTTTTTATTGATGTACCAAGCCAGGATTGTCGTTTGTTTGAAATGTAAAAGCTTGTGAATCGCCATGATCTTTAATTCATGGCTTATGTAGAACTGAAGGTTTCTGAAGTGGCAGAGGTAATTTGATTTATTAAAGAGGTTTGGAATAAGTTTAAGTTGTTTGTCTGTTCCTTGTTTTCTTTCCGGTGCTAATGCATAATCATTATGTAGGTCGTGTAAGGGTAGGCGAGATCAACTTTGAAAATAAACCTTATTGGGTGATCTTTAGAGTGTTTTAAATAATAATGTAAACACGATAGGTTTGCACGGTTTGGAATAACAAGTTATTTGAAATCTGAAACCAGTAAAGATTCACTTCTTGCCCAACCATATAAATTATTTGCATCTAAGTACATTATGTAATTAGATTTCTGTGCAGGGTCATAGTGCTTCAAGTATTTATTGTTGGCTTTACAATAATTATGAGCCGCCACACTTATCCCCCCTCTCTAGACTGCTTGACTCAATCATTGTCATCATTACCTGGTCAGTTATGAGATCAAGTTTGGAATCACAAAGTTTTAGGAATGCGTCCCAACTCATTTCTGGGCAAAAATATAATGAGAGGGATCCAGGGAATATTGTTGCAAACTGGTTTCTCTGTATTTTTCAAACACATCTGCAAAAAAAAGACGTCTGCCCTTAAATATATGTCATGGTAGTCACCCATGGTTTCACATTCGAGTGCATTTCAAACATTCTGAGTGTGTTGGTAATCGGAATCACTAATACATTTTTTACTGAGTGAGGACTAAAGGTTTTCTTTAGGAGGCAGTTAAAGTTCATCAAACACTTCCCAAGAGTCCATATACTCATAAGGATACACACCTTTTCTAATTAGTGTAGCATCTTGAAAGGATTTACTAGTAATAGGATAGCTTGGTAAGTTCTTAGCTAATGTTTCTAAACTAGATGCCAAATGTTGAAAGTTTTTTTGCTTCAGTTTATTATCCCTTTCTATCGGTAAACTCTGGGCCGCCTCCCCCGGGGAAGGCGTAGTCGCAGCCAGTGGCGCGCCCAAACCCTACCTACCTAGCATTATTTGTGAATTTTTGACATTTTTGCTGGGGGGGGGGGGGGGAGCAAACCGGAGTACCCGGAGAAAACCCCCGAGAAGTTGCCCGAGTCGAAAGTAAATAATATTCGGAGAAACATAACGCCCAGATGCAGGATCGAACCCACACCTGTCAGGCGCCATTGGTTTCTGGCTTGTGGACAAGGCAAGTTAGTCCCGCCTTAGCCCACTTGGCCACAACGCACGCGAAAGTTTTCATTAAATTGTTTGTTGATGTTTTTAACTTATAACCTGGGCTGGATAAAATGAGCCAGGTTTGAATATTGGTCATAATCTTACATATTTTGCTATGCTTGTCAGCCACTTCGGGACTAGTTACTCTGGTTAAACCTCTGCACAAATACTTGTGGCCATCATGTTTTGTAGTATGCCCTATCAGCCTAGACATGTTTCGAATTAAAGTGTAGTATTGAATGCTGGGATCTTGAGGATCTGCACTTAGTAACAGATCAACATGATGTTTTAAATCTGAAAACGATGGGGCAATAGGAGAGATTCGTAAAGACACAAGTTTTTATTCAGGGTCCCAAGAATATACATTGACTGTTATAGGTGGGTTTTGTAATTCAAAGGTATCAATGGTTTCCAGGATAACAGGAAAGCTGGTGTCCTTAAAATTTAATTTTGTTACACGTTCCTTAAACTGCTCCACTCTCTGGATGTGCCTTAGAAGTTATAGGAAATAATTTAGCCAATACACACCACATAAATCACATGTCATCTGTGTTTTTAATATTTAATACAGCTTTCTTGTCTGAAATTTCTTTAGAGAGGGTTAGAAGACTTTCCTTGAATTGGTTTGTACTTTGTAATGTAATTTTCTGGTTTAAAAGTCACCTGAGCTTGTATGTGGACTTTCACAGGTGGTTTAATAGAAATAAAGCTATAATCCACAAAGTTATCCTTAACAGATTTAATAACATTTTGGCTTTCAAAAATTGTAAGAGTTAAAGTCTCAAAAACATCGTCAGACATAAGGACGTTTTGTGTCCATCATTTTTAATTGAATCCGAAATACTAAATAGAATTTTAAGAAAAGAACTAACCCTAACTCTAAACTTTATAACCAACACGATTGCATATACAGATACAGTGAAACTCACAGTCATGATCACAGCAGCTTTCATCCTCGCAATCACAAACATTTTGTTTGACTATATATGGGTTCATTTTACGGACTTGCCTAATAAATCTTGACCATATACAATCAAAGTAATAAGTGTATGAGTTCAAGTCGCATTCTTTATACTTCCCTTTTGTAAGTTTCTTAAAAACTCTTTTGATGTCTTTTTTACATACAAATTTGTAAACTTCATCAATTTTATATTGTTCAGTGGCCAATACAAATATAGATATCTGGGTCAAGAAGTCTGCATTCATAAAAGATTTGCCAGGGTTCATCTTTTAACATGGCAATGTGTGGGGTAGCAAAATATTCCATCAAAATACTTTCCAAGCTCCTTAATGTGTCAGTCATTTTTATTCTAACGTATTTTTTAAATAGAAAGTTTTAATGGTTCAGTGTCATTAGAAACTATCTGTAATTCCACTTTTACAAAGTTTCTTTGCGGTGTTCTGTGATCATTTCTTTGTCTTAAATAATTAGATGGATGGATTGGTAGACATCACATTCTGTCAACTTCATAAATATTTAGTGACCACACGGGATCGGTTTGCTCTTTTTTTTTAGGTCATTGGCAATTTCCATGGCTGTTATAAATATCTTACTTTTGCATTTAGCAAACGTAAATCAGGGCGACATTCACCTAACTTAGGAGTATTGATCTGTTTAAGTTTAATAGCATCAACCGGTTTCAACCCTGTAGTTTGTGTCAGAATTCATTTATCTCAAAACGCTAGGTAGTCTAGTTATCCATTCTGTATTAATGGTATCAGTAAACAACTCCTTAGAATACTAATAAGAGAATAGTCTTCTTGTTGGCGATTGAAGTTTCTACTAGACATTGAGATTTATGTAACCCAGGAATTCCTCTTCATATTGTAACATTATGTTTTAATAACAATCCATTCACTGCATCCCTGAATTCTGATCTATCATCACATTGAATTAATGTGGGAAATCTAAGGTCTCTAGAATAAATTGCATCTAATGCAAGAGAAATCTCTAATGCACTTTTGGTTGTAAGAGGTTTGTTACGTCACCCGAATGGGATCAGTGACTTCAGCTCAAACAGCGAGTGTAGGGATACAAACTCACGCTAAAAAACTAACACAAATGCTAGATGAACATTTACACTCTTTTATTCAACACACGTACACAGGAAACTGGGAAATCTAACCCTACCCCAATCCTTATCCAGACCCACAACCCCAATAATTAACCAACAATTATCTCCCTTGTCTACTTCGTAACCCCTTGACACTGGACACAAGGTGCTAACACAATCGAGATATAACAATATGAACATAAAGCTGAAGTAATACAACTGATGGCTTAAGTATTTAGTCACCAAGACTTGACGAAATGCATTTAATTATTAACAAACTCTCCATCACATAAAGATGACTTTAATTATGATAATATTGCATAAGGTTGATGTTATTGTTATATGTAATTATTTATTTATTTATGGTTTGATTTGTTCTTCATCGTATTATTTTTGTTTTCTTAATTATTTTTCTACATCAAATCAATGTTTTTGATATATGCTTAATTTCAAATAAGCACATATTAACAACAGTGATTTTATTTTTTTATTTTTTTTTCTCTCCCACTGGCAATGTATTACTTCCTCCCCATTTCTCTAGTCCTCTTCCAATGCAAATTAGATGAAGTGGAGAAAACAAATATTTATTTTATTTTATTTCATGGTTCTTATATAGGGCTGTTCTACCTCAGGAGCTGTTCAAGGCGCTGGCAGGATGTAAATCAAGCCTCCCTAGACGTTCACTTACAGCCGTAGGTGCACTGTCCAGTCAATTGAGCACTGTCCTGTGCAACTGGGGATGGGGAAGATGGGACCAAGTGCTTGCTGGGTGTGTTTATGTTGCTGGCACTCGCCTGTCTGTAACAAGAGGCAGTTTTAGGTGGGGTGGCCTCGTGGCGCAGTGGATAAGTCGCTGGTTTCCTATGCCGAAGGTCGCGGGTTCGATTCCCGCAAGGGGCGAACGTATGTGACTTAGGTACGAGACTATTGAGGTCACCGAGGGCTCCGGGCACTCAGGTTTCCTCCCTCCCTTCAATAATGGTACAGGACGCAGTCAATATAAAAAATTTCCAAAAAAAAAATCTATTTTCTTTCCGTCTTCTAATAGCGATTTCCCTGCCTTTACACCACCTGTTTGAGTGATGGATGTGTATTTGGTGTATGTGAGAGTGGATAAGACAGGTGAGCGTGTATGTTGGCATAGCAAGGGCGGATCAGCAGGTTCACGCGGGAGGGTGCACTTTTTTTTTGGGGGGGGGGGGAGGGGGGGAGGATAGAGAGAAGTTTTTGTATCTTACCTCAGATTCATAGCAAAGAACAGTTATTCTTTCAAAACAACAGTTTATGGGCAAAACGCCCTGACATACATGTGTTACACTTTCTTTTGTTGTTGAGTTTGAGCTGTTACATGTCTAACGGCCGATTGGTGAGTGTGAGTAAACGAAAGAAGAAAGGAGGTGAGGGTGGGGGTAACAGGAGATTGAGGCGTGAAGAGGGCAGGGATTGATATGGGAAAGAAAATAGGAGAGAATGCATCTTTGAGGTAATGAGGATTATTATTATTATTATTATTATTATTATTATTATTATTATTATTATTATTATTATTGTATTACTTTGGTGGAAAGACTTTAAATAAATTATTATTGTATCACTTTGGTGGAAAGACTTTAAATACATTTAAAAAAATTCTTCTTCTTCTTCTTCTTCTTCTTCTTCTTCTTCTTCTTCTTCTTCTTCTTCTTCTTCTTTTTCCTCTTCTTCTTCTTCTTCTTCTTCTTCTTCTTCTTCTTCTTCTTCTTCTTCTTCTTCTTCTTCTTGTCCTTTATTATTATTATTATTATTATTATTATTATTATTATTATTATTATTATTATTATTATTATTATTGTCCTCTATTCTTCTTCTTCTTTTTATTATTATTATTATTATTATTATTATTATTATTATTATTATTATTATTATTATTATTATTATTATTGTCCTCTATTCTTCTTCTTCTTCTTCTTCTTCTTCTTCTTCTTCTTCTTCTTCTTCTTCTTCTTCTTCTTCTTCTTCTTATTATTATTATTATTATTATTATCATTATGCTGCTGCTGCTGCTGATGATGATGATGATTAGTATGATGATTATTAGCATGATGATTATTATGAATATTATGGATATTCTGAATATTCTTCTTCCTCTTCTTTTTCTCCTTCCTCTTCTTTCTTCTTCTTTTTTTTTTTTTTTGTCGTCTGTGGGGGGGTGCACGTGCACCCGTTGCACCCCCGCAAGATCCGCCCTTGCATAGATCGCCGCGCTTTGAGCCTGATTGATTTGGGGAAGGCGCGTATTATTATTATTATTATTATTATTATTATTATTATTATTATTATTATTATTATTATTATTATTATTATTACACAGCACAGTTTACGCTGGTGCCTTGTTTAGTCAGTGTAACACAGTTGTATAGTGACGCCCGCGCAATGTAGTGAATGATCGCAGCTTAAGGAAAGAGCCGATTTTACACCCAATCAGAATTTCCAGCCAATGAGAACACAGCTAGCTTAGGTAGAACCAGTTCTGCCTGGTTAGCCAGAGGCTATGTAGTGAGTCATTCGTGTTGAAAGCTGAGAGCAGTACACATTTACACTCTGGAAAATCTCTCCTGAGCAGACTTAGAAAGCAGGACTTGTTGAAAATTCGATTCAATCAAGTTAGCCACGGCCTGAATTGTCAAAAAGGTAAATGAACATACTTTTGTTTCATCGTGATGCATTCATATTATTGTTGAATTATGTTTATGAAATTTGCTATGCTTAGAATTGAATTGTTAGTCCAACGTGGCCTGACCACGTGGCGAACACGACCGGGTTCGACGCCATGTTGTATACCTGACGGAACCACTGTTGTTTAACCTGTATGTATGCTTGCAGACCAGTGGCTGTACCAGAGCATGTGTATAATATACTACTCAAAATAATACAAGGGCCACTTGGATATATGGGTCTCTCTTTAAATCAGAAACACGAATTCAATTTATTAGTTCATCATATTTTATTGCAATCATTTCTGCATCAATAACAAAAAAGATTTTAGACATCAGTCGCTTACAATTCGAGTAAATTCAATTTAACTGGACATACCCCTCATTTACAAAATCAAAACTTTAGAAACCAAAAATTTATAGTCAGTATCGGGTGTGGCCACCGTTTGCATCAATGCAGTCTTGGCATCGTTGTCTCATGCATCTTATCAGGTTATGGAGGATGTTTCCTGGGATGGCCAACCACTCTTGCTGGAGAACTTGGGCCAGAACTTCAAGGTTAGCTCCTGGAGGGAAGTTTGCCCGTGTCTGTCGACCCAAGACATCCCACAGATGTTCTATGGGGTTCAAATCGGGTGATCGAGCCGGCCAATTCATCCTTATGACGTGCTGTTGCTGCAGGAAGTCATTAACGATACGCGCTCGGTGGGGTCTGGCATTATCGTCCTGTAGTATGGCACCTTCCCCAATGGCTCGCAGAGCTGGGAGAACCCTAGGTTGTAGGACGTAGCCCTGTAGCCAATACCGCTTAAGTTGCCATGAATTTGGAGCAGGGGTGTTCTGAAGTTTAATGCGAAGCCACCCCACATCATGACAGATCCACCACCAAAGCGGTCATGCTCGCGCACCGTCACATCAGCAAAACGCTCACGTGGACGCCTCCAAACATTCACTCGACGGTCGTTGAAAGACAAGGAGAGCCGAGACTCGTCTGTAAAGAGCACCCTTGACCAATGTTGCCTAGTCCACACCAAATGACGCCGAGCCCAGGCCAAACGCGCTGCACGGTGAGCTGTGGTGAACAAAGGCCGTACTGCTGGTCGTCTTGATCGCAGGTTTGCCTCGTGTAGACGGTTGCGAATTGTCTGGTCGCTGACGTTAACATTGCTGGCTGCGTGAAGCTGTCTTCTGATGGTGTTTGCTGTAGCGGACCTCATACTCAGAGCTGACAGGGTGATGAAATGGTCTTGTCTTGCAGTGGTAACGCGGGGGCGTCCGGACCTTCTTGGTTCTTGGACGCTTTCGGTGTTGTTAAAGCGCTCCCGCAGCCTTCGGACAACGGGGTGGGACACTCCCAGCCGCCTGCCAACTTCTCTCACCCCCACCACTTCCTGAAGCCATGCAATAGCTCTGCCTCTATCCCCATCAGGCAATCGTCGCCTTGGGGGCATGGTTAAAAAAGCAGCAAAAGCGCTGCCATTTATACCCAGAAAAAAGTGCCGATTGTTGAACTAAACTCACAAAATGCAAGCCTTTCGCGTGCAAATAACTTTTTAATGTTGAAAATTTTGCTTTATTAGCAAGACAACAGTAAATTAGGGTCATTTGTTTTGTAAAAATTGGGTTTGTTTTTTAACTCTGTGCAGAAAGTTCAAAACTCACACATGTGATTACTTGTCAGAATAAGATTGTCTTGAATGTTACTGTACAGGATAAGTTTTGAAATAAGCAATATAAGGGATATTATTGATAGCAGCAAAAAATAATAAAACTAAATGAAATATGAAGGTGGCCCTTCAATTATTTTGAGTAGTATATTAATTCTTTCTCTATGTGTATAGTTAGCCATGAGTTATATTTTTATATGTATAGGAAATTAGAGTGGAGATTCCAGTGGACCACGGACTTAGCAGAATGTTCGTCGCTTATATATAGAGATGTGGAGCTAATCACTGAGGGCTACTTCCGCCTTCAGTGAGACGCTCTGCACACACCTATTATACAGGGTTGTGCAGAATTTCGTCTCTTATATGTTACAGACGAGCAGGCATTGTATCGTAAGCCCAACTAGGCGAAAGACGAGAACAAGTCGTCGCTGAACATTGGTCTGCAGAGGCATCTCACGCACTGAGCTAAGAGAGCCCACCAGTCTAGCCACAAGGAGAAGACTCCACCACAACACAGAATATCAAGGAAGCAACCACAACGCAGCGCTTCAACCACACAGTTAAGTGCCCCTCGAAACAGTGCACTAAAACTGGTATCACAGGACCACAGTAGTCCACTCTTCCAGAACTCTGACCATTAGGGCAGAAAGTATCCAGTGCCTGATGAAGATAAAGTAGCTGCCTAGAACTCTCAAGAGCGAACCATTCGCATTGACATTTGAACTTTTAAGTTAGTTTCGTACTTCGCAGATCGTGTATAGAGTAGAGGTAATAAATGTGTGATATTTAATGTTATTAAGTGGCTGGACTACATATGTTTCATAGCCGTGTGAAAAGCTAGTGTGACAGTGATCTTTTACCATTTTTCTTTCTATCTCTGTACCCCAGCTTAAACACAGACCGAGCTAAACAAATAAATGTATTAAGTTAAGTCACAGGGAGATTACTAGCGATCCCCATAGACTAAAGACGAGTGGGTAATAGCATTCCATTGTGCAGCGCCCAGCAACAATAGACCCACTGTCACACTGTCCAGGACATGAACGTCAGGATCTGTAAAGTCCGTGCGTGCGTAGACTAGACCTTGGTTTATGCTCTCACCCAAAAGAGTATGGACGCATTACTTGTGCATCAGGGTAATTTGTGTGTGTGTTTTGGCACTCCAAGCTTTGAACTACTGCCATAAGATTATCGCTCAACAATGTTTCAATTTATTAACTGCCTCCCTGTTGCTTACACCACTAAGCCAACGGACATAAATCTGATGTAAATATGTGAACTAAATGCTTGTAGAAACACCCTTGGGGTTGCTCTTTGTCATGGGGGTTTAGAACTTTTAAAAATATGAATCACCACTCAGTAAAATATCTTTTTTGGTATATTTTTTTTAGATATGGACATACTACACTGTGCTGAAACAGGAATTGAGGATCCAGAATGTTTAGTTCATGAAGACTACAGCTACCAACTGACATCTGACCATTTGAAGGTGATCATCCCATCAGTGTCACAGAAGCATGCTGGTACATACCTCTGTCAAGCTGTGCCTTGGCCAGTTCCATCACTCAACTGCACGTTAAACGTCACTTCACTTAAAACAGGTAGCAGTTTTCTTACAGCGCAACAAGGAGTTGAACTGTATTTTTAAAGAGTTACAGCCTTGCATTGCTTTCTATTTTGATGTGACATGTTGCCTATGTGTAATACATATTTGTTTAGTACTGATTATTCAGAACTGCTTATGTTTACCACAGCAGTTATTACTTCTCTTTTAATAAACATGGTTATTGATTTATTATGTGTGTGTGTCCATGGGGAATGGGAGAGGGGGTTACGTCAGTTGTTACTGTGATGATTATTGTGTAGATGTTGTATTTTATAATGGTGTCATAGGAATGAATGGGCTGCTGATGATAGTGGGTTTACTGAATATTTACCTGTGGTTTGTATGTGCGTCAATTGTTTATCAGCGTATGGACGTTTCCCTATGTGTGCAGTACTTGCTGTTGTCTCCCTGTTGAACACATTTGTACCATGATTTGTTGTAGGTGAACTGATTAACCAGACATCAGACTCTCAGAACCAGCAGATAGGTATTTATGTTGAATGTTGCCATTGATGTGGCGGTCTTTTCATCTTTGTTTTTGCATGGTGCTCATCCTGTTCGTTTTCTCCATTCTGACAGAAATGAAACACACAGCTTTTGTGAAAATGGTCGATAGTCATCGGTAGCAAGTTTTACATGGATATTATTATCTGAGGAAGATATACAAATGTACACAGAGTTCACCTAGATTGTGTGTGATGATTTACTGTGGAAATCCGTGTACTAAAATTCGTGGAATGCACCTTATGGTATATGTTAATGTACATTGTGCATGGGATGGACAGCCAGCTTACACCATTTAGACTTATTATTATTTTTGACTCATATGTGTGTTACAATATGAGTCTATGTACACCACCGGCAAATAAAATATATCACACTAAGAATTTTCAAAAAGGTAGACAATTTGATAAATTCAAAAGTTGCGCTAAACTGTCAAAATTTTAAGAGGAAAATGGATTTGAGATCCTGATAGGAAAACGTCCTCTCTAGGCGCAGGAAAGGAATTTAATCATTGTCATGGTAAAACTAATGTTTGTTAATAAATAATAATTAACATTTGTACAGCGGCCTTTCTCACTAGAGCTATAGGCCTTTACAGTAAAACAAAACAAACAACAAATACCGAGATCGACGATTCTTTAAGACAGAAGACACTTTTGTTTACCATTCAATTAACTTTTTGTATAAGGTCTGAAAATTCAAAATGCTTTAAAGCATGTTAATGTGGTTTCAATTTGCTGTCCAGACATATAATACATGGTAGGTTTTCTGTGAGATCACTGAACGAGAACCGCCTACTTCTTAATCTACCCATAGACTCAGCAGAAGGCATTTTGCCCATAAATTATGGTCGTTGAATGTCAGGGTCATCCGAAGGTCACTTTTTGTTTTGGCATAATACACCTTTTGTGTAGTTTATTTGATCATACATTAAGAGTACATTTGGAGCCAGAAGTCAAGGTCATCTTAAGGTCAAGATCATTGCGAGATCAAAGTGGGTATTTGCATTTTAATGTCACCATTTCAGTTTTTCTGGGCACTCGTTTTCATGTAGAATATTGCCAGTTCAATAAAGGCGCATGTTAGTCACTTTGATACTGCAGACATAGATATTGACTCTCTTAATGATTACCAACTGCTAAATGTGCTCCCACCTTGGAGACTGATCAACATTATTAACTTCAATCTCACCTCTTTCTGAAGCTGTTTATAAGCAACTTTACCTTCATACAATTAGCATTAATATGAAAAACTTGGTTGAAAGGGGGCTCATTTCTGATCCGTATAAAAAATCTGCTGAAACAACCCTAATGGTAACACTGAAGGCACTCCGCCAGCCGTTCACTTTACAATAAAGGCAACCCACGCAGGGGATGCTGAGGCTGTAGGGCAGGGTCCATTTAACCTATAATGGAAAACCTTATGAGCAATTGTTTTTCCGGGTTATGTCTCTTATCGACTTTGGCAATTCTATTTTTAGCTCCAGAATGTTGATTATCTCTGGTTATTAATAGCACAAAAACTATTAAATGTATTCATTTAAAAAATAACTATACTTTCGAAAAAAGCTCATTTTTTCAGTGGGGCAATACTCAGTGTGAATGTTTTAAGGATCTATCGAGGGGGCGTGGTCAAACTGAGAACCCTTAAAGGAAAAAAAATAAATTTCTAATTATGCCAAAAGAGATTGTTTGTTTAGTCCCTGACTGAACCTCATGCTGCATGACAACAAGCTCACAAATCCAGCAGCCACAAATGGTATAATAGGATTTTGTAATAAATATTGCACCAGATCAGATACAGACACCTGCCAATAAAATAATGTACAACTGCTTGTCCCAGACACAACAACACTAATATCATAGAACGCACTTGTTTATGCACTATTCTTTACAGAAACCACAACGGTGAGAAAACCTGAAGTGTCCACAGTTGATCGTTCATATGATGGAAATGATGTCATCATCGTTGGTCTTGCTGTTTCTAATGGTATTTTCATCATGATTCTTTTGGCATTTGGGATCCTTAGCTACAGATTACTTCGAAAAAGGTACATGTACTTGTATTTGTGTGTGTATTTTGAAAATGTATCTCACCATATTCGTAAAGGTTACTAACAACACTAGAGAAGAAGAAGATGGTGGATTGTGTGTGACTACAGCAGTTAGCAGCACTGTTTGTTTGACTGGGTTTAACACGGATCAGCCGTACATGACAGTTGTGTTGTGGTTAGAGGGTCACACATTAGCCCTGTTCAATTAGCAGTGCTGTGGCGCACTGACATTCACAATTAATAAAGCTACATGATGCAATCAGTTTAAAATAACTTCCAAATGTATTACTAATTTTCTTTCCGTTATCTTAAAAAAGTATCTATCTGCCATTATATCACACGTGTTGTGTGACAAGTGTAATTATGGTGTTGGTTGTATTGTAAAGGTGTGTAACAGATCACAATTTATTGTGGTAATAGATCACCGTTCTTTGAGTCAGATTTGATAGTAAAAAGCTTATATTGCGTCCATTATCATTGTTATTATTACATGATTCAAGCATTTGCCTAATACACACTGTGTTCAGACATGTATCACATTTTTGTCATTAATAATGATGATACAGTAAAACCTCCGTTTTGAGACCCTCTCTTAAACGACTTCCTCCAACATACGACCGGAAAAAAATTCACCAATGGTTTGCACTATATAAACGACCTCTCTTAAACGACTATCTCTAAAACGCGACTTGCGACCTTCAAATAATTAAATTTTACGACCTAGCATCTGAAAAATTCAGATCCCAAAGCAATACTATATCTGTGCGCTTGAAGAAAACAGTTTCGTTTACAACTTTTAACAGCAGACGATGCATTAAAACAGCTTGAAATACTCTAAGGAGCTGACCAGATTTGCCCTGAGCAGGGGCCTGTCAGATCTTGCCGACACCATGTTTGGTGTTCAAAGTTACATACTAAGAGAACATGCACGGGGAGGGGGAAGGTAGTGGTTGATGGGTCATGCAAACAAACAGAAATAACCGCTTTCTTTAAAAAACAAAAAACTATTCAATGATTGATTAAAATAATTACAACAATTTTAATGGTGTTATCTTATAAATAGTTATAACTCCAAACATGCACTCAGCACTTACATACACTTTTAAACAACTATCATAACAACATTGATTTTTTTATTTTGCAAATAATGAGGAACAGGAAGATATTGACTGTATTGGTTGTGAGACAGAGTTTAATCTATATTTCTGAAAGATGGTAGATGTTCCCTATACTTAATGGTATGTGTACTTTTTGTACATGTATTTATTTTACTTAATTAATGTTCTTAATGTTTTTTTAGAAAATGTTCTACCTCCTTTTTAAGACTCCCCCAATTTAAGACCTCGTTTTAATGGCAATTTAAATGTTGTAAAACGGAGGTTTTATTGTAATAATAATAATAATAATAATAATAATAATAATAATAATAATAATAATAATATAAGACATGACATCACACAAATGTTGAACTAAATCCAGTCTCTAATAGAATTAAAGAAAGGGGTCAATCTAGATTTTGACATCTGTACGAAAATGGAATAACTGCTAGCTGTATTATCTCCCTTGACACGTTAACGAAATTTGTGGGGCGTTATCCTGCACGTGACACATGCATAGGATCCTCACATTGCCTAAACAAGCACCTACACTATATGTGGAGGGTATTCAGGACGTTAAGATGAATACTTCATGGTTTTTTGGTGTGATTGTGTTAAATTTATATCAACTTGATATAGAAGAGCTTCAACATATTGCACAAAATATGTGATGTCGCACTTTGTTCTTTGTGTGCAGTTGTTTGGTTGGTGTGGTGGCTGGTACAGTGATGTTACATTCTAAACATAAAGAGGTGCTATTTATGTTGTTTTTGTTCTAGGAAAAATGGGCGTTATACTGAAAACAGTGGGAGGCAGTACGAAACAACCACAAGAGATGGGGATGTATTTGTTAGTGTATCGTAGCTTGCTTAACAAAGGTGTACAGACCGACTGGAACGCATTTGTTTCATTTTTACCAACTGAAGCCATTATGCACCCTAATTGTTCTCCACTTAAAGCTGATACAGATACCTTACCAAGCACAGTCACAGCAGACGGAGATGACCCAGTTCAAACAGGTAAGGCTGACTGGTCGAAGAAGTTTGAACATTCAAGAACACCTTTTCTTACCTCAAGCAAGGCTACTGACCCAAGTGGCATGTCCCAAAATGTTGGGTTATATCCTAAGCTCAGTAGTGGTGGCCCAGAGGTAGACCTTCTGACATGTCTAAACATGCGTTCTAGGGCTGAGGAAACTTTGCACAGTCCACAAGAACAGACTACGCATCCTTTATTGGCCCCATAAACATTACAAGTGGATTGTTATTACACACAGAGATACCTGAAAAAGACTAACCGTGGAGCAAAGTACTACTGAAGAGAAATAATGTTGACTACAAACTCTACTACTGTTTGTATCATGGTACGCGGTAAAATCAATCTTTCTCTCTTTTCTTCCCTTTTCTTTTGCCTTGTGTATTACCAGACCCATCTGGAAATACTTTGAAATGTCCTGAGTGTGTGTGGAGGAGAGGGTGGGGGGACAGGGGAGAGAGGTCAGAATGAGGCAAGGATTAACGAAGCTTAACGTCCTATTGCTTTAACGTTAAGGACGAATCAATACGTCGCCACCTTGACTACGATGATGATGATGATCATCATATCAATCGTACCCAAGGTATGTCGATCTGTCTGTCTTTAAAGTGGCGAAGTTCGTCCGTCTGCCTGCCTATCCATTGGGAGCCATATCCCAAGAAATTAACATATTTTGACAAACTTCACAGGAACATTACCTAGGTTATTGGACTGCCTCTCTTTCCATCATATTTGCTCTAACACAAAGGTCAGGGTGACTGAAGGCATTTTGCTGCTAAACACGTTTTGCTCAATCTCTAAAAAAGGGCTGAAGCGATTTTGTTGAGGTTTGGTATACATGTACTTCAAGGAATGGTCAACACTTCAGTAGCAGTCCGGTTGTTGGTCAGTCGGTCGATGAGTCCCTTAAAATTTCTTTTGTGTGTGTGTTCTTTGATGCATGATAGAGATCAATGAGACACACACTTTGCAAAAAGTTGGTCAACCTCACTCCAAAGTCAAGATCACAGGATTTGTCCAAAGTCAGTTTGTATTGGTACTTTGAAGTCACTTTGACTATGAGAGGTATAAAGTGCAAACTTGTTATATTTTGAGATAATAAGATTGATCTTTCATATATGTACCGTTTTTTGGGTTAATCTTGAAGGTCATGGTCATTTTGGGCCTTGCAAAACATTTTTTTAAATAGGTCATCGTACGGTGGAATGGCTGTTTAACCAATAGTATGCAACAACATTGGGTTATTTGATCAGATATGCACGAGAGGTCACGTGAGGGTCAAGGTTATCCCAAAGTCAAGGTCATCCCAAGGTCACTGTTTTTTTGGCGTAATACAACTTTTGCTGTTCTTTATTTGATAGTACATGAGTGTATTTGGAGCTGGACGTCAAGTTTATCTCAAGGTCAAGAGCATAGAAAGATCAAACTCGGTATTACTTTGCATTTGATTTTGATTTTTGACACTGTATTATTCCCTTTTATAGGGAAATTCTGAGCCGCCTCCCCTGGGAAAGGCATAGATGAAACCTGTGGCGTGCCCAAATCCATCCTACATAATATTAGATTTTTTTTATTTTGCTGGGGGAGCAAATGGGATACCCGGAGAAAACCCCAGAAATGTTGCCCAAGTCGAAAGCAAATAATATTCAGAGAAACATGTAGCCAAGAGGCGGGTTCGATCCCACACCTTTCAGACACCATTGGTTTCTAGCCTGTGGACAAGGCAAGTTAGTGTCGCCTTAGACCAAGCGACCACAACGCTCACTCATTTCATTTCGCCACCACTTCATTTTGTTTTTTTATGGGCACTCATTTTCATGTTAAATATTGCTTGTTCCATAAGGAGCATGTGTGTCATATGACCTTTGCCCTTCTAGTTTTTTTTCATTATTTCCTGAATCGTGGAGTGTTGAATCTCTAAATGTTGCTGTGATAACTGTTGTGGCTTGTTGTACCATTATTAATATTATGTGAGTGCTGCAGGCTGGAATCCAATTAATGTGGTGATGAATTAGTAAATGAATGGCCTGTAAAGGACCCAAATATCATGTTAAAGATATGATCAATGTGCTAGGTAACTGCTGCGGCTTGTTGTACCACTGTATTAAAATTAGTAAGTGTAGACTAAAGCTGAGCATAGTATGGTTTATCCCAGTGTATTCTCTGCTCACAACAACCACACAATGATAATGAAATGGGTTCAGAGGCCTCTGGATAGTGCACGTGTGTAGAATCTGCACCTTTTTTGCATGTTAGCTGCATTAAAGCTTTGAGTGAGCAGGCAAACTGGTCTCATCCATCTCCTAAATCCCTCATGCGGTGGCTCCAAGCTCCACACCCAGGAACACCATTTCACCTGGCGGACTAAACCATGTGAAGGTGTGATGTCAACACATTTTTTTTAAATAGGTCATCGTACAGTGGAATGGCTGTTTAACCCATAGTATGCAACAACATTGGGTTATTTGATCAGATTTGCACGAGAGGTCACGTGAGGATCGAGGTTATCCCAAAGTCAAGGTCATCCCAAGGTAACTGTTTTTTTTTGGCGTAATTCAACTTTTGCTGTACTTTATTTGATAGTACATGAGTGTATTTGGAGCTGGACGTCAAGTTTATCTCAAGGTCAAGAGCATAGAAAGATCAAAATCGGTATTACTTTGCATTTGATTTTGATTTTTGACACTGTATTATCCCCTTTTATAGGGAAATTCTGAGCCGCCTCCCCTGGGAAAGGCATAGATGAAACCTGTGGCGTGCCCAAATCCATCCTACATAATATTAGATTAAACCATGTGAAGGTGTGATGTCAACACTGCATCACTGTGCAGATGAAGTTCCATGATGAGGTCAATGGCCTGGGTGGATGAGTTAAATTGTAACTCAACGGCCAAGTGTTTAGGTCCTAGGCTTGCCACATCTGATACCGTGGACTGCGTATGTGGCCCATCATCGATAGTTTGAAATGGTAGTGAAGGCAGCCTCCTTAAACTTGAAAAGCAATCTGTCTAGGGGTAGGAAAAGAAAACGCTGACCTAAAACCAATTATCTGAAGACTGCTTTCACCGCCTACAGCTTTACTAGGCCATGGCAAATGAACTGTGGATGTAGCGTGTGAAGCTAGTACCGGCTCACTACACTTGACCTTAAAGTTCTATGTTGCAGACAGGAAGGAATCTAAGACTGAGGCTGAGACTTTACTTGTCAATGAAATGTACATAGAAATTTGCCTTCCGGCTGCAGAAACCTTTTAAATGTAAAATGCAGAATATGTTTACAAGTTTGACATGTACAAACACATAACATAAATGGTGCAACACATTAATATAATAAAGCAACCACCAGGCACACCAACACTCTACACGTATACATGCTGAACACTCCAGCATTCACCCCCACCCACCACCACACTAACACCATCAAGCACAAACACCAGCCACAGTGTAACGAAAAGGAGTATTTCAGAATTGTCGTGCATGAATCTGCGTGTTCTACCGTCTCTCAACTTCACTCACTCGTAACAATAAACTAAGCTGTCACACCCTAGGTTAATGATGAACATAAATTAATACAATAGCACAAAACAGAAAGTCAACAAGAATCAAATGGAATAAATACAATTGCTTCTAACGTCTTTTCGCAGAATAAATCCTTTAAAATAATAAATGTATACACCACTCACAAATAACACACAAGTCCCGGTCACCGTCGCCAGAGAGAGAAACCCAACGTCATCATATATATATATATTCCTCTCCTCTCGCCTTCTCCATCTCCCCCCTCTTCTTCTCCGCTCCTCATCCTCCTCCTCTCATCAGACTCCCATCCCTCTTCCTCCTCGTCCTCCTATCCTCCGTCTTCTTCTCTCTTCCTTGTTCTCCCTTCCTCCGTCTTCTCCTTCTGGGTTCTCTTCTTCTTACTCTTCTTCTGCTACTGCTGCTTCATCTCCTTCTTCTTCCTCTTCTCTCTTCTTCTTCTTCTCTCTTCTTCTTCTTCTGCATCCACTTTATCTTCTTCTTTTTCTTCTTCTGCGCTTATTCTTGAGGCCCCCACAGCAAGAGACTTCTTCAGACAAAGGAGTCGACAACAAGTAAGTTTCCAGATACCCAAACTATACCTTATACACTATACCACTCACTCTCACTCTCTCACTCTCTCTCTCTCTCTCTCTCTCTCTCTCTCTCTCTCTCTCTCTCTCTCTCTCTCTCTCTCTCTCTCTCTCTCTCTCTCTGTGACGGGACAAATGCAGCAATACAATTCAAATTTCATCCATATTGAATACTGTTTACGACATAAACAAATTCTACAACTTATTGTAACAACTAATTGTTACATCAATGACACTAATTAGTTTCAAATAAACTTAATATTTTACATTGCAATTGTAGTTTCAACTTCAAATCAAATAATTATCCGAATTCAATTCGGTATTCAATTCAAATATTACAGTGACCCACCATGTTCCGTCTCCTCCCCAACTCGACTCCATCTTTCACACTAATATAAAAAATTATTAATTTTAGTACATAACCAATGTAATATCATTTAATAATACTATTACATTTATAAAATAATAATACTATTACATTTATAAAACAACATTTCAAATAATAAACAATATATACCTGCAGCTGCGAGAAGTCCAGGACAACAAATCTCTAGTATAGTCAAGAAAAGAATGATAGATTTTTTTTAATGGACATTAGTGAACTGCCATATGACCAGCTCAACCAATCAAAACTTAGCTCTCATAAAAACAATTACCAATATCTTCTCACAAGAAACAGACTAACAATAATATAAAGTCATCGGACCCAAATAACTATAAAACCGGTTAGTGACACACAGCTTACAACACACGTAACCCATGCACAATGCATAGTGCAGCAATTCAAATACAGATTAAGTGAGCAGAGAATATTTTGTAACATTTCAGTGTTCGGAATAGGTTTGATTAATTTTTGTCTCCTTAAAGCTTGTCAGTTAGCAAATTTGGATCATGCTACTGTAGGGTATCTACAGTACAGGCCATGTATGCACTATTTTGTCTTTGGTATAGGTCATATTTCAATATTTCACGTGTGAATTATATAATTCTTTGAAAACTGTCCATTATCTGATGTAGTTTGTGCTCGTTTATAACCATTATCGTTATGGTTTATATGAATGACCTATGTTGGTTCTGTTATATATTTTTAAAAAAGAATGTTAAGGTAAATAAAGAATTCATTGACTTTTTTTGCATAGCCCGGCAATATTAGGTATTGCCCGCATAACTTAATTACATGTCTGCAGTTGGTAAACTTTTGTAGTATCTTATAGAATTATAGTTCATCTTTAAATTGTTTTTATGAGTGAAATGACTGTTTGGTCTACAATCACACATATATGTGAACAGATGTAAAATAAATGATTGAATTGAATATTGTACATTATCTGGTGCATCATTGCTTGTTAACTATTTTATGGTATTCACTGTATATTATACTCAGGATTCTGACAACATGGATACTCCATCTTAAAAGCTAAGCGGACTTGTCAATTTTTAAGATTGGGAAATGTGTTTTTTGGTCTTTGCTACTCAGAACTGTTATGTGCAGATGCGCATTAGAATATTCATTTACTGGCTGTTGCAAGCATACTTGTTTATTAATTAGCATCCAGTATGATTGATTGATTGATTGATTATGATGATGATGATGGTAGTGTTGGATGTTGCCATAATAATGGCAGCAAAATATGATTTGTATTACCATTATAAGTATAAATCATTCTGGCTTTGTATTACCATTATACATTAAGTATAAATCATTCTGGCTTTGTATTACCATTATAAGTGTAAGTCACACCTATTTGCTACTGCTTTTAAAACTTCGCATATAATTCACGAAAACGTAAGCTTACTTTTTACATTGACTGGAATAATGTTACTTTGTTTTTGATTCACATGGCTGCAGCAATTATTATTATTATTATTATTATTATTATTATTATTATTATTATTATTATTATTATTATTATTGAGGATTTTTATAGCGCACTTATCTCGCCGTACTTGACCAGACTCTAGGCTCTGGCCGATACAAGATCTAACCCAAACCGCCTGAGACGCCACCTGCAGCCTTTGGGCGCATGGTCTGACGCCCGGACAACTGAGCACTATCCTGGCCAGCCAGGGATGGGGGAGAAAGACCAAGTGCATGCTGAATGTGTTCTTGTTACCGGCACCCACCCGTCTAGGACATGAGTGTCAGGATCTTTAAAGTCCGTTATGATGGAATGTATGCGAGACACAGCCTAGACCTCGGTTTATACTCTCATCTGAAGGAGTAGGAAACGGGAGTAAAGTGTCTTTCCCAGGGACACAACACAATGGCCCGGACAGGGCTCGAACCCGCGACCTTCATATCCGCAAGCCGAAAGCACTACCATTAGACCACCGTGCCTCTCAATTAAGTACAGTGAACTTCGGATATAGTAAAGTGCCCTGGGACCAAATAAATCTTTAGTATAACCGAATATTTAATATAACCGAAAATCCGTTTACAGTAAAGTTTTTAAAGTTTACTTTACTATAACCGAAACTTCGTTTATAATACAGTTTTAGAGGTTTACTTGACTATAACCGACTTCGTTTATAATAACGATTTTAGAGGGTTAATTTAGCATAACTGGAACTTTGTTTTTGTTGTAATTTAACGTTTACTAATCCGACACTCTCATTATAAAGAGATAGAAAACGCTGGTCTAAAGTGTATGTGGGTGCACAGGGCTGGATCAATCCATTTTCGAGGGAGGAGGTGGGGTGGCGTGCTAGTCTAGTTCTTTTTAAAATGTATGGTACAGAGTGGTGAAACACCACAAGTAAAACTCGTGGCGCAGTGGATAAGTCGCCGGTTTCCTATGCCGAAGGTCGCGGGTTCGATTGCCGCAAGGGGCGAACGTATGTGACTTAGGTACGAGACTATTGAGGTCACCGAGGGTTTTCTCCGGGCACTCCGGTTTCCTCCCTCCCTTCAATAATGGTACAGGATGCAGGCAATATAAAAATTTCAAAAATAAAAATTCGATTTTCTTCCGTCTTATAATAGCGATCTCCCTGCCTGTACACCACCTGTTTGAGTGATGTATGTGTATTTGGTGTGTGTGAGGGTAAAATGAGACAGGTGAGTGTGTTTGTTGGTATAGATCGCCGCTCTTTGAGCCTTGGGGGAAAGGCGCGTACATAGCATAGCATCCTGTCCTGTCCTGTAACTAACTGCCTTACATAACGTATTTCCAGTTGAACAAAAACTTCCATCTTCTACTTTCTTTCTTTTATTTATTTATTTTTTTGTTGTTGTTGCCAAGGGGTGGGGGTGGGGGTGGGGGATGCTGCTGCACTCCTAGCACCCCCCCTCTCCCTACCCACTGGATCCGGCCCTGGTGCAAGTAAAGAAGAAGAAAAGCAAAACAAATCAGTGAACAAAATAATGACTTCTCGAATTTCCATCTTTTACCAGGATTTCTGCAGACTGTAATCGTCTGTGTGTCTATTTGTCTGTGTGTTCACGTAACTCAACATCGTTCTAAATTGAGCTGACATTTGGCGCGTTATATACATGTACATTGGAATTGGATCCCATTAATTGATTACCCCTTGGGGTCATGAGCAATCTTGCCACTGTAGATTGTTCAAACCTATAAAGGGAACAGTGAAAGCCACAGTTGAAAACCTGTCTTTCCTTTATAGGCAAGACGCTTCACTGCGGCAACAGTACCCCCGTTGGAGTGCCGGGGGTTTTCAGTATAAATAGTATCCCCACTTTATGGAAATTTAGTGCTTTAAATTCCCACTGTCGCTGTCTTCCTCATTTACTCTTTCCTATTCTTGCTCTGTCCTTCACTCTGCTATACTATCTTCTTCTTCGCTAGATCAATGACCTACCTTTTTTCTTGAAAACTCTTCCTGGACAAGACTCCTTGTTTGTGTATGAGGTCTGTTGGATCAGCTTGGGAGTGTTGGACGCTTTCTGCCGGGTGGTCACTAGGGCTTCCTATGAATGTACTATTTAGCACTATAGGCATTTTATATGTATGTATGTGTTTGGTTGATGATTTATAATGATGTTTGTATTCTATTTTGTTTTTGTAACCGGGGTGTTCGCGTAGTTGAGGTCAACCCTCAGCCGTCCCCCGCGTGGGATGTCTTTATTGTAAAGTGACTGGCCGGTGGAGGACATTCAATTTTCCCACTGGGGTTGTTTCAGCAGATCTTTTATGCGGATCGGGGGTTGTCCGGTCCTGATTTGGCTCGGAAGAGTCCGCTGGACCTAAAGCAACAATAAATCAATCAATCAATCAATTAATTGATTAGATTCACATAGTTGAACAGTCGCTTTCGTTATTACATATTTTAATTTAGAATAATATTTCTGTGTTGGTTTGATGTCCCTTGCTGAATTCCACACGAAAACTATGTTTTCCCATTTTAAAAAACACCCCCACCCTCCCCAGATCCAGCCCCACACCCCCGGACAGCCGTCTATAAGTCGTCGTGGAGACGTTTGTCTTACCAGAGTTGCCAAGAACAAAATTCAAAGTATTTATTTGAGTGGTTGGACAAGCAAGCTCTCTCTCTCTGTCTCTCTCTGTTTCTCTCTCTGTCTCTCTGTCTCTGTCTCTGTCTCTGTCTCTCTCTCTCTCTCTCTCTGTCGAACATGGCCTTTTCAAAATCTCTCTCTCTCTCTCTCTCTCTCTCTCTCTCTCTCTCTCTCTCTCTCTCTCTCTCTCTCTCTCTCTCTCTCTCTCTCTCTCTCTCTCTCTCTCTCTCTCTCTCTCTCTCTCTCTCTCTCTCTCTCTCTCTCTCTCTCTCTGTGTGTCGAACATGGCCTTTTCAAAATTTAGATTTTCTTCTTCTCTGTGTTTCCCTTCCCTCCCATCCCCCAATGGGTATTACCTATTGCTATCGTAATTACAGGTAAATAGCAATTACGTTACTTGAGTGAACAATATGAATATGCACTCATCGTCAAGATCTATTGTTTCTGGACACAGCCACATAATAACAAGTGATATTTCACGAAAGTGAAAAGGTCCTTTTAGTCTTTCGTATGAAGCCACCTGAAATCCACGGGAAATAACTGAAAAAGATACTTTTTTTAATGAACACTTGCAGTAGGTCCATTGTCCCTTATTAGATTCCATTACGCTCACATATTATGTTGATTGATTAGTTTTGTTTATTAACTCGGGTATTATAAACTCTTCAAGAATACCTCTCTTATAACCCAGTTTGTGTATATTGATTGAAATGTTACAGTATTATTTGTTTATGTCCGTGTGTGTAAGTTCACGTGTGTGTGAGTGTGTGTGTGAGAGAGAGAGAGAGCGAGAGAGAGAGAGGGTAAGAGAAAGAGAGAGAGAGAGAGAGAGAGAGAGAGAGAGAGAGAGAGAGAAAGAGAGAGTCCATTACCGATAAGAGATAACATGTGAGCCTTCGTGTCCTAATTATTTCAAACCAACCCTTTAATCGGAAGGATAAATCATAAAACATTGTACATGTTGTACTATCGTCATTGTGGAAAAACAAAAAGCTCACAAAATTAAAGCAAACAAATACATGAACAAAACCTAAACAATATGGTGGATTTAAAAAAAAGATGGTTTGTCTTGCAAAGCCATGCAACAGCTTAGGAATAAATCTCTTCTTTACTTCTCATTTGAAAGTGCAGTCCAGTCAAAACGTTGGTTTCCCAGTTCTCCATTGATTCGGATTCATCTCAGTACAAAAGGTATAATTATAATGTGTTCTACTTATAACACCCTTATTTAGTCATAAACGCATTTCATCATGAATAGCGAAAGTGAAGTCTAATTTGCTTTGTAAGTTTCTAAGCTAGGTACTCTTTTTCTGCCAAACAGTTAAATCTCTCCTTCAGTTTTTCACTCTCCTTCATAATCACTGTTACTGTTGATGCGAAAATTCCAAATTGTTCAGCAATTTCTTTTTTTCTTCTTTTTTTCATCTTTTCATCTTCAAGTGCGTGAATTAGATCTATTTTAGGCTTCAGGGTAAGCGTGACGTGACGATGTTGCGTCATTATGAATGTCAGTAACTCTCATGAAACTTTAATACAGTAATCTCCCTTGAAACTTTATTATAAGCGGCAGCAAAACTCGCCAGGGGCCTTAGAAAACACTTTATTATAAGCGGACTTTACTATATTTTTTTATTATATCCGATTTTTAAAAACAGAGACAAAGAAGAGTTTTGGTCGGGACCAAGACTGGACTTTACTAAAACCGAATATTTACTTTATCCGGCCTTTATTATATCCGGAGTTCACTGTATATACTAATCCCTGTATGCAGATTTCGTAAACCACGTACTTCTGCAAAGTATTTATTTGATGTTGGACTCGGACCATACTTTACTTCAGCAGTGTCTCAGTGTGCGTCCAATAATGACCTTCAAAGATAGAAACAGCTGTCGTGCAGTTTGCTCTCAGTAGTCCTCTATGAGGCGCCATTTGTAAATTAAATCATTATTGTCATTATATCTATAGAACATACATTTTACCTGTATAAAAGATATTATATAGTTATAAAATGAATTCTATGTCTATAAAATACATTCAATAGCAATACAAAACGTTTTATAGCTAAAAACAACATTTTTATAACTACAGATTACATTTTACAATATACAAGAGAAATCATACGCAATCATCACGCCGTTTGTAAATATTATTCCGAAAAACTATTTTATCTCTAAACACTTCATTTTATCTCTAAACACTACATTTTATACTTAAACAATTCATTTTATAGGTAAACAATTCATTTTATAACAACAACGAGCTTTTATATCTATAAAATAAATGTTATAATATATACAAAGCATTTTACCTGTAGAATGCATTCGGAGCATTATTTTACATTCGGCGCATGACATTAATTTTATACTGACTTTCGCATTGCTAATCCCAGGGAAGCAACTCCATCCTCGTGTAGACTATTTGTAAACTCCTAAGCGACTCAACATGGTGTATGACTTTCTCGTACTTTACCAAAGAAGACGGCAGAGGTAAAAAGTCGGTATACGCTGGGCTCTCGCCTTTTCATGTGGAAGTGACGTTGCGTTCTCTATAATTAGATTGGTGCGCCAGGGAAAACCCTTCGCGTGTCTGGGTCGCTTAGAACGTTACAAAATAAAAATAATTAATCGAAGGGAGAGAAGCAGTTCTACATTGAGAAAGTTAGTATAACATTATTTTAAGGCGCCGACTGGAAAATAATTGGCACGAATGCATTCTACATGTACAATTCATTGTACGTGTTATAAAATGTGTTCTATAGATATAAGTGCTCGTTGTTGCTATAAAATGAAGTGTTTATAGATAAAAGGAAGTTTTATAGATCGTTTTTGCTATAAAATGACTTGTTTATAGATACAATGACTTGTTTATAGGTAAAATGAATTGGTTACTTATAAAATGTTTTGTTTATAGATAAAATGAATTGTTTACTTATAAACTGTTTTGTTTATAAATAAAATATTATTTTGTGTTTAATATTTACAAACGGTTTGACGATCCGTGTATGATCTCTTGTATATCGTAAAATGTAGTCTGTAGCTGTAAAAATGTTGCTTTATAGCTATAAAAAGTGTTGTATTGCTATAGAATGTATTTTATAGGTATATAATTCATTTTATAATTATACCATATCTTTTATACAGGTAAAATGTATGTTCTATTGATATAATGACAATAACCATTTAATTTACAAATGGCGCTTCATAGTCCTCCTGTTACAATTGAGACGCGCACGATAGATCCGATCATTTTGTTTTGCAAAGCGTGCAATGATAGCGTGTATTTACCTTTGATTTGATTTTGCGCTGTTGCAAGAAGAAGCTTTGTATAATGTTGATAATTTTCGTTGGTCGATATTGTTGAGAATTTTCTGGAATTGTTTATTATCGATCGAATGTTCCAGATCTTATGGGTAACAGCTGGCCAAAGCATGTAGATTCGTAAACATTCTGTGACGTAAGACAGTGCATAGTTCGGGTGGCGAGGTTTAGTTTTGATCGGGCGTTGTTGCGTCATGTTGGTGTAATAGAGTGACTGTTTATAGTAAATTTTGTTGTCCAAATATTATCAAACATATTAAAGATTAATGTAAACGTACCTTTTTATATTACTCTAGTGGTGGGGTGATGGTTGTGGTTGTTAGAGAGAAGCGAAGTGATGGAGGAAGTAGGGTGAAGAAGTCTTATTCACACATTCTCTCCCTCTCCCGAAAGCCAGTCCGTTGATGATCGAATCACTGTTTAATTTAATAAAATTATAAATGGTAGGCCTAATAATAATGACAAAGAAAGAACAACGTCTCCTCTTTCCTACATTATATAATATGGCATGGTTACTATTATGGCTTGAGACTATGACGGACTAAATTAGAAAACACCTAAAGCATCAGTAACAATTACATCTGGAACCTTCTTACAACTTATTCCCTGTTTCTCTTCCGATTTGTATGTCCCTATAAACTAATATTTAATTTAAGCATATATTGGTAAAGAATGAATTAAGGTATCAGAAAATATCACACTTAAAGTAGTACATTTGACAATCTTTGCTATAGCGTCATTCAAAATTCTGTTCTTATCATATGTTAAAACGCGGGGAGTTGCGCTACACGCTACACGGGCCGGTCAGTTTGCTTTCAAACAGAGGGACGATATCCGTTGAGGCTTAGCGTATAACCGCGCTGTGTCTTTATCAACGTGATATGCATCGCGCTATTCTAAACATCGTGCTCCCTTTCAAAGCTGCTACATAAATCAAAATAAAGTTTATATATCCTGATCGAGAATTTAATGTTAAGTCTAATGGTTATGTGCTATAAGGGATCTGAAAAGTATATCTCAAGTAATTACACACAGCTAGTTTAAACTTAGCCCCCCTGCCCCCCCCCACCCGTGGATTTGTGTTGGGGGTTTCAGTATAAATAGTTTCCCCACTTTCTGGAAATTTAGTGCTTTAAATTTACACTGTCGCTTTCTTTATTATTTGTTCTTTCTCATTCCTACTCTGTTCTATCAATCTACTATACTATCTTCTTCTTCCCTAGACCAGTCACCTTCCTTTTTTCCTGAAAACTCTTCTGGGACAAAACTCCTCATTTGGGTATGAGGTCTGTTGTATCCGCTTGGAAATATTGGACGCTTTCTGCCAAGTGGTCACTGGGGCTTCCTATGATGTTATTATTTGGCAATGTAGGCATTTTATATGTATGTGTTTTGTTGATATTTTTTTAATGATGTTTATATTCTATTTTGTTTTTGTAAACAGGGGTTCGTGTTGAATTTACTTATCGTTACTTTTTCAAGTTAAAGTTTGTGCTTGTAGTTGTGTTAATTTCTTGGATCTGTTTCACACTGCATCGCTACATTGAATATTTTCATGTTTTTGAATATGGCATTGATTGTGAACTTTGATTTTTTTTTCTGGTTTTATATTTATATAACTATTTAAAATATATTTCTAGAATATCTTTTGGTAAACTGGACTTACTTCGAAATACCTTTTCGGGAAGAGATAGTGATTTGAAGAAAAAAGGATTTTTCCTAGGTCATCATCATTCTAAAATGTAGTGTATTAATTAAGTCTTTTTGTATAAGATTTATCATGTTTGATGTTGTGTAAACGTTGCATGGTCTTGATCGTTTGATATTATCGATAATTTGTTATTAATAGATGATGTATTAGCATCATATAGTATAATGTCGAGTTTATTCATTCAGTCATTATTTATTGAAACATTCAAAAAGTTTTACCCATTTAATATTTTCTTTTTTTTTCGTAAAATGTGCACATAATTTATAATTGTGAACTCTAATTTTGAGTCACCAGAAGGGACTTACCAGATGTTTTTATTATTACATAATATAAACATGTATGTTTATAGTTCTCATATTGTTTACATTTGATATTGTTTAATATTTTGATTACTACTTTTATAAACATTTAAAAGTTATGTCACGTCCCAACTGCCTCAACAGAGGTTCGACATGTGCAACTTCCACACGAGAAAAGAACCCAACACCTAAATAAACTCTAAAAGACAAGACCAGAAGTAACAAGACAATTTCTTTATTTCACTCACTCATTCGCACTAAAAATTAACTCCCTTTTTCCCACTTCCCAACCTTCCAACCCTCAATCCCACTAATACAACCCAAAACTAATACATAAAACAATTCGCTCAAAATAATAATGATAATTAATCAAAAATGAAGATAAATGACTAACTACAAAACGTATAAAAGATTTATATTAATTATGACTGGATCAGCTTACTTCTTCTTCTTCTTCTGCGTTCCTCAAAATGGGGCCTCAGATGTCCAGGTTTGTCAAACTTATGAAGCGGGCAGTGGTTTCGAGGTCTTGCTTGGAGCCCCAGAGTTTTACGTCCAGCGTCTGTCCTGCAGGCCAGAGTTGTGTCCTGGCATTCTGGTACTGGGGGCAGGACTGCAGGATGTGCTCTGGGGTCTGGAGGTCTGTTCCACACGGGCAGTCAGGGGGTGTGTGACAGGCCAAGGCGATGCATGTGGTAACGCAGGCGGCAGTGACCAGTTCGTAGCCGGAAAATCGTGGTCTGTTCATGGCGCTGGAGGTGTGCCATCTGGTCGTCAGATGGAGGGTCATGCTGGGTGGTCCAGGTTGCCTGGAAGTGCCGCTTGACCAGAGTCTTGGCTTCCTTATAAGAGACTGGGGGGTGTGGCTGCTCCATTTTGCTGCCCGACTTAGCCAGCCTGTCCGCCTCCTCGTTTCCTGACAGACCACAGTGAGCAGGTATCCACTGGACTGCTACCTTCGTGTATTGCGAGAGGGCAATCAACAGGCGCTGTGTGTCTCTTTCCAGCTGTTCACTGGGCGACTGCAGGCTCTCGATGATGGAGCGGCAGTCAGACAGGAAGACGATATTTGAGGCGGGCGCTTCTGCAGCAAGGAGCCGGGCAGCCTCATGAAGAGCAGTGAGCTCAGCCCTGTAGATGGTGGACCGGGCTCCAGCAGGCAGGGATCTGGAGAGGGTGCTTCCATCGGTGAAGCGCAGGTGTAGTCCGCTGCCTCCGTTGCTTATTATCAGCTTACTGACAACAAGGTAAATAAATGTAAGCAATTGCTTTAAATCTTTATAAATATTCAAACCTTGTTTCACTTAAACCTCAAACAGCTATTACAACTCTTTTACATTATATAATGCAACAAAGAAAATTTATATTTTATATAACTAGAATTTGTAAGAAAATAATCTAAATTATTAACTCGTAAATATCTGGCGAATTAATTCCCCCAGACAAAACTATACAATCACAAGGCTACTTTATCAGGTAAGTAATATTATGCAGACAATGTTTATTATTCGATTCAAATTAAATATATTTCAATGTGCTGTAATTTATAAGTTGTCACATGTAAATAAATTCTTGTTGCTCACAACTGTTTATCAATAGTTATAATTATTTGTTGTGAATTGCGGGGTGTGTGTGTGTGTGCGTTATGTAAACAAAATAAGGTTTCCCTTCTGACTACCACAACCTTCGAAAACTGAGGTTGACTCAAGGAAAGCGTCTTTACAGAATGTGGCACATCACGTCACACCAGCTGGGCTACAGCACAGCAATCAACGATCTGGTTTTAGGTTTTGGTACATCTGCAGCAATACATACAAAATACGCGACCATTAATAATTATATTACAATATATTGCACAAGCATTCCTCTGACGGAATGGTTGTCTCCCTTTCAACATTCTTAATCATTCTACCTGTCATTTCTTCTGACACTGCACACATGCATTCCCATACACCTCCTTCCTGTCATTTCTTTGCTACATAACAGCGAATTCTTTTATATCAATTTATAATCATTTAATTTATAATTCATTTTAGAAAATCCTCTCACTCTCTCTCTCAGTATTTATGCAGCAGATAATATGAAACATAAAATAGAAGTAAGAAAACATAATTAACTATCCATTCACGCTCGCACTCATATCCCAGACCCCCGAACGATATGGCCAACTGAGAAATTGAGTCAAGCAACTTACGATTACCAGTGGGAGTCCTCCGGCCTGTTGACAAAGAGTGAAAGACACACAAACGATGGGACAAACACACAGGCACAGATGGTTACAAGGTGGTACACAGGGCACAAGAAGTCCTAGATGGAGTCATAGGTCACCCGACGTTACTCGTAGGTAGCTCGGATTTCACCGAGAATACACAGCAGGTATTCAAAGCGGCTTAAGACACTTCCAGTTAAGCAAACACTTTCCAAAGTGTTCCCAAAATAGTCCTCCTCTTCCGAATACTAGGCTCTTTTTCGTTGACAGTCTGATCAGTACGACCCACAGACACAGTCACTATCTGTCACCTTGACAAAACTCAGATCCGCCGATTCTTGCTACATAAGCGATGTGAAAATGTTTCTGCCCCTATCAAAATGTACAGTGCATGGGGTTTTATACGGTTAGCCTAGAATGTTCTAGAATATACTCATTTCAATTATAATTTATTTCCAGCACCGTTCGCGATTAGAGCACGCATTCCACACATAGCAAATCGCATGGCAGCAATCAATCTTCTCAATAACAAAATAGCCCACTAATGCTTTCTAACAATAGTGCGTTCTGCACGGGCGCAAATCATTCGCTACTTTTATTAATTATAAGCTTAATTAATTTTATTCTGATACTCTCCCCTTACTACCGTAACTTTTAACCTCTATGTACAGGCTGATGATTAAACTATATACACAGGCGCACGACTGCAAACTGCGTAGCGTGACAAGTTAGAGACTTATATTAATGAGACCCCATTATTTGTTTTCAGGGTCGTCATGGGTTCTCTCATCTTTTATTCACTCGGTAAGAAGCAATAAATTCCTTGCCTGAACTTAACACCAAACCCTGGTTAAACGATCATCTGTGGTGCCCCTATGATCCCCGAGTTACGGGATAGGATATGATAGGATAGGATGGTGACTGGAGGCAGCTGTAGAAAATCCCCTACGACAATAACCTGCAGACCACCCAAAATTATTTGCTTCCCCTGATACCATGTTGATCCGCACAACATGTTCAACCTGAAAAATAGTCAATAATGGAATTCATGAAGAACACAAGTATACATGTTATAATATATTTTATTAAATGTAGAACAGTTAATTTTGTCTGTGTGATTTAATAATTCTATATTCATTTATTTTAATTCATTGGTGCATGTTGTAGTAAATTTCTTATATCCATACATGTATGTTCAAACTTCATCATCATCGGTTATATTATTTTGATTAGTCTTGATTAGTATATTTGCCTACAGTTTCCTCATTACGTAAAACAAGTGATTTGTACATAATTTTATCGTAACCAATCAAGCTATCCTCATATGTTACTAGCGTGTTGTGTTCCCTTTAGTTTTGTGTTCACTTTAGTTTCTAGTGAAACGTAATAACGAAGTATAATTTAATAAGATTTTGTCTTTTTCAGTATTATAGGGTATTTGTATAATAAGTAAGGTAGATTTCTGAGTTCTTTTTTATGGTTTTGAATAATTATAATTTGAAGATTTTGCGCCACTCCTTACATAGACTTCAAAGAGGCAACATAGCAAAGTCAAAGTAGCAGCATAGTATAGGTGCCCAGCAGTAGTATCTGTTAACAATTTTTCAGGATTATTCGGATTTTGTGAAGACAGTTTATATTGTGCTATACTTTATTTTTATAGCAATCACTTGATTTCTATTTTGGACTCTTGTGATTTGTGAACTATTTTGTGACCTACATCACACTGACAAGGTATATACATAATTTGCCTTGTTTGATTATCTGTTATCTTCATCTTCTTCTTCTGATGATGATGATAGTAATGATGATGATAGGGATAAAGATACATATATATTTATAATTCATGTTATTTGTCGTTTGTTCTTGTCATTATTATTCTAATCTTGTTTGTTGAATTAAAAATCTTCTAGAAATAATTATAGTTTCAGAAATAGTTTGATGAAGTCATAATTTTCGCATCACGACCTAGCCCTTGTTATTTTGTATATTTGGATAAAAGATGTCAGGATCTTTAAAGGTCTATTTAATCTTTTTGTAATTGATCAACAGAGGAATAACGCATATTTTCATATTTCATTCTATCTGTAAATATTTCGCTCACTTTGGGAATTTATATAGTCTCGTTTCGAATCTGGAAGTGATGTTACCCGGAAGTTACTTTGTTTACCTTTTTGTTACCATGTTTGGAAAGGAAAGTCAACTTATCTTTTGTTTAACGTATTCTTGCTCATTTTATTTATTAAGTCTTGTAGGAAAATAAGCTTATTGATTTTGAACATAATTCTCGTGAAGCAGTTTAATAATTCTTTTATTTAATTAATGAATAACTTTGATATTTAAATACTTATAGATTTCATGTTGTTTTTAGTGATGTTTGTTATTTTGACGTCTCCCTTTCTTTGCGTCAGTAAAGTCTTGGAACTTTTCACCATTGTCTGGCATTCCTGTTGATCAACTGAATTTATGTGTCTTATCCATTTTTACATCACCACACCTCCAACACCCCATATATATATATATATATATATATATATATATATATATATATATATATATATATATATATATATATATATATATATATATATATATATATATATATATATATATATATATATATATATATATATATATATATATATATATGGGGTGCGAGTACATAAATTCACATTGCTAGGCATGCGAGTCAAAAACCAGCATGGAAATAAAAGATTTTCTTAAAAACAAGTCTTCACAGATGAGTAAACATATTGTTTGTTTTCAGTTCTAATTCTTCTCAATAGAAAAGGATTATCTTCTCTTCTTTATTGGAAAACTCCTATTACGAAATGTTCATTTAATAGTAGTAGTAAATACATCAATAATAACAATTATGATTATAATAATACCTTTGTAAAGCGCACTTCAGTTTGATTGAAGAGCTCAAACATACTCTATCCACACACACACACACAAGTAAACTTATATATGTAATTGTAAAACCACATTGACTTAAAAATTAACATATGTACACAGAAGACTAAAACCACGTAAATCCCTCCTCCCCACTCCCCCTCCGTCCTCCTTCCCTCCCTCCCTCCCCTCGCACGCACAAACCGCTCACAATCACTCAAATACAGTATAGCACACTCATTCGGTAATGTCAGTTTACTTCTTTTTTCTTTCTTTTCTTTTTTTAATAAATGTAACAATTAAAAAAAATTATATTGAAATATAAATAAAGCAAAGAACAAACAGTGCGTGTCTGCGTATATATAGTTTAAAACTTCAAGTACGATCAAGTATTCAAAAGTGCACGGCCAATCAATTTGACACAGTGAACGATCACAGCAATCAAGCTCACATATTTCCCCACAGCTACATAACTACACCCAGCACGCACTAGGTCCCCTCTGCCCCATCCCACGTGGCCTAGGATTGTGCTCGGTGGTCTGGGCGTCAGACAATGCGCCTAAGGCAGCAAGTGGGCGTCTCGGGCGACCTTTGTTTGATCCTGTGTCGGCCAGCGCCTTGAGCAGATCTTGTGCTGGAAAAGCGCTACGTAGGAACGATTAAATTAAATATATATAATATTTTACGTCACCCTACTGTTGACATGTCTGTTACTACTATAACAATTTACAATGGTTTAGTTTGTCAATGGCTCATAGGAAACAATTAGGCGTCCGGTCAACGTGCATTCACAATAAAGTGACAGGACACGTTACGCATAAAAAGGCACATTGTATTACTCGATACTGTTCACAGGCGCTCGTTGCTGGATACGATAACGTCTTTTCTATAGAACGCTTCCTCTCAAATGTAGCCTGCTAAGAGGGACGCGTTCTATAGATAAGACCCTATCGTGTATCCAGGTAACGAGCGCCTGTGACACTATTTCTGCTACATGGCTACACTTCTTCTTTTCTTCCTTTTCTCCGTTCACCTCCGCTTCCTCCTCATCCTTTCTAGTTTCCAGACTCACACAGTACACCCGTACATCAATGTTGCAATTCACATTTTGCGGGAGGAGGGAGGGTAGTAGATTCTGAATGGTGTTCTGCAAACAGGGGAGGTGGGGAGGGTGTGGAAGTAGGGGCAAATGGAAACACGTAAACCCATTCATATCATTCTAAACTAATGTTAGGAATATATTCCAGTACATTATACAATAGCTGTCTTCAGCTCAAGGTAGAAAGAGAGAAAACAAAGTTCGCTCTACATGCACAAGTATACAACATAAAACATGACGGTGTCACAATGGGCGCTATGCACAAAGGCGTGGCGGCCACGTGCTGCGGGAATAACACAGCGTGATCGAGTTTGAAAATGGTGAAGTATTGTGCTGCGTTTGGATGCTCTTTTTCCGATGTAAAACCTTTCTGCAAAGAAAAGAACATTTCCTTTCATCGATTTCCACTTCGAGCGCAAATGATGAAGCACTGCATGTCGTCAACTCTAAACTGAATGAAATCGCACTGTAATTATTATTGCACGAGTGTGCTATGTTCAAAACATCACAATATCCCAAAATGTCGGTAAATTTAAAATTTTTAAGCAGCATTGGAGTACACGCGAGCGAGCTAAAAGAAGCCATGACCGCTTTGTTATTCCCGCGCCACGTGACCATGCCGCCGACTTGTGCGTAGAGCCCATTGCGGCACCTTTGAACACCATTTTAACTGTTTTATTCAAGCTTTGAACCTTGGGTGACGGTAGGGCTGCGGTGGGAGAGAGAGAAGAGAGAGAGAGCGGGAGAGGGGGGGGGGTAAGCTTATACAGGGAACATTTTTAATGATACAATATTAAAGGTGGTCATACACTAAAGTTTACTGTACATAAACAAAATGTCAAGGCCGTAAACAAAATCCGATGGTATGGCCACGTCACAGAGCATCAGGCCTTGCAAAGACCATCCTGCAAGGCAGGGTGCAAGGAGGCAGAAGAAGAGGGAGATAGAAAAAGAGGTGAGAAGACAATATTCGAGAATGGACTGACTTGGCACTGAGTGACGCCATGAGGGTTATTAAAGACAGAGACAGGTGGAGTACCCTGGTTAAACGATCATCTGTTGTGCCCCAACGACTTTCGAGTTAGGGTATAGGATAGGATAGGCCATGGCAACAATGTCAAACGTTCATAGATGTAGCCTATCCTTGCAAACACATACATTTACCCCTGTTAAACGACATACAAGATTGTATACACAGATACATATCCTATCCTATCCTATCCCGTAACTCGGAGGTCGTAGGGGCACCACAGATTTTCGTTTAACCAGCGTACTCCATCTTTCACTGTCCTCAACAACCCTGATGGTTTCGCTCAGTGTCAAACCAGTCCATTCTCGAATGTTGTCCTCCCACTTCTTTCTTGGTCTCCCTCTTCTTCTACATATATATATAGAGAGAGAGAGAGAGAGAGAGAGAGAGAGAGAGAGAGCTCCTTGTTTCTGAGAACATGCAAAAACACTGTTTAAAATTGACGGAAACATCGGAAATATGCTACAAGGGCTCGGGTAAGGGTTAGTTGTATCCCTAGCCCTTGCCCTAACCCTTTTCTCTAGAAACATGCACTTTTTTCTGTCCTAAAAAACCCATTTGCCTTCTTGGATTCTTAAATTGTATGAAACCAAGTGATGACATTATCCGGCGTCAATAAACGGTTCGAAAACATTCTCAAACGGTTCGTAAAAGACAGTTGACCTAGAAACAAATACAGCGTGACCTAATTCGTCGCCTAGAGGAGACGAAACTTACTTTTTCTTGCGTTTTTAAAGTTACCTTACCTTACCGTATATATATATATATATATATATATATATATATATATATATATATATATATATATATATATATATATATATATATATATATATATATATATATATATATATATATATATATATATATATATATATATATACGTCTTCATTGCAATTATTGACAGAAAAACATAATGCCAAGTCTAATGGAACTTATCATGAATTTATTTCAAACTGGATGATGTACAGTAACTTTTTTCCCGTGTAATCTTTTCACCAAAATGCTTGTCCTTTATCTACACATTTGTTTTACTTTTCATCTTTGCTACGTGTAATAGTACTTTTCTTTTTTAATTATACTTAAATACCAAAAAGCTTTAAAAGCACAGACCAGGAAATTTATGCAACACAGTTAAATATTTCGTTCTGTGTCCTTCCCTCTCCCCTGTCCCCTGACGAGTGAGTATACAATGCATACGACTTAGCATTTCTTCTTCTTCTTTTTTTTCATTTCCTGGTTGATGTAAAATTACATAGGGATTAATAAATATTTAAAATATATTTTTTTAAAAACACATCAACATGCAGCACTTTTAGTTTTAACTTTCAGTTTCAAGAAGACATATCAAATTCGTCAAAATTCATACAAAACGAGTTAGACAATTTAATCCCAAATAGCAGTTTAAAAAAAGCAAAGTTGTAATTTATAACACATAGTGAACATCCGTCAAATCCTCTCATTTCACAACAATACAGAAGAATGGGGAGAACACATTTCTCAATATTGAAGATAGTGCTGAGCATCAGAGGCAAAGATGAGATCAACGTGATTTTTTTTACAGTGAAAACAGCGTTATGACTATTGATCTACAAGGTTCATTAAATTGCCTAACTGATCGAGTTAATTAATTAACCTAATTAAATAGTACCCACAATAGACCTACTGTAAATAAACATTACCCCTAGCTTTTTATAACGCCATACTATTTCAGTCTGTTCGTAATTGAAATTATAAACAAACTTGAAAATCGTCATTACTTTCCCACGAGAATATAATTATCAAACATTGACTTCCAATCCTGTGTCTTGTAAATGGGAAACTTGTTCACTGTGACTTGTAAAGTCGCGAATTTGATCACTGTGACTCACAAATGGGGAACTTGAACACTGGGACTTGTAGGATTAAATGGGAAGCTTGATCACAGCTTTCACTCGCACTTGGCAGTGTTCAGTCAACGTTTTGGTAGTAACGGTTCGGTGACAATTCGTCAGCCTCGCTGTGTCCGCTCTGCTGGCGGCTCGTGACAGCAGGCTGCTGCTGTGCGGCGACTCCGGCGGTTGCCCATGCCATGGCAATCTCTTGTCTGACGGCTCTGGGGCTTAGGTAGTCGTCTGGCAGTGGGGATGACGTTACGCCGCTTGCGGTGGCTGGAGGAGAAGTTGGGGTGTGAGGCATGTACGTAGCCTGAAAGGACTGAGGCATCATGGAAATCCAGAACACTGGAACGACATTTTGAGAGAAAGGGAGCAAGACCGAACTGTGGCAGGGCACTGGCGACGGCGGAAGAGCGGGAAGACAAGTGCCGGACGACGCAGCGCCCCTTGGCTGTGGAGAGGCGGATGGAAGCGAGGCGGGCAGAGCAAGGAGGTCGGAATGCCAGGTTTCAAGGGTCTCAGAGCGGACGGAGGTGGGTGGAGTGAAGACAGATAGAGGGTGAAGGTCGGTACGTGACCAGGTTTCTGATCTCACAGAGGCGGCAGTAGTGGATGGAGGGAGGTCAGGCAGAGGAGGGAGGTCAGGATGAACCAGGCACAAAGGACTGCAGCTCGTCACTGTCGCAGGGCCAGAGACATCGGAGCTGTCAGAAGCAGAGATGGGATGCAGGGATGTGTGTGAGCGAGGAAAGGGTCGTGGTGCAGGACGAGACGTCCTTGTCGGTGTTGGTAAGGGGCGTAAGGATGGGGGGAGGGGGAGGGGCTTTTGAACTGGTCGTGGGCGGGGCAGTGTAGAGTCACGGAAAGCTGGGGGAATAGGGAGAGGCTTTAGAACATGTGGTGGGAGGGGCAGTGGGTAGTCGTGGAAAGCTGGGGGAAGAGGGAGGGGTTTCTGAGCACGCCGTGGGAGGGGCGGTAAGGTGGAGAACCCAGATGGCGAAGCATGAAGGGCGAGGGACGTGGTGGTAACGCCTGGGTCGCTATAGTCTATCCAGTCGCTGACCGTCTCTGCGCTGTGACCACGACAAGGCGAGCGACGGCGTGGCAGGTCTTCTGTGGACAACAAATAGGTTGTCGTATTCACAATGGCGAACTTTTGGATCTGTGTGATAAACGAAGAGAGTTAAAAAAGAAAAAGAACACCTCACAGGGAGCTGATGTCTACCGAAAAATCAACAATGACATCCGAAAAGGCATGCGCACAGCAAAGGAGAACTGGATAGAAGATCAATGCCAGGAAATAGAGAACAATCTGAACAAGAACAACAGCAAGAAGGCCTACCAGACTGTGAAGCGGCTGACAAGTGTTAAACAGCCCAAAGTCTCCACTATCCAAAGCAAGTCTGGCATATGCCTTTTAGAAGAACAAGAAGTCTTGGACAGATGGACAGAGTACTGCTCTGACCTTTACAACCATACACCAAATGGAGACCCATCAGTTCTAGCATGTCCCGAGAGCAGAGAAGAAGAAGAAACCCTCCCAATTCTCCGGGAAGAAGTTGAGGCAGCAGTGCAATCGCTGAAGAAAGGGAAGGCAGCGGGAGTGGACACCATACCAGCGGAACTGCTACATGCAGGAGGAGAAGCGATGACTGATGCTCTCACCATTATCTGTAACAAGATCTGGCAGAGTGGGGAATGGCCTACACCATGGACCCAGTCGCTTGTCATCACTCTTCCCAAAAAAGGTAACCTTCAGGAGTGTGAAAATTACCGCACCATCAGCCTCATCAGCCATCCCAGCAAGGTCCTCCTGAAAATAATACTCAACAGGTTGAAACCACAAGCTGAACAAATCATAGCTGAAGAACAAGCAGGATTCATGGCAGGGCGAAGTACCACTGAACAGATTTTCAACCTCAGAATAATCTGTGAGAAATACCTACAGCACCAACAACATCTATATCATGTGTTCATAGACTTCAAGAAGGCATTTGACCGAGTCTGGCATGCAGCTCTATGGGCAACCATGAAAGTGTACAACATCAGCCCTAAAATTATAGAAGTCATCAAAAGCCTGTATGACAAGGCTACCAGTGCAGTCCTCCATAACAGCGTCATCGGGAACTGGTTCAGAACAACAATCGGTGTGCGTCAAGGATGCCTACTCTCTCCAACACTCTTCAACATCTTCCTAGAGCGCATCATGTCAGATGCTCTTGCAGTTCACAAAGGCACAGTCAGCATAGGGGGCAGAGCAATCTCCAATCTTCGTTTTGCGGATGATATTGATGGATTGGCTGGAGAGGAACAAGAACTTGAACAGCTTGTACAGAGGCTTGACACCACCTCCAGAGCTTATGGAATGGAAATAAGTGCAGAGAAGACCAAAATGATGACCAACAACACCAATGGCATCAACACGGACATCAAAGTACAAGGCCAATCCCTCAACACAGTGCACAGCTTCAAATATTTAGGAGCCATTGTGTCAGACAATGGGTCTCGACACAAACAACTGCTGCCCTGACAAGGTTGAAGCCCATTTGGAAAGACAGAACCATCAGTCTACATTCCAAAGTAAGACTGCTGCGCTCTCTGGTCATCTCCATCTTCCTATATGCTTGCGAAGCATGGACCCTCACAGCAGATCTCCAACGAAGAATACAAAGCATGGAGATGAGGTGCTACAGAAGACTTCTGTGCATTTCCTATACCCAACACATCACCAACGACGAAGTCCGACAGACCATCACACAAGCCATTGGACAACACGATGACCTGCTCACAGTGGTGAAGAAACGGAAACTCCGATGGTATGGCCACGTCACCAGATCATCAGGCCTTGCAAAGACCATTCTGCAAGGCACAGTGCAAGGAGGTAGAAGAAGGGGGAGACCGAAAAAGAGGTGGGAGGACAACATTCGAGAATGGACTGGTTTGACACTGAGCGAAGCCATGAGGGCTGCTGAGGACAGAGAAAGATGGAGTATGCTGGTTAAACGATCATCTGTGGTGCCCCTACGACCTTCGGGTTATGGGACAGGGTAAGATAGGATAGGATTCACAATGACCAATGCAAGACACTGTTCTAGTTAAGACTATTGTCTCTACGGAGAAACATAGAATAGATTGTCCTATAATAAAACTCTGTGACTAGTTCAATGAGCTGCTCAAAGTGCTGGCTGGCAGCATTAACACAATAGCTTGTTAAGTCAGAATCAAACCCACGTCACTGACCTTGAGAAGCCATTACCACCAACGAGCACTCAGCCTAGCCACAAACCCCGGCCAGAAAAATAAAAGAATATCGAACGCGCCAAATTTCGCTCCTGAACCAATCCACATGACTGTATTAACCTCTTCAGCCCTAGTACCCTGCTCTGCCCCGTGTTGACTGACCATCTCCACTAAAGTTTCCATTACTGTCTACTAGTTCATAAATGAGACTTTCACAGTATCCATGAAGCGGCCTAACGATATACAGTCACCATCATCATCATCATCATCATCATCATCATCATCATCATCATCATCATCATCATAGTCGTCGTCGTTGTCATCGTTGTTATCAAATTGTTTGTTGTGTGTGTGTGTCAGGGGGGGGGGGATTAGTGTACACGTAGTAATGTAATGCGTGTCAATATTATTAACTTGGGGAAAAAAGAGAACATTTGTGAACAATTGTCGTTTTTTGACTAACATGTGTTGACCCTTTCACCTTGACCTTGAAGTGAAGTCATTCATTCACTGATCATTTATGAGGTCTTATGGATTTACACCATCTTATCAAGTTTGTTTGTGATAGGTAAAATAGGTTCTGAGATATTAATCCACTTGCAAGTTTTGCACAGACAGATGGCGAACAGACAGACGGACATTTTTTTTAATGTAATTTTTGGATTACTGACAAGGTTGAAGCCTATTTGGAAAGACAGGACCAGCAGTCTACATTCCTAGGTAAGGCCGCTGCGCTGCCTTGTCATCTCCATCTTCCTATACACTTGCGAAACATGGACTCTCACAACAGATCTACAACGAAGAATACAAAGCATGGAGATGAGGTGCTACAGAAGACTTCTGGGCATTTCCTATACTTAGTAAATCACCAACGACGAAGTCCGACAGACCATCACACAAATCCATTAGACAACATGAAGACATGCTCACAGTGGTGAAGAAATGGAAACTCCGATGGTACGGCCACATCACCAGAGCATCAGGCCTTGCACATACCAGGAGGCAGAAGAAGAGGGAGACAGAAAAAGAGGTGGGAGGACAACATTCGAGAATGGACTGGCTTGGCACTGAACGACGCCATGAGGGTTGCTGAGGACAGAAAGATGGAGTACGCTGGTTAAACGATCATCTGTGGTGCCCCAACGACCTTCGAGTTACGGGAAAGGATAGGATAGGATAGGATGCGAGTGTAGTTTGAATCTTGGTGCTAACTTGCACCACAGCTTCAGAAGTGTTGTTCTAAAGATGAGCGATTTACTAGCAAATAAACATATTGTTTAAGTTTTATAAACGATATATTTTAAGTAAATAAACTCTTTACTTTTTACTGTGTTTTCTTTCGTCTTTATTTTTGTATGATAGAGAGATACACAAGGAAAATTTATTCCATAATTTTATATTTTAGTAGATGTTTACACTATGTGCGTATAAATTCAATCTAGGTCCAATTTACCCCTTGTTTAAGTTCAATTTACCCACTAGGATGTCTAAATTGGACCTTTATAACTGTTGGTGTTTTTTTAATCAGTCTCAGACAGAAACCGCTGACACAACAGCTTTCATCCTTTAAGGCCATTGTCAGCTACACTGTGTCAGTGGAAGTAAACTGCGATGTTGGCCACATGCATAGTGCACTCATTCCGTCCTACACCACACTGTTGACAGCTCTCATAGATGATAGTGTAAGAGGTACGTGCACAGCCAAGGTCCATGGGTACAGCTACTGTCACGGTAAAGATAGGCTACACTGAGAGGGTGGCGGAGAGGGTGTGCGTGAAGGAGGATGATAGGGGTGGTGGACACGCATTACTATAGGTAGACGTTAAAGTAGGTTACCATGCGCCTGAAGTGTGCTCATACATTCACATATACATGTTCACACACTCATGGATACACATACATATATTTACACACACACACACAAACACACACACACATATACACACACACACTCACACACACACCCACACACACACACACACACACACACACACACACACACAAACAGAAATGCCATACCCAAGCGGTCGGCAGGGATCTCTTCATAAGGGTCGTCAGATAAGCTGGGCATGGAAAAACTGCGATGACGCAGCTGAGGACTGCTCAGCCGATGACGCAGCATGATGTCATCAGATGCAGGCTGCTGCAGATGACGCAACATCATGGCAGCCAACAGGTCGGGGTCTGTTCGGGACTGGTGGGGAGCAGGCGAGGTCAGGTCCTGGTCACGTGACTTTCGCCCTGAAGGAATAGGCCATTATTAACATAACTCAAAGAAATCCCAGACTTAAGATCAGAAATTACATTCTACCCCAGTAAGGATCACAATACAATATGTTTCATGCCAGTGCAGCACTACTTTACAACGTTATCAGCAATCTTCAATAGGGATGAACTTTTCAACCACCTCATAACTTTTATTTTGCTCCACAGTAAACCAAGATCATCGTCAAGCTATATACATAAGTAACGAAAGCAAAAACCAGAAAGTAAATGTCACTGTCAGCAAAAAAAAAAAAAAAAAAGGGTACACAGAAGCGGAAGCATATAATGTAGTACAGAGTTCTTATTATCATCATCATCATCATCATCATTATCATCATCATCATCATCATCATCATCATCATCATCATCATCATCATCATCATCGTGGTCCTGATTTGGCTCGGAAGAGTCTGCTGGACCTAAAGCAATAACCATGTAATGTAATGTAATCATCATCATCATCATCATCAATCATCATCATCATCATCGATCATCATCAAAATGTGTATTGCACATACCAACAAGTTTTCGGCGTTGACAGTAAGCGACCACAACGAAGCCGATGATGATGAGCACGGCCATTGCGATAGCTGCTCCGATAATCGGGTTTAGGTCGGCATTTTCTACTGCTAAACGAAATTAAGAAAAGAGAACAGTAGAGCAAATGACATGATATCACATTATAAGGCGAGATAAAGATAACGTAAACGGGGAGAGATTAAGAGAGAGAGAGAGAGAGAGAGAGAGAGAGAGAGAGAGAGAGAGAGAGAGAGGGAGAGAGAGAGAGAGAGAGAGAGAGAGAGAGAGAGAGAGAGAGAGAGAGATTTGTAGAGAACATAAATTTTCAGGTTTTAAATAATATTTCTATGTTTAGAATGTGAGTAATTTTTTTCAAAATAAATGTATCATGTTATTATTTTCATTGGCTTAAAATGTTCAGCCAATAGAATAATGAATAGCTGGGAGTAAGGGGAAGTTGTGCTCTCTTGGTTATTGTGTCCCAAGGTGTGAGGTTTGTGTCAGGTCATTGTGTCAGGATAGGAAAAAAAAAAGAAAAAACAAGATTATTGGAAAGATTTGAGAGGTAGAAAGCATCGAGGGCTTATAAAGGAGTATAGGTTCGGTGGACTTTCTGGAATCGGATTGTATATTGTGCTGTAAAGAGTACAGCTGCCTACGGGAGGCTGGTAGCTTCATACACTTGGACAAACGGCGTTGTCTCAGACAACGGAGAAAGGGCGACTCGTCAGACATCAGGGGTCACCCGTACTTCTTATACCTGACCAAGACACGTTATCTACCTCAGACAGATAGGGCAGATATGCCTATCTGCCTGTCTACAACATCAACTACTCTCTAGGCCTACTTATGCACAAGCTCCCTCCAGTTTCTCCAGGTAACAATTTTTTTTTCTGATTTGGCTCAGGACATGCAAATGCCGGCTTTGAGTTTCGCAGACACTTAACCTGAAACATGAGGTGTGAAAGATTGGTGTAAAAAGATTGGAGTAAAATGTGGTTTATTTATATAAAGTATTGAGAGCGTAGAACTTATATTTGTGTTGGTGTTTGCCTGTGTTAGTGAGAATCTGTGAATTTGTGGCTGTGTTAGTTGGCAGAGATACTTACATGCACACTATATTTTGATCTAGGAGTCAGTTATATCTTGCATTCAGTTAGCAATTATAAACAGGCACCCATCCATTATTCACACGTTACAAGATTAGATGACTTTATAAAGGACTTTTAAAGGGCATTTAAATTTAACGTCTACACCTACCATTAGTGATATGGCTGAATGGGATAAATCATCCCGAGGAAGAGGGGGCTAAGGACCTAAATCGGCGCTGAACTACCAGAGCACACATACTGCTAAGAGGGACAGTGAAAATGGCCATTTTTATCTTGCCCACCACGCGATTCGAACCTGGGTCATCCATGTGGCAGGCCAACGCTCTACCTCTGAGCTACAGTGGTGGGACAGAAAAAAAGAAAGGAGAGAGAGAGAGAGAGAGAGAGAGAGAGAGAGAGAGAGAGAGAGAGAGAGAGAGAGAGAGAGAGAGAGAGAGAGAGAAAGAGAGAAGTCGAAGTCAAAATTTTTAATAGGATAATAACATTAGGTCCTATGGACCTGTCTTACAGCTAGTCCTTAATAAAACTGTAAAATAAAAAAAAATAAAAATTCAGAACAAACAAAATAATTAACATAAAACTGATTTGAAACTAACACAAACCTTAATAATGGTAAGAATTTTAAAATTTACTAAGAATTACTAAGAGAGAGCGAGAGGGAGGGAGAGAGAGAGAGAGAGAGAGAGAGAGAGAGGGAGAGAGAGAGAGAGAGAGAGAGAGAGAGAGAGAGAGAAAAGAAAGAAGGTGGGAGGGGGTGTGTGTGGAGGGGAGAAGGGGGTCCGAGAAAGAGAGACAAAGAAACAGAGTTCCAGAGAGACCAGTGTTTTAGATCACGTACATTTGGAGGTATTATACCTCTTAGCGTCCAAAATCACGTAAAAGAATGCCAGAAAGGGGATCTGATTACGTAATGTTTTTTTCTTGGAAGAGGTCTGAAAACGTAACGAAATTTATCAGCGGGGGTACGGTAATGGAGGCTATAGCAACTTACATACGTAGGTTCCGCATTTTTTGAAGTTGTTGTCTGTTCTGAAATTAGACGATCACTAGCAGGAATTGCAACGTTCAAGTGCCTATGCGCTTCCGTAGCAGACGACCGATTATGACGTATCCGCAAGGGAAGAAACTCTACTTCAGGTTCGGTCACTTCCCTTCGTTCCATGTGTGCATAGCGCAGAGTTTCGACTTTTTTCTGTTGCACTGTGGCTTTGTTTCAATTCAACAATCATGCGGCCTCCGTCAAAACCAGCAAAGAAAAGGAAAGCAGAAGCTGCGCCAAAAACAAAGTATAAGTATGTTGAAGTTTTTGAAAGTAGTAAGTTGAATGTGATAAAACTGGATCACCGTCTTATCTGCAGAGAAATCTTTCAAAATTGTATTAAGTCAAGAACAGTCTGTTTTGCTTCACAACACACTAGACACTGTCACAATATCATATGTGATGATGTCAAGAAACTTGCATACAAATTAATGAAACAAAAACAACAAATACTTGCAAATGGTTGTACCCTTTGAAAATCCAGCTGGAGGTATCAATACCTTTTACATTTTGACTCAGGAGGTATGAATACCCTCACATTTTTTAGGATCTAAAACACTGGAGACAAAAAAAGAGATGAGATAAGATGTTTTTAGATAGAACTAAATCAAATGGTTGACAATTTTATCAACTAAATACATAGGCTTGATTACAATTATGAAACTTTTAAGTTACTTTCTGCATTTTAAATAATTCTTTAGATAAATAAATATATAGTTTTTATGTTTTGATTTTGATTTGTGATACTTTACTGTCCATTTTTAAATAATTATAAATATAAATAAATAAATACCATTATCGCTGGATTCATTATCATTTGTTGTGCCGTGTTCTGAAAATAAATAAATAAAATTCGTTACAAAGAATAACTGGTTTTAGTTTATCAGATCAGTAACGAAAAACTCTTACAGTGAATGAGTGAGCTCCTATATTTGTTTTTACATAATGCCTATTTTGGACACAGATTAGCGACAGATATTAAATCACAAACTCAAGGCAAGAGATGTTTAATAAGCCACGGAAATACGATTTAGTAAACTTCCTTGATCGTCACATAACATACATACCAGAAATCTGGCTATAGATTAACACATTTTTTATTTATTATTTGATCATTGTCTTTAAATCGAATCAGTCAAATGAAATAATTTATTTTTAAAGTCAGTCAAACGAAGTGGAAGATTTCACTATGAAAATCTCTGCAATGACATGCAATACCTGAAGTGTGGTCTGCCTCGCCAGAAAATGTGGTAACTTCCTGTCCCCTATGGGTGGTAACTACGGATGTCGTCAACACCACTTCTGTAAAGGAAATGGCATCAAGCAAGATTTCAAGATTGCCACAGTGCTGAACAGACAAGCTGACCTCATTGCCAAATGGTACTATTAATTCCAAGTCTGGAGTTCCCAAACAACAATGACATGACCCTGAGACCCAGTGGTGTACTGAAAAGGCAAAACAAATGAAGCACTAAATTTCAAGCGATGATGTTGTTGTTGCATCAATTTTTATTCATCAGATTAACGTAAGTTGTACTGATATTTCAAGCGATAACATTGCAGCCTGTATAGGCAGTGGTTCAAAGCCCGTTGACTGCTTGTAATGCTGAGAAAATAAATAAATAATAAAAGAAAGAAAGAAAATAATTAAAAAAAATTGATATTGAGATACTGCAACCCTATTACTTTGTATGAGAATATAAACGAGAGACAACATCGTCATAGAAACCTGGAATGTCAGGAACCTAACTGCGCAAATTAAAAGAACTTACCTGCGAGCTGGACCACTATCGATGAACATTTTAGGTATCAGCAAACTGCGCTGAAAAGGTCTAGGTGAAACAAAGACCGACAAAGGTCACAAGCTTTATTTTAGTGGGAGAGATGACAGGTACGAACACGGCGTTGGATTCTTGGTCCAGAGACTTTCTAGCCACTGTCATGGTTTGCCGCCCAGTCTCCAGTAGACTCATTACCATCCGTCTAAGAGCACCCCCTTTCAACATCTCCATCATCCAGGCCTATGCCCCATCATCAGACTACGACGACAGCGAAGTGGATGATTTCTATGAACATGTGCAGGTTGTCCTTGACCAAGTGCCAAAGAAGGACATAGTCATAGTGGAAGGCGACTGTAATGCCAAGATTGGCCAAGATGCGCACCATAACTGGGGAGACACATGTGGACCCCACTGCGCTGCAACGACGAGACAAATGACCGGGGTTTGAGACTTTTGGAGTTTGCCAGATACAACAATGGCAAACACGCTTGGTCTCCACAAAAAATCCAGACGATGGATATGGGCTTATGGCACAGTCCCAGCGGTGAGTATCACTTTTAAGATATAGACTACATCATGGTAAAGACACGTTTCAGGTCAAGCATCAATATTGGCAGGACACGCACTTTTCCAGGAGCAAACATCGGAAGTGACTACGATCTCGTGATGATGTCCTTCCGGCTCACTTAAAGAGAGTAAACACAGCAAAGTGCACTAGACTGAAGTTCGACCTGCACTAACTGCAAGACCCGGAGTTTGCAGAAATATTTTAAAGCCACAATTGGAGGGAATTTTGCACCACTGCTCCTACTGGGTGCTGGTGAAGTAGATGTCCACACCATGACCACCGCCTTCAACTCAGCTGTGACAGATGCCGCCACTGAGATTCTTGGCAAGCACCGGCCAAAGATGAAACCGTGGATCACACCTGAACGTTTGGATCTGTGTGATAAACGAAGAGAGGTGTAAAAGAAAAAGAACTCACAGGGAGCTGATGCCTACCGAAAAATTAACAATTACATCCAAAAGGCATGCGCACAGCAAAGGAGAACTGTATAGAAGATCAATGTCAGGAAATAGAGAACAATCTGAACAAGAAAAACAGCAAGAATGCCTACCAGACTGTGTAGCGGCTGACAAGTGTTAAACAGCCCAAGGTCTCCACGATCCAAAGCAAGTTTGGAAAATACCTTACAGAAGAACAAAAAGTCTTGGATAGATGGACAGACTACTACTCTAACCTTTACAACCACACACCAAACAAAGACCCATCAGTTCTAGCATATCCCCAGAACAGAGAAGAAGAAGAAATCCTCCCAATTCTCCGAGAAGAAATTTAGGCAGAAGTGCATTCTGTGACAAAAGGGAAGTCAGCGGGAGTGGACAACATACCCGCGGAATTGCTTCAAGCAGGAGGAGAATCGATGATTGACGCCCTCATCATTATCTATAACTAGTATCCCCACTTTCTGGAAATTTAGTGCTTTAAATTCCCACTGTCGCTGTCTTTCTCCGTTGTTCTTTCTCATTCCTACTCTGTTCTATCAATCTACTATACTATCTTCTTCTTAGCTAGACCAGTCACCTACCTTTTGTCTGGAAAACTCTTCCGGGACAAAACTCCTCATTTGTGTATGATTTATGTTGGATCAGCTTGGGAATATTGGATGCTTTCTGCCAAATGGTCACTGGGGCTTCCTATGATGTTATTATTTGGCAATGTAGTCATTTTATATGTATGCGTTTTGTTGACATTTTATAATGATGTTTGTATTCAATTTTGTTTTTGTAAAGGGGTTCGAGTATAGCCTCAGCGTCCCCTGCGTGTGATGCCTTTATTGTAAAGTGACCAGCTGGTGGAGTGCCTTCAGTGTTACCACTAGGGTTATTTCGGCAGATCTTTTATGCGGATGAGGGGTGAGTCCTCTTTCAGCGAAGTTGTGGTCTTGATTTTGTGGTCCTGATTCGGCTCTTTGCAGTCCGCTGTACCCTGTAAGCAATGAATAACTAATTATCTATAACAAGATCTGACAGAGTGGGGAATGGCCTACACCATGGAACCAGTCGCTTGTCCTTACTCTTCCCAAAAAATGTTACCTTTAGGAATGTGAAAATTACCGCACCATCAGCCTCATCAGCCATCCCAGCAAAATTCTCCTAAAAATAATACTCAACAGTTTGAAACCCCAAGCTGAACAAATCATAGCTGAAGAACAAGCAGGATTCGGGGCAGGCTAAGTATCACTAAACAGATTTTCAACCTCAGAATAATCTGCGAGAAATACCTACAGCACCAACATCGCTATCATGTGTTCGTAGACTTCGAGAAAGCGTTTGACTGAGTCTGGCATGCAGCTCTGTGGGCAATCAATAAAGTGTACAACATTAAAAGCCTTATTACAAGGCTACCAGTGCAGTCCTCCACAACTGCGCCATCGGAAACTGGTTCAGCACAACAATCTATGTGCGTCAAGGATGTTTACTCTCTCCAACACTCTTCAACATCTTCCTAAAGCGCACCATGTCAGATACCCTTGCAGATCACGAAGGCACAGCAGCATAGGTTGTAGAGCAATCTCAAACCTCCGTTTTGCGGATTACATTGATGGATTGGCTGGAGAGGAACAAGAACTTGAACAGCTGGTACAGAGACTCGACACCACCTCCAGAGCCTATGGAATGGAAATAAGTGCAGAGAAGACCAAAATGATGACCAACAACACAATCATATGTTCAAAGCTTACTTATCTTGGTGTGTCATATATTGTTTACATGTCTGGAAGTATTTTTCACACATATTCACCACCATTTTACATGACCCTAGCCTCAACACATATTTGTTCTGCTTTTGTCTATGCTTGTGGATTTTGTTTGTGATTGTGATGACTTGTTTGCAGAAGGTCAACTTTTTGTTGTCAGTTTTTGCATGTGGGTTTTTCTCATTGTATAATTTCTAATGCAATATTGTAAGTTGTTTCATGTTTGTTTCTTTCTTTTCATGTAAAGCACTATGCGCTTGTCTATAAAAAAAAAACAAGTAATAGCGCTATATAAATGTCCTTTTTTAAAATTTGGCTAGTGGGCTGCAGTGATCGTACTTACTCTTGAACAATCTCTGTGGGCAGTGGCGTCTCTTTTTCAGTAGACTTTGATTGAATTTGTGGGAATTACATTTTATATTATTATTATTATTATTATTGATGCCTACTCTCTCCAACACTCTTCAACATCTTCCTAGAGCGCATCATGTTAGATGCCCTTGCAGATCACGAAGGCACAGTCAGCATAGGGGGAAGAGCAATCTCCAGCCTTCGTTTTGCGGATGACATCGATAGATTGGCTGGAGAGGAACAAGAACTTGAACAGCTGGTACAGAGGCTTGACACCACCTCCAGAGCTTATGGAATGGAAATAAGCGCAGAGAAGACCAAAATGATGACCAAAAACAGCAATGGCATCAACACGGACATCAAAGTCCAAGGCCAATCCCTCAACACAGTGCATAGCTTCAAATATTTAGAAGCCACTGTATCAGACAATGAGTCCTTACAGGAAGTCCTCTCCAGGATCGCTTAAACAACTGCTGCCCTGACAAGGTTGAAGCCCATTTGGAAAGACAGGACCATCAGTCTACATTCCAAGGTAAGACTGCTGCGCTCCCTTGTTATTTCCATCTTCCTATACGCTTGAGAAACATGGACCCTCACAGCTGATCTACAACGAAACATGGAGATGAGGTGCTACAGAAGACTTCTTGGCATTTCCTATACCCAGCACATCAGCAAAAAACGAAGTCAGACAGACCATCACACAAGGTATTGGATAACACGATGACATGCTCACAGTGGTGAAGAAACGGAAACTCCGATGGTATGGCCACGTAACCAGATCATTAGACCTTGCAAAGACCATCCTGCAAGGCACAGTGCAAGGAGGTAGAAGAAGAGGGAGACCGAAAAAGAGGTGGGAGGATAACATTCGAGAATGGACTGGCTTGACACTGAGCGAAGCCATTAGGGTTGCTGACGACAGAGAAAGATGGAGTACGGTGGTTAATCGATTATCTGTGGTGCCCCTCCGACCTTCGGGTTACGGGATAGGATAGGATAAACCAAGCTTTAGTCTGTGCATTCCATCGCTCGGACTTTAAGGGTCCTGACGCTCATGTCCTAAACGGCGGGGTGCCTGCTACACAAATACATCCAACACGCACTAGACTGGTCCCTTCTTCCATTGACGGTCGCTGGGAATGTGCTCAGTTGTCTGGGCGTCACGATGCGCCCCATTCTGATTCATGACTGCTCAAATCCTCTGTGTGTCTTTATGCCTGTCTGTTTCTCCGTCTCTAAGTTCGGAAGGTAGTACAATAAAGGTTTAATTATTTAACAGTGACTATTAGAGGCCTATATGGCGAAATGCGAGGATTACACCTAGAACAAATGTGTATTAAAAAAAAACACTGAAAGTTTGTTGGGCTTACCTTCCACACGAATTGTCACACATTCTTTTTGGAATGCCTCATTCCATGATGTAGGGTCCGAACACAGCCGCCATGTTCCTAACTCCTCAAAAGTCAGGTTCACAGATACTTCTATGTGACTTTCAACTGTGGAACACGCACACAGAGCCTTCGGGTTTGGTTCACAGGTTTCATTTTTAATATAAAGTGCGCAAACACTTTTTACTTCCAAGTCTCTTATAATTTTAATGAACACAGGGAACGTAGTGAACTTTGACGGCCGCAAGGTTACTGCCTGACAGTTGGCTGTTGCGATGTTAAAATCCACAACTAGAGAGGTATTTCTTTTTATGAAGTAATGGTCTTGGGATGCTGTGAAGATTTTACCTGAAAAAGTACAGAAAAAAATCTAAAATTTGAAATCTGAATGTTGAATGATGTTGACGATGATGATGTTGACGACAACGATGATGATGGTGATAATGATGATGATGATTTTATATGTGTGTTTGTGTGCATGTTTGTTTCAATCTACCATTTATTGAAATCTGGGTTTACTGCATTGTGTCATAATTATAATAATTATTCCAGTATTAATATTCCTGAGTGTTACTATCGTTCCTTGTTCCTTACTTTGCTGCATACATATTGGTAGTGCCGGAGAAAGAAATGTACAGTGATAAAATTATTGTACTATTGTCGCAATGAAACACCAAAATCCTGTCAATGTTTTACGTGGTTAATAAATATTCTTATTAATTAGGCCTATATCTTTTACAGCATCCTGGTTCTAGATAGGGAACACACGCTGCCAAACCACTTAACACAAAAAACTAATAACAATAAAATGAAAATGTTAAGACAAACTTACAAGACCACAGTCCTTTACAGCAAAATACCAAATTGATCCACAGCCATAAAGTGTGATAGCCGGTCATTTTGTATGACAAATGTCAGTAGTAAAATACGTTCAAACGATTTAACATCGGCGTGCGTTGTTTGCCATTTGATATTCAAAATTTACATTGATGGGCTAAATACTTCCCACTGCGAGTTTCAGGGAAATCTGTATAGCTTTCAAGACCTGTGATTGTCAATGTCAAATATTTCCTTGAAAATGTAAATAGGTACTGTTGTAACTTTTGGTGGTTGTTTTTTTAAACAGAAATAATATTTTTATTTTTTATTCTTTAAGCATGCATGTGTACAAATCATCTATATATATAAATTGCTTAGCCGGAAGTCATTCTTTGCCTCTACTGTAAAGTTTGTCCGGTATGGACGCTGATCTGTGCAGGTGCTGGGCGCTGCTGATCGGCCTACTGTGCGCTCAAAACCCGCGAAATCGTTATAGCCGACATTTCCTTACCGAACGTTTAACCGTTTCTGAGATAAATAAATAAACAAAATGTCCACAAACTGCAATAGCCTCATTCCGCGCGGCGCTTCGGATTCAACCCGTGTCAAGAACTACCGTTCCGTAATACCGCAAATTTTGTTTTATTTCCATTCAAAACACTTTGGCACTCATGTCACCAATCTTACAGCTGAAGGTTACCTGTTCACTTTCTTTTTCATCCATACTTATATGCGCACAAAAATTCAATTTGCATAAAATCTTCCATTACTTGAAGCAACTGTGTCATACAAGATCTGTGCTGACGAAAACCATGTTTGTAGAGTTGTAACACGGTTACGTCCCTCTAACTAAATCACTGTTTATGCAGTACCTATGCGCTACCGCGAATACAAATATACCGGAAGTATATGGTACCAAGGGAGATTACTTGCATGCCTAATATTTTTAAATAAAGGTATGACATTTAAAAATACGTTGCCTAACATAAATACTAAATTACAATAAAATATTTTAGTGCATTACTCAAACATGCACCTATACTCTGTTCTGCAGTAGCCTACATTGCAATTATCATTTTAAATTAAAATAGTTCAATGCATTGCTCGAGTCGAACATCAACATGTACCTTTATCTACTCTGTTTTGCAATGCTTCATCATTCGACCCCTGCAAGTAAACTATTGCAATCATTTCAGTGCATTTCTAATGTTTGACTCTGTTCTGCAGTACATTGCAATTATCATTTTAAATTAAAATAGTTCAATGCATTGCTCGAGTCGAACATCAACATGTACCTTTTAATCTACTCTGTTTTGCAGTGCTTCATCATTCGACCCTTGCAAGTAAACTATTGCAATCATTTCAGTGCATTTTTAATGTTTAATGCTAACTCGCAGACAACAGTTGTCTCTCTGTCTACATTTTAAACAGCAACCTGTGTACCCTGGCTTGCCATTTATGCTGTGTCAGAGTGTATATAGTGTATAGTTTCTTATCTCTAAGAGTGCGATGTGCAAAGTTGAATCAGCATGTTGTATTGACCTTGTGACGACACGAGTTTTCAGCACACACTAGAGGTAGTTACATATCGTGCAGAGTTGCACATCTCTAGTGATACAGTGTACATAGTTGTATCTGCAGTTTTTTCTACTGCTAATGAAAGATAAGTATGTGTGCGTTTCACGTGTTTAACGCATAGAGCATAATGCATAGTGGGGAAATTGGGTTACTGAGCTCGACTCAATGCCTGGTCCTGTGTACTGGTAGAAGATTTAGCTGGAGAGTCATTTTGGAAGCTTTTGCGAGCAGTCGTTTTTTTGGACAGAAGCAACTTTGTGACAGTGTGTTGTCAGGTTAGAATAAAGTGCTTGTGTAAGGGTTGAGTTGAGTTGTTTCGAACCACCCAAGGTCTTGCACCCTGTTGGGACAAGAATGACTAAAAGACTGTAGTGGAAAGACTGTAATCGCCGTTTATTCAGGAAGGAATAAGTGTAAGATTCTCTCTTAAGGTTGTGTGGCCTTCGTTTCAGGCGCCCTCCAAGGCTCAAGTACCTCGTCGGTATTGAGATGCTCCAGTGCCAAGCATAGCATTAGCTCAGAGACGAATTTGATACTCTCAAACGGATAACCAGTGTGTACTGTTTTGTGCTGTATAGTGGTGTTGTGTATTTGTACGTGTATCCGTGTGTCATAGACCGAGAACTAAAAGGTGAGTGTGAATCCTGTAATTCATTTCCTTAGTGGCTATGCACTCCGGGCTTGCATACGTGAATGAATGAGGGTGAATGAGGGGAAAAGGGATGTATTTTGATAAATAGTAGTTTATTGATTTTTATATGATTTTTTAATGGGTTTCTTGTTTAAATGTGTAGAATGAATAATGTTGTTGATGTTGTTGCCAAAATGGGGTCAAGGTGGATGAGGAAGTATGCATGTTAAAGAGAGAGAGAGAGAGGAGTGATGAAGGTGAAGGAAGGGAAACAATCTACTATGTTGGAGAGGGGTGATGAAGGTGATGAATATGAGGGAAGGGTGATGATGCATTATAGCGTGATAGAGATAATTGTGAATGAAGGGAGATAATGTGCTATAACATGGAGAGGGGTGATGAAGATGGCAGTGAGGATGAGATGAGTCGGGATTGTGTGACTGGATGTGCAAGTATAATGATTATGTATATTTATATAAACAACCATGTTTTATGAAAGAAGTATAAATTATTAGTATAAGTTCCATTGGATTATTGAGATGCATGTATAAACAGGTCAAGATGGCGGACAGTGGAAGGAGTATTTGTTATGCAGTGTTTACATTTTTTAGGATGAACTAGTGAGACAATTTATTTGTTGACAGATTGGGCCTGCTGTGATTATTACTGCGACATCTGCTGTTATATTCTACTATTACTATTACTACTATTATTACTACTGCTGTACGACTGTGCCATGTATACTTCAGCCTCTGAGGCCGCTGCCTTTACCACCGTGAGGTGTGGACGCTGCCGGGCCTCGCCACCACCACTGCCACGTCCTTCCTTTGTCATGGGCGCCGCTGCTGGGTGTGACCCTCCATCGCCGCCGGGACTTGCCCTGGTACTTCGGACGACTGGGAGCTTTCCATCGGGGTTTTACAGAAAACCAGCTACATCGCACCGACCCACACACACAGATTTGCATTTCACGCTCATAAAACATAACTACATCGCCAGCACTTCGTGTGAATTACTTCAATTATCTGTGTGATTGTCTTCTATATTTTATTCTGAGCTCAGTTAAGAACAGAGATATTGAATTATAAGTTAGTTTATTCCATACTATTTCTAAGATTTGCTGATTTGTTTACTACCCCCACGGGCTCAGCTCCGCGCGCCTGGGGTGGACCCCATGCCTCTCTCTGGCTGGGTGACAAAGTTGCCTACCCTTTTTTCTTCTCTTTTGTCTTGTTTCTGTCTTATTGGTCCTTTCATCTATATTCTTTTCACACATAAATTCTCCCACTAAACTGTGCAGTTTTGACTTCCTCTCTTCTGCCTTACCGGACTTTTCCTGTCTTCTTTTTCCCCATCATTTCTTCTTTTTCTACCCTCTCTTTTTCTCTGTGGCCTTCTCTTGGCCTCCTGCGTTTGCCGTGCAGGGCAACCCGTGTCGGGGGAGAATGGGATCCTGGAGGTTGAGGTCACTGAGGGACTGCGGTTACTCACACTAACACACCTCTTTGGCCCGGACTTCTCCTAGACGGGAGGCTGGCGTGGCCCGCGTCAGTCAAGCGGCTGGTCGTGTATTGCCCTAGCTCTGCTAGAAGGCTGCGGCTCATGGGTCAAACTTGAACAAAACCGTAGTGGCAGTGCGGAATTGTCTGGGTGTATATCCCTCCTGTAGCCCTGGTGTGCTCCCTTGCTGGATTTTCCGCTTGGACGCATCCCCTTGTTAGACTCCGTGGTGGGTGGGGAGCAGGGGGGATGAATTCATAAATTAATAACATGGCTTCAACACAAAAAAAACGACTTCACGGTGACGACTCTGACACGGATACGGACAGTGACATGGAGACGAGACAAAAAGCTTGTGCATCTGGGGTGGAAGGGGCCTGGCCTCGTTTTTTGGTTGTAGAGGGGGCGGATCCGGCTATGCCACTAGGCAAGCTGTCTCCGTTCGCCATCCAGAAGGGTTTCCAATCCGTCTGCACAATCGGGATCAAAGATGTGAAAAAACTGAGATCTGGAGCCTACCTGGTTGAGTGCTTAACCAAAAGGGCATCGGATTGTCTTCTAAAGAGGAATTTGACCTTCTTTGTTGACAGACAAATCAAAGTTTCTGTGCATGGACGGTTGAATTCCTCCAAGGGAGTTATCCGATGTCAGGATTTGATCGACATGTCGGAATTGGAAATCCGAGATGAGCTCTCCAGCCAGGGGGTCACAGCAGTACAGCGGGTCTTCGTCACCAAAGGACCCCAACGTATCCCCACCAACACACTTTTTGTGACCTTCGCTATGGCCAAGTTGCTGGAGTCACTCAAGGTGGGGTACCTTAGGGTGAAGGTGACGCCGTTTGTACCGTCACCGTTGCAATGCTACCGTTGCCAAAGGTTTGGTTACGGTAGCAAAACCTGTAAAAGCAAAGAAATATGTCGTGATTGTGCAAAAGACAAACATGAAAATGAATGCAAAAATCCGATTTGCTGCGTGAATTGCGCCGGGAATCATTCTTCCAGCTCCAAAGATTGTCCTCAGTGGAAGCTGGAGCTGGAAATCCAAAAGGTGCGGGCAACTGAAAGTTGCTCCTTCGGAGACGCAAGAAAAAAAGTACTTGAAAGTAGGCCGGTTCTTAAAGAGAGGTCCTTTGCGTCTGTGGCGGGTTCCACATCTCATGTGGAACCTAGCGCATACCTGACAATGGACACTGCCATGAATAAAATGACGCAGATATTGGAAACGTTGTGCAGACGGATGGATGCTCTAGAAAAAATGCTCATGTTGTTTGCTCAAAAGGGGGGTTCTCCAGCCCCACCGATTACACTGGAGAACGTGCCGACGGGCACGTCCCCAACCGTCAGCCACAACATGCAGCCGTCACACCTGCTGCAAAGGAGGCTAGGCCTCGCGCCGCCACACCAGCAACGACCGGTTTTAGCGACCGGGTAGTTGCTGAGGCGGCGAAGATTCTAGTTGCTCAGCAGAAGAGCGTCAGAGGAGGAGAGGGAAAGGTTGGAAGGGGTGAGGGGGAGAGGGAAGATATAAAGTCCGGTGCTGGGGAGAAGGGGAGGAAGTCGGCTGGCAGTTCGGGTACAAGTTTACCAGCAGTTGCAACCAGAGTATCTCTTTTTTCCCTCACAGTTTGTTCTATATATTTGACCCCATCAATAAATGTGAATAAAAATGAACTTGAGAATTTGATCCAACAGTTACCTGCCCCTTTTTGTTGTTGAAAGATTTTAATGGACGCTCTCCCCTGTGGGGTAGCGATCGTACCGGTTCTTAGGGGAAAATAATTGAAGACATTTTAGACTCGTTGAACCTAGTAACTTTGAATGAGGGTGCTCCAACTTTTTCCTGTTCAAGAACCGCTTCCTTGTCCCACATTGATATATCAATCTGTGATCCCTCCTTACTTTTGGATTTTAAATGGACAGTTTTAGAAGATCTCCATGGTAGCGACCATTTTCCGGTTTTATTAAAACATGATTCAGACAACCTTGAGCAAACTCATGGCAGGTGGAAACTGAAACAAGCTAACTGGAGTCTGTTTTCTAACCTATTCGGGGGTTCAGTTACGTGCTAAGAAACGGGAATTTTCGAACGCCATAGATCCAATACAGCTCTACACTGACATTGTTATAAACAGTGCTAAGGAGTCCATCCCGCAAACTTCATCAAAACCGTATACAATTAAAAAACCCTGGATTGATGATGAATGTAAAAAACTTCAGCAAGCCCGTAAAAAAGCTTTAAGAACGATGTATCTGCACCCAAACTCTGAAAATAAACAGAACCACCAACGTTTGCGAGCGCAATGCCGACAGCTCTTCAAACGTAAGAGAAGAGAATCGTGGAGAGGTTTGTGCTCCACGCTAAATTCGAAAGCGAAGCTGTCGAAGGTTTGGAAAGTGGTCCGCAAACTCAAAAATAAAAGTAACAAACAGGTGAGCCCTTGCCTTACTGTGCAGGGGGACGTAATCGGAGATAAAAAAAACTAGTAGCTGATCTTTTGGCCCCTTCTTTTGCTGCAAATTCTTCCTCTGAAAATTATTCTCTCTTTTCAAACAATTAAAACACGTAAAGAAAAACAACGGTTAAACTTTACCTCTGATAATTCTGAAGACTACAACATTTCGTTCTCATTAGTCGAGCTTGACGATGCAATTAACAAAAGTGCAGATTCAGCTGTTGGACCGGATGATGTACATTATCAATTTCTCAGACATTTAACAAGGTACTCACGGTCCCAACTGCTGGACATCTTCAATCAGATTTGGATCGCTGGCCCTTTCCTCCCTCTTGGAGAAAGGCCATTATTGTACCCATTCCTAAACCTGGCAAAGACCATACTAATCCCACAAACTATAGACCAATAGCCTTAACGTCTTGCTTATGCAAGACGCTGGAAAGAATGGTTTATTCCCGTTTACTGTGGTATCTGGAAACAAATAATATCTTATCCAACACTCAGTGTGGCTTTCGAAGTGGTCGAAGTATTGTTGACCACCTGGTGCGACTGGAAACTTTTATCCGTAACGCGTTCGTCCAGGGTGAACATGTCGTTGCCATCATGTTTGATTTGGAAAAAGCCTATGATACCACATGGAAATATGGCATTCTTTCAGATTTACAAGAAATGGGTTTGAAGGGACATTTACCTCTGTTTATATCCAATTTTCTAACGGACAGAATTTTTCAGGTAAAGGTTGGGGGATCTTTGTCAGATACGAGGGAACAGGAGATGGGAGTGCCTCAGGGTAGCATCTTGTCTCCCTTGCTGTTTAACATTAAAATAAATAATATTGTTCGTTCCGTCAAACGGGGAATTGACAATTCTTTGTTTGTTGACGATTTTGCGTTAGTAGCCAAAGGTAAAACCTTGGCATCTGCAGAACGTCAGCTACAGTTATGTGTCAAGGCCGTTGAAGACTGGGTTTTACAAAATGGTTTTAATTTTTCTGAAGCAAAAACTGAATGTATTCACTTTTTCAAGCACCGGGGAATTATTCAAGGTCCTAATATTACCCTCAATAAAACTCCAATAAAGGCGGTCCAACAAGTCAAATTTTTGGGTGTTATTTTTTATCAAAGGCTATCCTTCATTCCTCATCTGAAAAATTTGAAAGCTAAATGTCAACAGGCCTGCAACTTGCTCAAGGTTATCAGTGGTACAGACTGGGGAGCTGAAAAGAAAACTTTATTGCTGTTATATCGTTCTTTAATTAGATTCAAGTTAGATTATGGTTGCATTGTTTATGGTTCTGCTAGAAATTCTTATCTTAAAATGTTAGATCCAGTTGCTCATCAGGCATTACGCATTGCTTTGGGTGCTTTTCGCACCTCGTATTGTGAAAGCCTTTACGTTACGTGGAAGCTAACGAACCCCCGCTGGGGCTGAGACGTACAAAATTGTCACTGAATTATTATCTAAAATTAAAAACTGATCCCATGAACCCCGCTTATGACTGTGTTTTCAACTCAGATGTTGTTCAGAAATTTGAAGCCAAACCTAACACAATTCCTTCGTTTGGCATCAGAATGCAGGCTCATTTGGTAAAAGCAGGCATCGACGTTGCTTCCGTCAACGATGATGAGCTTCGGACTGAAGCTCCTCCATGGAAATTATGTACCCCCAACATTAATTGGCAAATGTCCGCTTTCCTCAAAAACAATACATCTGAAACCATCTATAACCAACTTTATTTAGAACAGTGTGCCTTATACCCAGGATATGAAAAACTTTTTACAGACGGGTCAAAGAAAGGAGATTCAGTTGCTGCTGCATCGGTCTCTGGGAGACACTTATACCAGCCTTTGCAACAGCGTTTACCTGATTTTTGTTCTGTTTATACAGCTGAGCTCAAGGCAATTCATCTAGCTCTGAAACAAGATTATCAATCCAAAAGAACCTCGTTTTTAATCATGTCCGATTCACTGTCAGCATTCCAGGCTCTTTCCACGAGAAAGATATCACACCCTTTTCTGGCAGAGATTCATGACCTCCATACACAACTTGTTTCTGAGGGTAAAAAGATAGTTTTTATGTGGGTCCCTGGTCACATGCGCATCCGCGGCAACATTGCAGTGGACAAAGTGGCTAAAGATGCTCTGCATCTCGATTTCCCTCTAGAGATTTTCCAGTTTGTGCCCTATTCTGACCTACATTGTATGACTGGATCTTATTGTAAACGACTGTGGCAGACTGACTGTGTCGCAGAGCGAGAGTTTAAGATAGTCTCAGATAGTGGGTGTTCAGAGGGTTAAAGTTTAAATGTCTAAAATTGTCTGGATGTGAGACTGGTAGTTTGGATGAGAACCGGTGGGGCAAGCAAGCGGCGCACGTGGGTCATGCAAACTGGTGAGTGAACTGTGTCGAATTGCGCATAGATAGCCAGGGTAAAGTTATAACCGGGTGTTTGGGCTGAGAGTAAGGAGAGGTTCTGAAGCAAGAGAAACTAACATTCTAAGTTTTCTTGACTTTTGCGAAGCAGAGCTGGTGTATGGTGTTTTATACCAGTGTGTGTTCAACTAGTCGACACGTCTGTGGTAGCGGCCGGTTTAGGCCTAGCAGAGTGATAGACAGTTGAGTGTGACGGTGAGCTAGGAGAATAGCTTTAACACTAGATGGTGGAAGTGACATTTCTGGACTATCGGTACATGTTGGTGGAATTCTTAACACTAGATGGTGGAAGTGACATTTCTGGACTATCGGTACATGTTGGTGGAATTCTCTGGCTGCTGTGGTAATAGTGGTGGGAACCCTTCGATGGTGCACTCGGGGGTTGGCTGTTTCGCAACGTCACGGTGGAGTGGCGCAGTTGGTTGTCTCCGTTCATAAGCCGGATGGGCTTATTCTTTTTCCTTGACGTATGCACTGGAGTGGTTTCCCTTTGTGTCATCGACATCACCATCATCATCATCGTTGGACTGAGCCTGAGAGCGCGTCTGTCTTCAGCTCGACTTACCTGGGCTTTAGCATCAGGACCGCACCACTGACTGCCTGCAGGAGCGACCCTTGTAGCTGCATGAACGTTCTTCTGTGTATGGGACTACGTTGCGTGGAATCGTCAACTGCAAAACTTTCAGGCCAGTCATTCCCCATCTACCTGCTATCCCCCTTCATCCTCCTCCTCTCTATAATAGTTTTTTTAAATAGTTTTTTTACAGTGGTAATTTCAGGATTTCATTGTTTGCCGCTGTTGTGTGTGTAGGTGTGAGAGTATTAAAATGTGATTGAATGTAACATCATCTTTGCGTGGTTCCTTGTTCGTCCCTGTTTGTCAATTTCTGTACTCGTCTCAGCAACTGTGGGTAGTCCTACGCCTGGCATCTGATTGTGTGAACGACTGTTTATATTTGGAAGACTGTGCGAGTGTTTGTGGCCAGGCGTACTGCGACATTTGGTGGACCTGCGGGGTACTGTGCGGTTTTGAACCAGCCTCCCCATATTTCCCAGTTGCTGAGTGTTATGTATTGTCTATCATTGTCATCATGTGCGTGGACGGAAGTATGACCCTAGAGTGTTGAGTGTGGAGGTTGACTGCGCGCCGGCGAGCGGTTGGTGAGAGTCGGGGTCACTGAGGTGGCAAGACTAGAGGGCTGCTGGTGGTCGGGCGTGGTAACTTGTCCTATTGTCACTGTGCCTTGTGGGACGGAGTCAATCGACTGGATGGTTGTACCGTTTACGTTGTTTAGACTGGGGTTCTAGTGGGGTATTTTGTAGGACAGAACACATCGAGGGGAAGATGTCTTTGACACCAGAGGATAGTCCGGTTGCATCTCGTACGCGGAGCCAAGGTTTAGCCGAGACTGGGGATGCAGAGTCTCGCATGGGGTTGAACATAGGCGGGAGAGGGGGTAGGTTAGGAGGACAGGGACGGGGGACACCTCTCCGTTATCTGCATACAGCCAGTACTCCTTCCGGTAGTGCTTTCCAGATAGCCGCTACTACTGCGTCCGTTGCCGATGGGACATTGTTCTTGAACACTGACGTTAAAACGGTTGGATCTCAGGTTCCTACTTTTGGTGCAGCAGGCTACGGAGTGATGACGTCTGGAGCTGAGGTGGTGTCTGAGGCAACTGGGGGGGGGGCAGAGACGGGCCGGAGGTCGCCAATGAGGCAAGTGGGAGTAGAGACAAGTTTAGAGAAGCACGTGAGGGCAGGTAATTAAGGCACTAGGGCTAGAGGGCCAGATGCTCTTGGATTTTGTCGAGATGGAGAGAGAGCGAGATCTCGCCTGAGAAGAAAGAGATCGAGAGGATCGAGAACAACAAAGATTGTTCGAGCTGGAGTTGGCCAGGATCAAGGTACCAGAACCTGAACCTAGAGCCGCTAGGTCAGGGACTCAGTTTGAAGCAGTCACGTTCCATATCCCCTTCTTCGAAGAGAAGGACGACTTGGAGACTTACTTAGCCCAGTTTAAGCGGTTTGCGAGGGTTCAAGATTGGAGTAAGGATTCATGGGCCATTCGTCTAGGAACTCTATTGAAAGGAAAGGCACGAGAGGTGTACGTAAAACTCAGCGATGACGATGCGAGTGACTATGACATCCTGAAGGGAGAGTTGCTGATTCGTTACAGTCTGACGGAGGAGACGTACAGGAAGAGGTTTCGCGCTTCGCGTCGGGAGGGTAACGAGACTTTTCGCCAGTTCGTAGCCAGAGCTAAGTTGTATCTTGTGCGTTGGATGGAGTTGGCTGGCAAGAAGGCTACGTACGAGGATTAGCTGGATCTGGTGTTAATGGAACAGATGATGGACGGGTTACTGCTGGATCTCGCGACGTTTATCCGAGAGAGGAAGCCTGCGAACATCGTCGAGGCGGCCACGCTGGCCCAAGTGTATTCCGAAGCACATTCCAGGGACTAGGAACGTGGAAGCCGATTACCTCAGTCGTTCAACACCAGAAGAGGGTTGAGTTGAAATTTTATTGGAACTCAGCAAGCTTCATCTTGAGGGGGGGGATGTGTCGCAGAGCGAGAGTTTAAGATAGTCTCAGATAGTGGGTGTTCAGAGGGTTAAAGTTTAAATGTCTAAAATTGTCTGGATGTGAGACTGGTAGTTTGGATGAGAACCGGTGGGGCAAGCAAGCGGCGCACGTGGGTCATGCAAACTGGTGAGTGAACTGTGTCGAATTGCGCATAGATAGCCAGGGTAAAGTTATAACCGGGTGTTTGGGCTGAGAGTAAGGAGAGGTTCTGAAGCAAGAGAAACTAACATTCTAAGTTTTCTTGACTTTTGCGAAGCAGAGCTGGTGTATGGTGTTTTATACCAGTGTGTGTTCAACTAGTCGACGCGTCTGTGGTAGCGGCCGGTTTAGGCCTAGCAGAGTGATAGACAGTTGAGTGTGACGGTGAGCTAGGAGAATAGCTTTAACACTAGATGGTGGAAGTGACATTTCTGGACTATCGGTACATGTTGGTGGAATTCTTAACACTAGATGGTGGAAGTGACATTTCTGGACTATCGGTACATGTTGGTGGAATTCTCTGGCTGCTGTGGTAATAGTGGTGGGAACCCTTCGATGGTGCACTCGGGGGTTGGCTGTTTCGCAACGTCACGGTGGAGTGGCGCAGTTGGTTGTCTCCGTTCATAAGCCGGATGGGCTTATTCTTTTTACTTGACGTATGCACTGGAGTGGTTTCCCTTTGTGTCGTCGACATCACCATCATCATCATCGTTGGACTGAGCCTGAGAGCGCGTCTGTCTTCAGCTCGACTTACCTGGGCTTTAGCATCAGGACCGCACCACTGACTGCCTGCAGGAGCGACCCTTGTAGCTGCACGAACGTTCTTCTGTGTATGGGACTACGTTGCGTGGAATCGTCAAGTGCAGGACTTTCAGGGGACTACGTTGCTTGGAATCGTCAACTGCAAGACTTTCAGGCCAGTCATTCCCCATCTACCTGCTATCCCCCTTCATCCTCCTCCTCTCTATAATAGTTTTTTTTAAATAGTTTTTTACAGTGTTAATTTCAGGATTTCATTGTTTGCCGCTGTTGTGTGTGTAGGTGTGAGAGTATTAAAATGTGATTGAATGTAACATCATCTTTGCGTGGTTCCTTGTTCGTCCCTGTTTGTCAATTTCTGTACTCGTCTCAGCAACTGTGGGTAGTCCTACGCCTGGCATTTGATTGTGTGAACGACTGTTTATATTTGGAAGACTGTGCGAGTGTTTGTGGCCAGGCGTACTGCGACAGACTGGTCTACTCTTATCAACAACAAATTATTTCAAATTCTTCCCGATTTGTCAGATTCTTTGCCTAACTTTGCATCCACTCGCAAAGAAGAAACAGTTTTGTCTCGCCTTCATATTGGGCATACTTATGTCACCCACAGTTTCCTTTTAAAAGGAGAAGAACCACCATGGTGCTTTGCATGTGATCAATCCTTTTCCGTTCGCCATTTCATGTCTGAGTGTGCTGATCTGATTGAGGAAAGAGAAACATAGTTTGGTTCAATACCTTTCAAAGAGATTTTTAAAGTATGTAATGGTCAGCACACACCGACTCAACCACAGCTTTTAGGTTTTGAAGTTAGTTCAGCCAGGCTAGCTATAAATAGCTTCGCCGGTGCTCTTCTTTCCAATAATATCAGAAGTCTCCTCTCTGAAAATCCTTACGGGAAGAGAGGGGACTATAAACTGATAAACATAACAACTCTTCTTTCCTTTCCTTTCACTGAAAGGGAGGGTGTAGGCAAGCTATAAATAGCCCAAAGCCAGCAAAATGTGGGAGAACCTAAGAGTGCTGCTCACATAGGCATTGAGCTGGTGTGAGCATCTGTTTCAATTTTTACATGATGTTGGTTTGTTTTATCGCATATAAATCATATCGACATGTTTTGTTTAGTTTGGATTTCATTGCTAGGACTGAATTTAGTGATTTGATTGAAGAAAGAGAACATATTTTTAATACATCAGTTTTAAAGAAGACTTTTAAAGAGGTGTCATGTGAAAGTTTGTTTGAGTATTTAAGAGTAACAGGCTTGTTTTTCAAGATTTGAAACATTTTATAATATTTTAAGTTAACGTCTCTCTGGTCCTGATTAGGCTCGGAAGAGTCCGCTGGACCTAAAGCAACAACCATGTAATGTAATGAGATTTGTTTACTCCGTTCGAAATTGTATTTATATATCATTGTTGATTTTTCGGTAGGCATTAGCTCCCTGTGAGGTGTTCTGTTTCTTTTTCATCTCTCTTCGTTTATCACACAGGTCCAAAAGTTCAGGTGTGATCCACAGCTTCTTCTTTGTCCGGTGCTTTCCAAGGATCTCCGTGGCGGCATCTGTCACTGCTAAGCTGAAGGTGGGGGTCATGGTGTTGACATCTACTTCCCCAGCTCCCAAAATGAGCAGTGGTGCAAATTTCCCTCCAATTGTAGCCTGAAATATTTCTGCAAATGCCGGGTCTTGCAGTTTGTCCAGGTCAAACTTCAGTCTAGTGCACTTTGCTGTGTTTGCTCTCTTCAAGTGAAGCCGGAAAGACATCACCACGAGATTGTGGTCACTTCCGATGTCTGCTCCTGGAAAAGTGCGTGTCCTGCCAATGTTGATGCTTGATCTGAAGCATTTCTTGACCATGATGTAGTCGATCTGGTTGTTATGCTTCCCGCCGGTACTGTGCCATGTCCATCGTCTGGATTTTTTGTGGAGACCAAGCATATTTGCCAGTATCAGATTGTTGTATCTGGCAAACTCCAAAAGTCTCAGACCCCTGTCATTTGTCTCGTTGTTGCAGTGGGGTCCACATGTGTCTCCCCAGTTGTGGTGCGCATCTTGGCCAACCTTGGCATTCCAGTCGCCTTCCACTATGACTATGTCCTTCTTCGGCACTTGGTCAAGAACAGCCTGTAGATTTTCATAGAAATCCTCCACGACGCTGTCGTCATAGTCTGATGTTGGGGCATAGGCCTGGATGATGGTGAGGTTAAAAGGGGCTGCTCTCAGACGGATGGTAATGAGTCTACTGGAGACTGGGCGGCAACCCATGACAGTGGCTAGAATGTTCTTGTGAACCAAGAATCCAACGCCGTGTTCGTGCCTGTCATCTCTACCGCTGAAATAAAGCTTGTGGCCTTTGTTGGTCGTTGTTTCACCTATGCCTTTTCAGCGCAGTTCGCTGATCCCTAAAACGTTCCATCGATAGTGGTCCATCTCGTGGGCCAGTTCTTCTAATTTTCCCTCCGCATTTAGGGTCCTGACATTCCAGGTTCCTATGACTATGTTATTTCTGGTGCGGATCTTGCTAATTTGTCCATCAGTAGCACACTTATCGCCTCCGTCCTGGTGGCCAACGGAAGGCGCGGTCCTTGTTGATCCGGGTGACGACCGATCTGGTATGGAGTAAATGGTTTTATTCATCATGCCGTGTGTTTTGGGCAAGAAAGACCTGGCAAGTGTTACGTTGAAACGCGAACGATAGTATGTCTGAAGCGCGCACGATAGATCTAATCGTTTCGATTTGCAAAGTATTCAATAATGGAGTTTATTTACCTTTGATTTGAGTTTGCATTGTTGTTAGAAGAAGCTTTGTATAACGTTGATAATTTTGTTGGTCGATATTGTTGGAGAATTCTCTAGATTTCCCTGTTTACTCTCGATAGAAATTTCCCGATAAATGACGAAGTAAGAGAATGTTCCGGGAATGTTTAGAAAGATGTATGACGTAAGTCAGTGATGACGATCTTTTATTTGATTGGCTGTAGTGCGTCATTCTAGTCTACCGTGTTCTAAATTGTTCGGGAAGAAGGAGAGGGACTATACAGTTGTGTGTCGCGCTGTTTTGTGATAGTTGTTGATAGTGAATTGGAAAGTAAAAAGTTGAGAGTGAAAAGGTGATTGTATGCAGTTGTTGGTGTGTGCTGAATAAAAGTGGAAAACTTCATACGAAGACTTTGACTTGTTGCTGCTGAGTGAGCAGGCTGCGTGGATAAACGAATCTGTGTTACACCTTATCAGAAATCAAGCATCGGGGCTGAATCAAATAATGATAGAAAAACACCAACATCGAATCGAGTGTAACATTTTGGGGGTCAAGCCGCGATTCACGCCATAGCCAAGGGTTCAACTGCTACAACAAGCGAGTCAACGTTACGAGAGGCAGTCATCGAGGGTAGCCGCCAACAAGTTGCGTCGAGAGGGGCCAACATACTGGGACTACATCCGATAGATTCGGGTTGACTGCAAGGGCGTGTAGTCGCCGAAGAGTTGCTTCGTGAGCGAACAACAGATCGGGACTACGTGGCTGCCGTAAGACTACGTCGAGGGACAGTCTCGGAGCTACATCGCCAGTTTTACAGGGATCGACGAGCGGACGTCGCGTCTACTTCAGCACAGGAGCGTGTACATCAACACCAGCGTGGTGCAGCGTCGCATACGACGAGGACAGCGGGGCCTGCGTCAGCGAAAGCGACTAGTGACAAGCATCAGCGCTACTGCAGAAAGCGTGCTGTTCTAGAACAGTCTAGAAGAGTGCAGCACAGTCAAGAACTTTCCAGAAAAAGAACTTTCCAGAAGCATCAAGTTGGCTGACTTCTGGCAGAAAGGAATTCAACTGAATCTAAAAGGGAAACAGTTGACGGAGTACGTCAAATCCCAGGAGAGATTACAAGAAAGAAGAACAACGTCAGCGTGAAGAAAGAGAATTAGAAGAGCAGCGTCGTCGAGAAGAAAGAGAAGACCGGCGTCAAGAAAGAGAAGATGAGCGCAGGCGTGAGGAAAGAGAAGCTGATCGGCAGTTCCAGCTAGAAATGGCGCGTATCCAAAACAATCAGCATGCGCCACAAGTCATCAGCGACCACATGGCTCCAAAATTGCCAGCATTCGTCGACGGGAAGGACCAGATCGACAGTTATTTGGCGAGATTTGAAAGGTTTGCCAAAAGCTCTAACTGGCAACCTCAAGACTGGGCGATTCGACTAAGTGCACTTCTGACGGGGCAAGCACTCGACGTCTACACCAGATTGTCGGACGATGACGCTAAAGACTACGACGTCTTGAAAGAGGCCCTATTGCAGTGCTACAACTTTACAGAGAAGGGCTACCGTAAACGCTTCCGTGAATGCCGGCCTAAGTCAGACGAGACGCCAAAGCAGTTTGTGGAGCGCCTGTCGTCATATCTACACAAGAGGGTGGAATTATCAGGCGAAAGGAAGTCTTACGACAGTCTCCATGACTTGATCGTGAAGGAACAATTTCTCAATGCCTGTCACAAGGACCTAGCGACACACTTAGAAGTACAAAAGCTGCAGACGCTTAAAGATGTGACTGAGGCTGCTGAAAGATATCTCATCGCTCATGGGAAGACCCTGGGGCCACCCAGCGCGACGAAACATTTTCAGAAGACTGGAAACCATGTGAACCAGATCCAGGGGAGCCAGACGAGCCAGAAACAGACGGACTCCACGCCACCTCCCAGGGAAGGGCATTCAAGAGGCTGTTTCACCTGCAACGCTACAGACCACAGAGCGGCTAACTGTCCTCAAAACAAAAGTAGAGGACAGCGGGGCAGTACGGACAATGCAGCGGCGGGCAACCGGCAGAGGCGGTTCTCCAATCAACGGCAAAACAGTAGATCTGACCATCAGGTGTGCGGCGGGAGCGTCATTCTTCCGAGTGAGATCAAGCGCGCAGCTACTCCCGCGGACGTGCAAGAGTGCATAACCGATGGCCAACTTCTCCTTGCCAACGGGAAATCCATCCCCGTCGTCGCCAGCGCAGCGATGACCGTCCAGAACATGCCTGTTTCCAAAGGACGCGTCGGAAATCATGAAGTGACTGTTTTAAGAGACTCTGGCTGCAGTGGGGTCATCGTCAGAGAAGACCTAATCTCTAAAGAACAGTTCACTGGCGATTCAAAATGGACACTTATGGCCGACAGCAAATGTGTGAGAGCGCCAGTTGCGAAGATTCATGTCAACACCCCTTTCTACATAGGCGAAGTCGAAGCGGTTTGCCTGAAGAAGCCGCTGTATGATTTGATGATCGGGAATATCGACGGCGCGAGACGACCCGACGACCCCGATCCAGAGTGGAGTCCTGCCTCAACCCAACGTGTCGAAGTTGTGGAGGAGGATCCTCTGCCATTTCCCGATGGAGACCTTTCAGAGCTGCTACGGGACAATGTGGTTACTCCGGCTCAGCCCTGCCGACCAGAGATCGTCGGTGCTGTTACTACCAGGGCCCAGGCCAAGAGAGACAAGACGTCTACGCCACTGAAGGTCGCCGACAACTCCAAAGCTGCCATCGTGGACAGACATAAGCTGATCCAGCTCCAGGAAGCTGATAGTACTTTAAACAAGTACAGGAACCGCCAAGACCACGTGACCAAGGGCAGTGGCACGGTCTATTTCGAGGTGAAGGCCAAGATCCTGTACAGAATCTTCCAGCACCCGAGGGTCAACGGAGGGAAACCACTACGTCAAGTATTGGTACCGTTACCCCTAAGGCGCCAGGTGATGGAAGTAGCTCACGACTCCATCATGGGAGGTCACCTAGGCATCAAGAAGACGTCAGACAAAATCCAGGAGGTGTTCTACTGGCCAGGACTTCATGCGGATGTCAGCCGTTTCTGCCGATCGTGTGACATTTGCCAGAAGACCATACCTCGAGGAAGGGTCCCGAAAGTGCCTATGCAGAGGATGCCTCTGATCGACCGACCTTTCAAGAGGGTGGCCTTAGACTTAATCGGCGAAATAAGACCTCAGAGTGAAGAAGGTCATCGGTGGGTACTGACTTTAGTGGACTATGCAACTCGGTACCCAGAAGCAGTGCCGCTGAAGAAGATTGACACTGAAACTGTTGCAGAGGCACTGGTGGACATGTTCAGTAGACTTGGAGTGCCTGAAGAAATTCTGACAGACCTCGGGACGCAGTTCGTCTCTGACTGCATGAAGGAGGTCAACAGACTGCTGAGCATCCGGCATTTGACTACGACACCCTACCATCCAATGTGCAACGGGCTCGTCGAAAAGTTCAATGCTACGCTGAAGTCCACCCTGAAGAAACTGTGCAGCGAGCAGCCCAGACAATGGCATCGCTACATCAACGCCCTATTTTTCGCCTACAGAGAAGTACCGCAGGAGTCCACCGGCTTCTCTCCGTTCGAGCTGCAGTACGGAAGAACCATCCGAGGGCCGATGCACATCCTGAAAGAACTGTGGACGAAGGAAGTGGACACCCCAGAGGTGAAGAACAGTTACCAGTACGTGTTTGAGCTACGAGGGAAGCTGGAGAAGACTCTCGAGATAGCCAGAGAAAACCTGAAGAAGTCCTAGGACTGTGGAAAGCACTACTATGATCGTAGGGCTGTGAACAGGAAGTTCAAACCTGGCAACAAAGTGCTGGTGCTGCTACCTACCGATCATAATAAGTTGCTGATGCAGTGGAAAGGCCCGTACGAAGTGGAGACCGTGGTGGGGATCAACGACTACAAGGTGAAGGTCGGTCAGCATTCCAAGATATACCACGCCAACCTCCTTAAGCTGTACGTGGAAAGGCCATCAGAGACTGTGCATGCAGCAACAGCAGCTGAGATCGACAACAGCTTTGACAGCGAGGAACTGTTGGAACTGGGAGACTTCCATAGCAAAGAAGGCATCAATGATGTTAAGCTAGGACCACGCTTGACGGAAGGTCAAAAGATTGAGCTCAAGACCTTATGGGTGAGTTTCCCCATAGCTTCAGCGATGTCCCAGGCTCTACGACTTTGGTCGAACATGAAGTCCACCTCACTTCAAATATTCCCGTTCGATCAAAACCCTTCCCGATCCCTTTCAAGGCCCGTGAATCCTTGAAGGAAGACATCGATGAAATGCTGAAGATGGGCATCATCAGAGAGTCCAGTTCCCCCTACGCGTCCCCTGTCGTGGTCGTGAAGAAGAAAGACGGGAGCAACCGAGTATGCATCGACTACAGGAAGGTTAATAAGATCACCGTCTTCGACCCTGAGCCGATGCCTACCGCAGCAGACCTCTTTCGCCAATTATCGGGGAGTAAAATATTCTCAAAGATTGACCTCAGCAAGGGTTATTGGCAAGTCCCCGTGCGTCAACAGGACATACCTAAGACTGCTTTTATAACTCCTGATGGGACGTACGAGTGCCTAACGATGCCCTTTGGCATGGTCAACAGCGGAGCTACCCTGAAGAGAGGAATGAGGAAGATGCTCAATGGGATGGACAACGTCGTGTGTTACTGGGACGACCTACTAGTCCACACTCGCACCTGGGAAGAGCATCTGCAGACCTTGAGGGAGCTGTTCCACCGTCTTCAAGAAGCCAACCTGATCGTGAGACCCAGCAAGTGCATCCTGGGAGCTGACAACGTCGACTGCGTCGGACATCCGACGGAAGAAGGAGACAACGGAGGATGCACTGATTCCAGGAAAGCCCACGTGTTCATCGTCTTTGACCCTGGGCTGATGACAACCGCAACTGACGAGGGCGTCGTTTCCTTGCGGATGAGAAAACATTGACTGTGTAGATGGATGTGAACATTGACAATATCCAGATGGACTTGCGGATGGAAGAGCATTGACTCTGTGTGAATGAACTGAGCACAATGACAGTATTCAGAAAGTCCAGAATTAAGACTTCGTTTGTGCATTACGTTTCAACGTTGTTGAAAGAAATTGGGTAAATTTCTTCTTGAGTGGGGGGTTATGTTACATTGAAATGCGAACGATAGTATGTCTGAAGCGCGCACGATAGATCTAATCATTTCGATTTGCAAAGTATTCAATACTGGAGTTTATTTACCTTTGATTTGAGTTTGCATTGTTGTTAGAAGAAGCTTTGTATAACGTTGATAATTTTGTTGGTCGATATTGTTGGAGAATTCTCTAGATTTCCCTGTTTACTCTCGATAGAAATTTCCCGATAAATGTCGAAGTAAGAGAATGTTCCGGGAATGTTTAGAAAGATGTATGATGTAAGTCATTGATGACGATCTTTTATTTGATTGGCTGTAGTGCGTCATTCTAGTCTACCGTGTTCTAAATTGTTCGGGAAGAAGGAGAGGGACTATATAGTTGTGTGCCGCGCTGTTTTGTGATAGTTGTTGATAGTGAATTGGAAAGTAAAAAGTTGAGAGTGAAAAGGTGATTGTATGCAGTTGTTGGTGTGTGCTGAATAAAAGTGGAAAACTTCATACGAAGACTTTGACTTGTTGCTGCTAAGTGAGCAGGCTGCGTGGATAAACGAATCTGAGTTACACCTTATCAGGAATTCAGCATTGGGGCTGAATCAGATACTGATAAAGAAAAACACCATCATTAAACGGAATGTAACAGCAAGGCCCAATCCTCTCCAGACTGTTGGCCACAACCGATATCCATGAATACAGTGTAGCTCGCCTTGGCCACGAGCACGTGGTCGTTGAACCTGTAGTAACATTAGGTTCCTCCGTCCTGGCCGGTGACTTCTGTATAGAAGATTTTCGCCCAGTGATGCCGTGCTTGCATCACCCCTGTTAGTCGCCTCTTACGACACGTCGGGAAACGTTGGGTCTATTCTAATCAGTGCCTGAACTCACAGGGCAATATTATTATAGTATACAAAATTGTATATCTATATATATAAATTGCTTAGCCGGAAGTCCTTCTTCGCCTCTACTGTAAAGTTTGTCCGGTATGGACGCTGATCTGGGCAGGTGCTGGGCGCTGCGGATCGGCCTGCTGTGCGCTCAAAACCCGCGAAATCGTTATAGCCGACATTTCCTTACCGAACGTTTAACCGTTTCTGAGATAAATAAATAAACAAAATGTCCACAAACTGCAATATCCTCATTCCGCGCGCGGTTTCGATTCAACCCGTGTCAAGAATGTGCCGTTCCGTAATACCGCAAATTTTGTTTTATTTCCATTCAAAACACTTTTGCACTCATGTCACCAATCTTACAAAATTTTGTGTTTAACTAATTAAATTTGATTAATTAAAAATCGAATCGTGGTTTCAGCATGTTTTCCCATATAGACCAAAAAAATCGATGGTCTTTATACGAAGCCTTGGTAGCTCACTTAGTAAGACATTCGCCTACCGTGCAGATCTACAGCGGGCCGTATCTTTTTTATGTGTTTTTTTTACACTACAATATGGATATTTTTCTTTTTAATTTAGGCTTTTTACTTTTAACTTATTTATTATTATTATTATTGTTATTATTATTATTATTATTATTATTATTATTATTATTATATTATTATTATTATTATTATTTTTATTTTTATTATTATTACTTATAAACTAATAATAATAATAATAATAATTATTATTATTATTATTATTATTATTATTATTATTATTATTATTATTATTATTATTATTATTAATATATCTTATATCAAATTTTATTTTAAAACCTTGGTGTTTTTTATGATTTCTATTTGTATTATTCTATATTCAATATTATTATTATCATTATTATTATTATTATTATTATTATTATTATTATTATTATTATTATTATTATTATTATTATTATTATTACCAAGGATCGGGATGGGGTGGTACGTGTAGGTAAAAGGGGGGCTACGGGTAGGTTTAAAGGGGCATGGGTAGGCATAACGGGGATACGGGTATATATAAGGGGGCATGGTGATGGTCGATTCCTTTCACCCATACCTGCGAAACGATGAACGGGGAAGTATCAAGGAGGGTACAGATAGGTTACAAGGGGGGTACGGAAGGTATCAAGGGGGCTCGGGGAGGTATCAAGGGGGTATGGTGAGGCATCATGGGGGGGAGGGGTACAGGGAGATATCAGGGGGGGTATGGTGAGGTATCAAGGGGAATATGGGGAGGTATCATCGTCCAAATGAAACTCGCAGACAACAGTTGTCTCTCTGTCTACATTTTAAACAGCAACCTGTGTACCCTGGCTTGCCAGGGTACAAAAACCACTAGTTCTACATATTGTAAGATAGAGTAAAGTGGACTCCCCTTGTAAATTAGAGGTTTGGAATAAACTTTCTGACAATGACATTTTTTCTAAACCTGTGCACTGAAGAAGTCACATAAAACAAAGAAAGAGTGATACCCCCAAATAAGTATAATCACCTAAAACAGGAGGCACATATTATTTTTGACAACACAGCCCAGCTCAGTTCAGACCACAAATCGTTAAAGTGTTGGTATAAAACTATAATAGATCTCGATCGAATAGGATTTAGCCCCAATGTTTTAGAATATTTTTTAAAACCTGATCAAAAGATCGATCAGATAAGGCACAGCCTAATAAAAATTAATCTCTAATTTTTCTTTCTGAGACTCATTGAATTACCAAAGAATAACGGGCAAAACTGTCAAATATTCTTCAGATTCAAAATTTTCTTTAAACATTCTATAATTATAATATAAATCATTTGTGTTAATTTCAAAGTGCCAGTTTTGTACATGTTGATCCTGCAGCCTTTTCTTTATCTCTTCTTTAAACTCTTCGGCAGAAAAATTCGAGCCATGAGACTGATCATACCAAACATTTCCTAACCCTAGTTTTTCCAGAGAATTCCTGACACAGTCTAAATAATCATGTTTGTACAAGTTTAGTTCGTACAGCTTCAGCAGAAACCTGTAAACCACACAAGATAATTTAGTACTATTTCTGTCAAAAGCAAGCTTATACCAAAAATTTAACATACGGCATTTTGCTAAGATATCTATAGTTAACTGACCTATTTCTCCTAAAACCATATCATGTCGGCGTACTTTTACCAAGCTTTAAGATAAACTTATAAAAACGTAGTTGCAATTTGTTTACCAGGTCAGTCAACTGAGGACATTTCTAACTTTGCGGAGTAAAGCAAACATCGCCTTGGTGGCTCAGTCATATAGGTTTTTCTGAGCTGGCTTAAAGCTTCCATTGTAATTGATTTTTATTCCCAGATATTGAAAATCGTACGTAACGTCAATTTGCTCACCATTGTACATGAAAATTGGGACATTTCTGATTTTACCTCTGGAAAAAATCATAACCTTTGTTTTTGCTACATTAACTATAAGTTTCCAGAGCTGACAATAATCATACATGGAATCAAGGGCTGTCTGTAAAGCATCAGGCGATTCAGCAAAAATAATTAACAGTATCGTCTGCATATAATAAAATAAATAACTTGTATCAATATCTATTTGACCTAATTGTGCCTCCTGCGATGCTAAATTCAAAGTTTCAAGTTTGGATCCAGAGTTACCAATAAAAGATTTTAAATCATTCAGATACACTGAGAACAACAAAGGTGATAGATTTTCTCCCTGACGGACCCTGGTAAAACAACCAAACTAATTAGAGACTTGGGAGTTACACTTTACACATGATTTTGCTTTACTGTACATATCTTGAATAACAATTAACAATCTTCCTTTTACACCAGAGTTTAACAATTTCTGCCAAAGCATAGCTCGACTGACAAGATCAAAAGCCTTTTCTTAATCAACAAAAACAGAATACAATCTTTTTCTTTTAAATAGAAAGAAATCAATAATAGCTTGTAACGTAAAAATATGGTCTATCACGCTATGTCCTGATGTAAACCCTGCTTGTTCGCTCCCTATTGTATATCTTAAATTAAAAAAGGTAGTCAACGAATTATTAAGTAAACTAGAAAAAAACTTTACTGAAACAACTCAAGATTGTAATACTTCTATAATTGTTTGGATCGCCGTCATCACCTTTGTTCTTGTAAAGCGGTTTAATTACACCTATTGTCCATTCTTCTGGCACCTTACCAGACACTAAAATTAAGTTAAAGAATTTAGTGAATAGAGGAACAAGTCTAATAGAAGCAGTCTTTAATCATTCATTAGTTAAACTACCTAATCCACATGCTTTATTATTATGTAGACCTTTAAGTAGGACTACATATTTTACTTCCTCTTCAGTAAACCGGCCATTTAAGTAAGGGTCATTGTATTCAAGCTGATCATCTAACTCAATAGGAGGAGAGTGGTCAGGGCCATCATTATTAACATCAACTGGGTCACTAAGCTTTTGAAAATGTTGTAGAAAAACCTCGCAGGAGATTTTAGAAGTTACTTCCGCCTTTTCACTAACACATCCGTTGATGATTTTCCAAAATACCTTAGGATCAGAACTCTTTAAATTACGGATTTTCTTTATAAATTTAGTCTTAGGCCTATATATTTCTTGAAGGATAATCGAAGTTGTTTTTTTGTATTCTCTACTGGCTTTTCTTTGTTGCTCTTTATAATAGTTTGACCGAAATCTTCTCGTTAATGTTTTAGCTTTGAACAATTCTTTTCTTCTTTTCTCACACTGTGCATCGAACCAAGGGAAATTCTCATTACTTCGATTTGTACTCTTATGTGTGGGCGTTGTCCTAAACAGGCCTATTTCTGACGCAGGGTTTTTCATAATATTACCTAACTGAGTACATATCAAGTCTCGTCTCCACTGGCAACTAATTCATTTAAACGTTAATGTAATGCATTGATTTCCTGCTCATAGTCATTCAATTATCACAATATTTACTATGACTATCGTTAAACCACTTAGGCCTAGAACAACAAAAAAAAAAAATACGGTTATTAATAGGAACATGATTTTCCCGATTATTACTACAGAAGGCTGCGCGTTGCTTACATCGGCAACCGCACCCTTTCTTATTTCATTGTTGGCAAGAGTTATGTTTCTTGGATATTACTCTCGCTCTATAATTTTTTAGTTTTGGCGACAATAAAGTAGTTATTTTTGTTTTGTTTAAATGAAAATATTTGTTATTTTTAAGAGTATAAATGGTGCGGTATGTTAATTATAATAACAGTCGTTTTTATGATTGTTCTGTTAACACTTTGGTACCCAAAAAGCTTTAGTCTACTTCCTGTTCTTTTTTTGATGGCGATGGTAACATAATTAGCAGTTCCGCTGTACCTGGTCACAGAAAGGTAATTTTCGTGGTTTTTATTTTTTTTTTATTTTATTGAGACATGCTGTATAATTATTGCATTTTATAGTTGAAGGTACCATAGATGCAAAAATAACAGGTTTGATTGTGTATTTGACTGTATTTTTTACATAATTTGATGTTGAAAATAGAGGTCACACTCACTGACTCAGTCAGTGACTCACAGTCACAGCAACAAACTGTTCAAAGATAGGTCTAGACTGAATCTCAGAAAGAACTTTTTTTCACAAAGAGTTGTGAACCCATGGAATGCACTAAAACAATCAATTGTTGAAGCTGAAACCGTCAACCAGTTCAAAAACCGCCATGATAAAGAGACAGTTAAGGGGGTTAAAATAAGTTCTTAAACTTCCTACCCCGTCGGCCGCGCTCAGTGGCCACTCAGGTAAATTCAGGTAAAATAACAGACCTTGTGCTGTGCTCAGAAACAGAATCTAGAACTTAGAAGTTTCGTCATGTAGGCCTATTGTAACTGATGCTAGATTTTGGTTGCATTTACAGGTTTCGCCTAAGCAGGGGGTTTTGGTTAGTTTGTGTTAGCTTTGGGTTTAGTTTTGTTTGGTGTTTTAGTTTGTATGTAGTTAAGTTTCATTTTGGGGTTTAGTTTTGGTGTTGGCTTGATTTGTTTGGATTATTGTGGTATTTTTGAGGACACAGAAAGTAAAATTAGGAATAGAAATCGAATAAAAAATACAAGTTATTTTATTAGTTTATGGTTATGTTATTATTGTTTATTTTAATGTAAGAAATCCCAGTGTACCACCCCATTGCCCCTTCTCGACGAAATAGAAATAAAAGAAATATCATTCAGTAAAAGTTGTTGAAATTAATTATTAATATCTTATTTCTTTCTTTATTTTAGTTTTGTAAATGTTTTCTCTCTTCTTTTGTTCTATTGAGAGTTGTGGGTGTGGTCTTTCCTGTCTAAATAAATTTAAAATCTATTAAATCTTCATAACCCATCAATCGGTTACATATGTGATCCAATTTACCCAATAAATACCTCAATTGGTATGCATTAAACACACATTTATTCATTGTTGCTCATTTTAACTCCCTTTCTTTTTTATTTCTATTTTAGCTCTTTTCATTTCTCTGTTTGCTTGTCGATGTTCACAACTTTTGAACTGGCAGCACAAGGATCGGCCTGCAACCAGTTGAAATAATAAGTGATATGCAATCCAATCCTATCCTATCCTGTCCCGTAACCCGAAGGTCGTAGGGGCACCACAGATGATCGTTTAACCAGCATACTCCACCTTTCTCTGTCCTCAGCAGCCCTGATGGCTTCGCTCAGTGTCAAACCAGTCCATTCTCGAATGGTGTCCTCCCACCTCTTTTTCGGTCTCCCTCTTCTTCTACCTCCTTGCACTGTGCCCCGCAGAATAGTCTTTGCAAGGCCTGATGATCTGGCGACTTGGCCATACCATCGGAGTCCCCGCCTCCCCACCACTGCCAGCAGGTCATCGTGTTGTCCAATGGCTTGTGTGATGGTCTGTCGGACTTCGTCGCCGGTGATGCGCTGGTCATAGGAAATGCCCAGAAGTCCTCTGCAGCACCCCACCCTGACCCCCATGCTCTGCATTCTTCGTTGGAGATCTGCCGTGAGAGTCCATGCTTCGCAAGCATATACGAAGATGGAGATGACAAGGGAGCGCAGCAGTCTTACTTTGGAATGTAGACTGATGGTCCTGTCTTTCCAAATGGGCTTCAACCTTGTCAGGGCAGCAGCCGTTTGTGCGATCCCGGAGTGGATTTCCTGTCGGGACCCATTGTCTGATACAATGGCTCCCAAATATTTGAAGCTATGCACTGTGTTGAGGGATTGGCCTTGGACTTTGATGTCCGTATTGATGCCATTGGTGTTGTTGATCATCATTGTGGTCTTCTCTGCACTTATTTCCATTCCATAGGCTCTGGAGGTGGTGTCAAGCCTCTGTACCAGCTGTTCAAGTTCTTGTTCCTCTCCAGCCAATCCATCTATGTCATCTGCAAAACGAAGATTGGAGATTGCTCTACCCCCTATGCTGACTGTGCCTTCATGGTCTGCAAGAGCATCTGACATGATGCGCTCTAGGAAGATGTTGAAGAGTGTTGGAGAGAGTAGGCATCCTTGACGCACACCGATTGTTGTTCTGAACCAGTTCCCGATGGCGCTGTTGTGGAGGACTGCACTGGTAGCCTTGTCATACATGCTTTTGATGACTTCAATAATTTTAGGGCTGATGTTGTACACTTTCATTGTTGCCCATAGAGCTGCATGCCAGACTCGGTCAAACACCTTCTTGAAGTCTATGAACACATGATATAGATGTTGTTGGTGCTGTAGGTATTTCTCACAGATTATTCTGAGGTTGAAAATCTGCTCAGTGGTGCTTCGCCCTGCCCTGAATCCTGCTTGTTCTTCATCTATGATTTGTTCAGCTTGGGGTTTCAACCTGTTGAGTATTATTTTCAGGAGGACCTTGCTGGGATGGCTGATGAGGCTGATGGTCCGGTAATTTTCACACTCCTAAAGGTTACCTTTTTTGGGAAGAGTGATGACAAGCATCTGGGTCCATGGTATAGGCCACTCTCCACTCTGCCAGATCTTGTTACAGATAATGGTGAGGGCATCAATCATCGCTTCTCCTCCTGCTTGTAGCAGTTCCGCGGGTATGTTGTCCACTCCCGCTGACTTCCCTTTCTTTAGCGCTTGCACTGCTGCCTCAACTTCTTCCCGGAGAATTGGGAAGATTTCTTCCTCTTCTCTGTTCTCGGGACATGCTAGAACTGATGGGTCTCCATTTGGTGTATGGTTGTAAAGGTCAGAGCAGTACTCTGTCCATCTGTCCAAGACTTCTTGTTCTTCTGTAAGGCATATGCCAGACTTGCTTTGGATCGTGGAGACTTTGAGATGTTTGACACTTGTCAGCTGCTTCACAGTCTGGTAGGCCTTCTTGCTGTTGTTCTTGTTCAGACTGTTCTCTATTTCCTGGCATTGATCTTCTATCCAGTTCTCCTTTGCTGTGCGCATGCCTTTTTGCATGTCATTGTTGATTTTTCGGTAGACATCAGTTCCTTGTGAGGTGTTCTTTTTCTTTTTCATCTCTCTTCGTTTATCACACAGATCCAAAAGTTCAGGTGTGATCCACGGCTTCTTCTTTGGTCGGTGCTTGCCAAGGATCTCAGTGGCGGCATCTGTCACAGAGTTGAACTTGGTGGTGGTCATGGTGTTGACATCCACTTCACCAGCCCCCAAAATGAGCAGTGGTGCAAATTTCCCTCCAATTGTGGCCTGAAATAGTTCTGCCACCTCCGGGTCTTGCAGTTTGTCCAGGTCGAACTTCAGTCTAGTGCACTTTGCTGTATTTACTCTCTTCAAGTGGAGCCGGAAAGACATCATCACGAGATTGTGGTCACTTCCGATGTCTGCTCCTGGAAAAGTGCGTGTCCTGCCAATGTTGATGCTTGATTTGAAGCGTTTCTATTTGGTTGTGATGCTCCCCGCCAGGACTGTGCCATGTCCATCGTCTGGAGTTTTTGTGGAGACCAAGCGTGTTTGCCAGTACCAGATTGTTATATCTGGCAAACTCCAAGAGTCTTAGACCCCTGTCATTTGTCTCGTTGTTGCAGTGGGGTCCACATGTGTCTCCCCAGTTGTGGTGCGCATCTTGGCCAACCTTGGCATTCCAGTCGCCTTGCACTATGACTATGTCCTTCTTCGGCACTTGGTCAAGGACCGCCTGTAGATTTTCATAAAAAATCCTCCACTTCGCTGTCCTCATAGTCTGATGTTGGGGCATAGGCCTGGATGATGGTGACGTTGAAAGGGGCTGCTCTCAGGCGGATGGTAATGAGTCTACTGGAGACTGGGCGGCAACCCATGACAGTCACAGTGGCTAGAATGTTCTTGGACCAAGAATCCAACGCCGTGTTCATGCCTGTCATCTCTACCGCTGAAATAGAGCTTGTGGCCTTTGTCGGTCATTGTTTCACCTAGGCCTTTCCAGCGCAGTTCGCTGATGCCTAGAATGTTCCATCGATAGTGGTCCAACTCGTGGGCCAGTTCTTCTAATTTTCCTTCCGCAGTTAGGGTCCTGACATTCCAGGTTCCTATGACGATGTTGTTTCTCGTGCGGATCTTGCTAAATTGTCCATCAGTAGCATACTTAACACCTCCGTCCTGGTGGCCAACGGAAGGCGCGGTCCTTGTGCCGGGCGACGACCGATCCGGTATGGAATTAGTGGATTGTGTCATCATGTAGTGTGTCTTGGGCAAAAAAGACCTGGCGGTGCCCAATCCTCTCCAGGCTGTTGGCCACAGCCGAAATCCACGAATACAGTGTGGCTCGCCTTGGCCCCGAGCACATGGTCGTTGAACCTGTAGTAACGTGAGGTTCCTCCGCCCTGGCCGGTGACTTCTATGTAGAAAACTTTCGCCCAGTGATGCCGTGCTAACATCACCCCTGTTAGTCGCCTCTTACGACACGCCGGGAAACGTTGGGTCTATTCTATTTAATGCCCGAACCCACAGAGCATATATATATATGCATATATATATGCAATCCAATGTACCCATTAAAACCATGTTTTGATATTCATTGAAATCCTTTGTAATCCTTTTTGCTTTTTACGTTCTCTTTTATTAAATTTGAGTATGATGACTAATTAGCATACTATCTTTAGTATTTCCCGAACAACTGCAAATGGAACCGGACAAGTAAAATTGCCCAAAATAAAAGGGACATTCAAAACGCCGCGAGGCTTATACATGTCCCACTAAACTAAACTTGATAGGGCTGCTTGCTTATGAACTAAACAAACTACATGCTTTCAGCAGGAGCCTGCAACGAGTTGATTGTTTTAGTGATATATGTGCTCGAATTTACACAGTCAATACCTCAATTGATATATTCATTTACTTCCTTTTGAATTCTTGTTGCTTATTACGTGTCATTTAAGCTCTTTTAATCACATCTTCGCTCTTTACACTCCTCTTTTTGCTGGTCTTGGATCAATGGTCTCCATTACAAACGGAAATCCCCGAATCGGTTTTAAGCAATTTTTTCATAATTAATAAATAATGTATCATTTAACCGCTTCTTATAATATGGATGGAGCTTAATTAGGCTTCGGTTTGCTATTTTGGGGTCCTTTTAGCTTATTTTTGCTCTTTTGGTTCCCCATTTTGCTCTTTTCGCTGTCTTTTCGCTCTTTTCGTACTTTCTGTACACCCCTACTAACTCCGACCCTATGTATAAGCCGTAAAACGTGAGTCAAATAAGATGTGGCTACCCTTCAAAATTCCGATCAGTGAAAAATCTCATAACCCAATGCATAAGCAGTAAATCGTAAACCAAATGTGGCCACTACTTAACTATTGTTTAGAGGATGGGGATTGAGGGTATTGAAGTGATGGTGGTCCTGGTAGTAATAATGCTGGCGTTTTTGTTGATGGTTTCCAGGTCAAAACCATGGCACCCAGTCTGCTCACATGTATCCTTGTTGTCAACGTGAGTATGCTGTTTATAACGATGAGCACAGCAGTCGTGACCAAGTGCCAAACTCCTGAGCTGACGATCAATGTAGGGCAAAACGCAACTCTCCGTTGGAGTTTCTCTGAACAAATTGTAGAAGGAACTGTCACAGTTGTCCATTACAACTTGAAAAACTCGGATCCAGATGGTAACATTTTATATTTTTAATATTTACACTTTCTCAAAGGTTAAGGTCTCTGTAGTTCATCATTTCGTTAATTACATTTTGCTCTGTATCTCAAAATTGGCTGAACCGATTATGTCAATGTTTTGCTTGCAGATAGTGGCCCAACATTCAATGCTAATTTGCTTCTTTTTAATAAAGCCGAGTGGCCCATCATTTAATACTTTCATTTTGCTTCTTTAGGATAAAGCGGAATCACAACATCGCCAAGAAAATTAATACTTTGGAAAATGCTGACTTTTCGTCTATATGTGAGTGCCTGGAAATACATTTGATTGGCCTGTCATCTTGTTTAAACCTTAGCCCATACTGGGCACTCATTTTTATGTAGAATATCGTGAATAAGTTGTCTAAGGGGCATGTGAGCCATGAGTCATGCCCTTTTACAGTTTGAGTTGTTGTTTCTTTAATGTCTTTTCACCTAAGTTAGTTATTCATTGCTTACAGGGTCCAGCGGACTGCAAAGAGCCGAATCTGGACCACAAAATCAAGACCACAACTTGGTTGAAAAAAGGACTCACTCCTGATCCTTATAAAAGATCTGCTGAAACAACCCTAGTGGTAACACTGAAGGCACTCCATCAGCCGGTCCTATCTCTATCCTATCCCATAACTCTGAGGTCGTAGGGGCACCACAGATGATCATTTAACCAGCGTACTCCATATTTCCCTGTCCTCAGCAACCCTGATTGTTTCGCCCAGTTTCAAACCAGTCCATTCTCGAATGTTGTCCTCCCACCTCTTTTCCGGTCTCCCTCTTCTTGTACCTCCTTGCACTGTGCCTTGCAGAATGGTCTTTGCAAGACCTGATGATCTGGTGATGTGGCCATACCATGGGAGTTTCAGTTTTTTCACCACTGCAAGCAGGTCATCGTGTTGTCCAATGGCTTGTGTGATGGTCTGTCGGACTTCGTCGTTGGTGATGTGATGGGTATATGAAATGCCCAGAAGTCTTCTGTAGCACCTCATCGCCATGCTTTGTATTTTTCGTTGGAGATCTGCTGTGAGGGTCCATGTTTCGCAAGCATATAGGAAGATGGAGATGACAAGGGAGCGCAGCAGCCTTACCTTGGAATGTAGATTGATGGTCTTGTCTTTCCAAATTGGCTTCAACCTTGCCAGGGCAGCAGTTGTTTGTGCGATCCTGAAGATGACTTCCTGTCGGGACCCATTGTCTGATACAATGGCTCCTAAATATTTGAAGCTATGCACTGTGTTGAGGGATTGGACTTGTACTTTGATGTCCATGTTGATGCCATTGGTGTTGTTGGTCATCATTTTGGTCTTCTCTGCATTTATTTCCATTCCATAGGCTCTGGAGGTGGTGTCAAGCCTCTGTACCAGCTGTTCAAGTTCTTGTTCCTCTCCAGCCAATCCATCAATGTCATCCGCAAAACGAAGGTTGGAGATTGCTCTTCTCCCTATGCTGACTGGACCTTCATGGTATGCAAGGGCTCCCCCGTTGAAGTGCCGGGGGTTTCAGTATAAATAGTATCCCCACTTTTTGGAAATTTAGTGCTTTAAATTCATCAACAGTTTGATCGGGCTGATAGTCTAGAACTATAAGCGTGTCTTCATTACATAGGCTCTACTTTCTTTTCTTGTGTAGTAGATTAACGTCCCAGGACACATAGCGTATAGGGGACAAACAATAGGCTCTACTTGACTTGACTTGTGTAGATTAACATCCCCGAACACATTTGCCTATAGGGGACAGAAGCTCTACATTATTTGGTAAGGTTTAACGTCGCCCAACAGCTAAGCATATTGGAGACGAGATGCTCTACAGAATGTTTTCTCTTTTAAATAGACCACGTCGTAAGTAGTCCGTGTAAGTATTCTTACAACTTTCATGTTCACGCTTTGCTAGCTAGAAACATTGCTATTTGCAGGGTTCGTACGGTCTTTGAAATTCCTTGAAAGTCCTTGATTTTTATACCCCTATTTTCAAGTCCTGGAATATCCTTGAAAATCAGATGACTCCTTGAAAAGTCCTTGAATAATCAACTTTAGTGAAAAAGTTTGCTCACTGTGTATATATTTCGCAAACTAAAAATAAAATCTTGCTGTTTTTTGAGAAAAAAAAAATCGCCCGACTTTGATTTCTGCAAAACATCGTCTGCTTTGACAAGGGAGGCAACAAAAGGAAGTCTTGTCAGTTAACTCCACTTCTGAGCATGCACATTGGCTACCTCGTCTTCCATTTTGTGTTCGATTCAAATGCAGAATTGTTGATTGTGTTCTATGGCAACGTTTGGCCTTGCGCCACACATCTTGGGCCTGTTGAAGAAAAGTGTTCGGGCGGAGAATTGCTATGTGCGCTGAAACTTTGAATAAACATATCAGATTTTGGAAAGACAATGTAGTGGTGACACAGTACTTGACCTCTGAAACCCTCGGTCACTCTGCAGCAAGTGATGTTTTGGAAAAGTTGTCAGCATCTATCGCTGATCTTGGATATGGCAGTCTTCTGCAGTTGTCCATGAATTGAAGGCTAAGAAAAGGCGCTTTAAGGGAGAAGTTGACCACTTGTTTAAGCAGGCCGACAAACTTGCAGAAGAAGCTGAAGCAAAGGGAGCACTGAGATTAATCACCCAGTCCAATGCACTGAGTTCTAAGCAAGGCAAAAGCAAAACAAGATGACATCAGAAACATTGAAAAGCAGATCGAGGAAGAAATGCTCAGAATTAAAGACAGTTTGTCAGGGATGTCACTGGAGCTTGACACCTATAGGACAAATGTCCTGGAAGGTGGCAAAAGGATAGGACATTAGTCCTGAATTGGATCAAAACAATAGGACATTCTCACGCGTGACAATAAAGATAGTAAAACAGAAACCACATAAACACAGTCTGAATGAACGACATTTATTGACTAGTAACAAACAAATGACACCCTCAGTGGTACTGATATGGCCTTTTCTGCCTTCTGTTTACTCTGCAGAAGTGGATGGTGTTCCTGAGTCCTGTTGACCAGTGGTACCCCTCCTAGCCGAGAACAGGACCCTTTTCTTGTCAGCTGCCCACTTATCAACAACACCTAAGACAAAAGGGTGTTGACCCTTGACTTGATCAGGCCCTTCCAATTGTACCCTCAGCATGCAGTCCTGAAACTCAGGACTTAGGCGGTTTCGCAGTGAGGTACACAGCAAGTTCTGCCTGCTGAAGCCCCTCTCCACATCCGCTGTGTGGACAGGCAGTGTCAGTGCCAGTTGCCCTAGCTTCCTCATGTTTGGGAACGCCATAGCTGTGTCTGAAATAGCAATCAGCTTCCATAGAGCAGCTGTGTTGTCTCTGGGGAACATTTGTGCTTTTACAGTCTCCTTCAAGTCTTTCCACTCTCGTCGAGTGGCATCCTTATCAACCAGAGGAGGGGATGTCTTGTGTTGCTTCTGGCCATTGTCATCATCCCAGGAGTGAGTCTTGGGTGCCCCGTAATGATCAAGCAAGGTCTCAAGTTGCTCGATGCCCCATCTGTCAATTTCCCTCTCAGACAGAAAGGATACTGGGCGCATGCACAAGATTCCAAAGGCAGTCAGGAGATCTGTGTTAGGAAATCTGGAACACAAATAAGGATTGACTTATGAGAAAGGCAAGCTCCCATAATGTTTTGCACCTTAAAACCCCAAGCATGAAAATAACATGACCACTTGGGGAGGTCATGGGGCAAGGGGTTTAGGTGTCACCGTGTGTAGAGGACAATGATGTAAGAGATGTACTTAGAAAACTCAAAAGGCTGTTTCCACCTCAACAGTAGTTGAACACAATTTGACAAACCTACTTAGTAGTAACTTTAAGAACCCACTCTTCATTTTCAACATAGATTTTTGGTTTTGTTTGATTGTTGATGCTGTTTGTTTGTTTTAAATTGAAAATGCATACCTTCCATCAATGTTGGTGATCAGGTTATCAACAAACTTGTCAACAGCTGAGGTGATGTCACTGTTGGGGCAGCCAGTCACAACATGTCCACAGTACTGGGTTTTGCCACTATCATGAGAAACGTTCCCCCAGAACTTCTTAAGGTGTTCACCACCATCCGTTTTCAGCTGTCTCAGGTGCTCCTTGCAGCGGTCCAATTTCACCTGCAAACATTCCTTTCCATCTTTAAAAAAAATTGGAGTTATGATTTATAATTTATGTACACTTGTTAACCATATTTCTGATTCACATAAAAAAGCAACTGATAAAAAAACAAGTGGACTCTAGTCTAGAATTCTTCTCATGAGTTTACCTTGATCATGGCGATGTCAACTTCTTGTGACTGAAAGAAGAGGTTTAGGGCACCAATGGCAGGAATGACATCCATCAGAAAACTTGTCAGGCCAATGAATTTCAATGTGCATATCTAAAACAAAAACAACAAACAGATCAATTACCATTTTCTTCATCTACATGTTGTTAACAACTTCAAGTAGTGTGGAACACAAGGTGAAGTCTATACACTAATATGGGTCTAATGTGGCAAAATTAACATTTTTTTTCTAAATCTATTAAAAAAGCTGTTCAGTCGCCCCCCCCCCCCTCCCCCTCAAAACAAAATTTTCACCCTTTTCTCTTTGAAAAGCCATGTGGTCATAACCAGCCAGATATGAATAAAATATGAGTCCCAGGCCTAATTACGATTTGTAAAATTACAAGGAAACAAAAACCTTTTTCTTCAAGCCGACAGCCTTGGGGTCCTTTGCTCTAGCAGCAGCCTCGGCCTCCTCCAGGTAGGTCAAGAGGGCTTCCAGGCTTCTGTAGATGGCTTCCAAGGCCTCGTAGAAGGAGAGCCATCTGACTTCATGCACTTCCTTGAAGCGCAACTTTGGCGAGTCGACAATTTCTTGCACATCTTTCAGCTTTTGACACCTGCTTGGGGACGCTTTGAAGTAATAAAACAGGGATGTCAATATCTCCATGTAGCTTTCCATAGCTGGAACACCTGAGGCAGCCTGGCTGGTACACAGTGCAAGCCTGTGGGCTATGCAATGAATGTTCACAATATGTGGGTTTACACGAAGCATCCTGCCATGCAGGCCCTTCCCCTTCCCCACCATGGCAGTTGCCCCGTCGGTGCCAAGGCCCATTAATTTTCCGATGTTGTCTGTCTCAAGCCCGAAAGCCTCCAGCTGTTGCAATACAACTTCAGCCATTGTTTCTCCAGTACCGTCACTTATGCTTACATTTGTCAGGAAGTGTGTACTTGCATGTATTTGGCTGTCTACAAGTTTAATATATAGAGCCAGGCGCTTGTTGTTTGCCCTGTCAGTTGATTCATCAGCAAGAATGGTTATGTAGGTGGCCCCCTTGATTTTCTCGACAATGTTCTCTGAAATGACGTTACTCATCACCTGCATGAGTAAAGTCATTTCAGAGAACATTGTCGAGAAAATCAAGGGGTCACCTGCATGAGAGCCCCCACGGGCTCGGCTCCGCGCGCCGGGGGTGGACCCCATGCCTCTCTCTGGCTGGGTGACCAAGTTGCCTACCCCTTTTTCTTCTCTTTTGTCTTGTTTCTGTCTTATTGGTCCTTTCATCTATATTCTCTTCACCCTTACATTCTCCCAATATACTATGCAGTTTTGACTCCCTTTCTTCTGCCTTACCGGACTTTCCCTGTCTTCTTTTTCCCCATCATTCCTTCTTTTTCTACCCTTCTTTTTCTCTGTGGCCTTCTCTTGGCCCCCTGCGTTTGCCGTGCAGGGCAACCCGTGTCGGGGGAGAATGGGATCCTGGAGGTTGAGGTCACTGAGGGACTGCGGTCCCTCACACTAACACACCTCTTTGGCCCGGACTTCTCCTAGACGGGAGGCTGGCGTGGCCCGCGTCAGTCAAGCGGCTGGTCGTGTATTGCCCTAGCTCTGCTAGAAGGCTGCGGCTCATGGGTCAAACTTGAACAAAACCGTAGTGGCAGTGCGGGATTGTCTGGGTGTATATCCCCCCTGTAGCCCTGGTGCGCTCCCTTGCTGGATTTTCCGCTTGGACGCATCCCCTTGTTGGACTCCGTGGTGGGTGGGGAGCAGGGGGGATGAATTCATAAATTAATAACATGGCTTCAAACAAAAAAAAACGACTTCACGGTGACGACTCTGACACGGATACGGACAGTGACATGGAGACGAGACAAAAAGCTTGTGCATCGGGGGTGGAAGGGGCCTGGCCTCGTTTTTTGGTTGTAGAGGGGGCGGATCCGGCTATGCCACTAGGCAAGCTGTCTCCGTTCGCCATCCATAAGGGGTTCCAGTCCGTTTGCACAACGGGTTTCAAGGACGTTAAAAAATTGAGATCTGGGGCCTACCTGGTGGAGTGCTCAACCAAAATGGCATCGGATTGTCTGCTGAAGAGGGATTCGACTGTCTTCGTTGATAGACAAATCAAAGTTTCTGTGCATGGACGGTTGAATTCCTCCAAGGGAGTCATCCGATGTCAGGATTTGATCGACATGTCAGAATTGGAAATCCGTGGTGAGCTCTCCAGCCAGGGGGTCACAGCAGTCCAGCGGGTCTTCGTCACCAAGGGACCCCAACGTATCCCCACCAACACACTTTTTGTGACCTTCGCTATGGCCAAATTGCCGGAGTCACTCAAGGTGGGGTACCTTAGGGTGAAGGTGACGCCGTTTGTACCATCACCGTTGCGATGCTACCGGTGCCAAAGATTTGGTCACGGTAGCAAGACCTGTAAAAGCAAGGAAATATGTCGTGATTGTGGTAAAGAGAAACACGAAAACGAATGCAAAAATCCGATTTGCTGTGTGAATTGCGCCGGGAATCATTCTTCCAGCTCCAAAGACTGTCCTCAGTGGCAGTTGGAGCTGGAAATCCAAAAGGTGCGGGCCACTGAGAGTTGCTCCTTTGGCGACGCAAGGAAAAAAGTTCTTGCAAGTAGGCCGGTGCTTAAAGAGAGGTCCTTTGCGGCTGTGGCGGGTTCCACATCTCATGTGGAACCTAGCGCACACCCGACAGTGGACACTGCCATGAGTAAAATAACACAGATTTTAGAAACGTTGTGCAAACGGATGGATGCTTTAGAAAAGATGCTCGTGTTGTTTGCCCAGAAGGGGGTTTCTCCAGCCCCACCGATTCCACTGGAGAACGTGCCGACGGGCACGTCAAAAACCGTCACTCCAAGCGCGCAGACGGCCGCGCCAAAAGCCGTCACTCCTGCCACGAAGGAGGTTATGCCTCATGCCACCGCACCAGCAACGACCGGTTTTAGCGACCGGGTAGTTGCTGGGGCGACTAAAATCCTAATTACCCAGCAGAAGAGCGTCAGAGGAGGAGAGGGAAAGATTGGCAGGGGTGAAAGGGAGAGGGAAGATATAAAATCTGGTGCTGGGGAGAAGGGGAGGAAGTCCGCTGGCAGTTCGGGTTCCGGGGCTTTGACAAAAAATCAAAGGCCCGGACCCCTTTCTTCCAAGCCCCATCAGCCTCTCGAAACGGAAAACCGTTTCGGGGGGTTGATGGAACATGAAGAGATGGACGAGGGTCCAAAAGATACAGAGACGTAATTGTGCTCTCGGAGATGAAAATTTTAGCATTCTTTTACTTCATTTTTATGTCCATTTTACAATGGAACATCCGAGGGATAAGGGCAAATTATGAGGAGCTCTGCTGTCTGCTGACAGAGCATCGACCTGAAGTGTTGGCCCTTCAGGAAACTCTCCTGTCAGGAAAACATCCTATAGATATTACTGGTTATTCCTCTCTAGACTGTTTATCTTCTAGAGGCGTTTCACTCTTTATTCATAGAAATGTCCCATTTAATCCAATTTTACTTAATACAAGTTTACCAGCAGTTGCAGCTAGAGTATCTCTTTTTAAATCCCTCACAGTCTGTTCTCTATATTTGACACCATCAATAAATGTAACTAAAAGTGAACTTGAGAATTTGGTCCAACAGTTACCTCCCCCTTTTTTGTTGTTGGGAGATTTTAATGGACGCTCTCCCCTGTGGGGTAGTGATCGTACCGATTCTCAGGGTAAAATAATTGAAGACATTTTAGACTCGTTAAACCTAGTAACTTTGAACGAGGGTGCTCCAACTTTTTCCTGTTCTAGAACTGCTTCTTTGTCCCACATAGATATATCGATCTGTGATCCCTCCTTACTTTTGGATTTTAAATGGACAGTTTTAGAAGATCTCCATGGCAGCGACCATTTCCCGATTTTATTAAAACATGATTCAGATAACCTTGAGCAAACTCATGGCAGGTGGAAACTGAAACAAGCTAACTGGAGTCTGTTTTCTAACCTGTCTGAGGCCCAGCTACGTGCTAAGAAACAGGAATTTTCAAATGCCTTAGATCCAATACAGCTTTATACTGACATAGTTATTAACAGTGCCAAGGAGTCCATTCCGCAAACTTCGTCAAACCCTCACACACTTAAAAAACCCTGGTTTGACGATGAATGTAGAAAACTTCAGCAAGCTCGTAAAAAAGCTTTAAGAACTATGTTTTTACACCCAAGCACTGAAAATAAACAAAACCACCAACGTTTGCGAGCGCAATGCCGACAGCTCTTCAAACGAAAGAGAAAGGAATCGTGGAGAGGTTTCTGCTCCACGCTTAATTCAAAAGCGAAACTGTCGAAGGTGTGGAAAGTAGTCCGCAAACTCAAAAATAGAAGTAACAAACAGGTGAGCCCATGCCTTACTGTGCAGGGTGACGTAATCGGAGATAAAAAATTAGTAGCTGATCTTTTGGCTTCTTCTTTTGCTGCAAATTCTTCCTCTGAAAATTATTCTGTCCCTTTTCAAACAGTTAAAACCCGTAAAGAAAAACAACAGTTACATTTTACCTCCGATAATTCTGAAGATTACAACATTCCGTTTTCATTAGTCGAGCTTGATGATGCAATTAACAAAAGTGCAGATTCAGCAGTTGGACCGGATGATGTACATTATCAATTTCTCAGACATTTAACGAGATACTCACGGTCTCAACTGCTGGACATCTTCAATCAGCTCTGGATCACTGGCACCTTTCCTCCCTCCTGGAGAAAGGCCATTATTGTACCCATCCCTAAACCTGGCAAAGACCATACTAACCCGACAAACTATAGACCAATAGCCTTAACGTCTTGCTTATGCAAGACGCTAGAAAGAATGGTTTATTCTCGCTTACTGTGGTATCTAGAAACAAATAATATTTTATCCAACACTCAGTGTGGCTTTCGAAGTGGTCGAAGTACTGTTGACCACCTGGTGCGACTGGAAACTTTTATCCGTAACGCGTTCGTCCAGGGTGAACATGTCGTTGCCATCATGTTTGATTTGGAAAAGGCTTATGATACCACATGGAAATATGGCATTCTTTCAGATTTACAAGAAATGGGTTTGAAGGGACATTTACCTCTGTTTATATCCAATTTTCTAACGGACAGAATTTTTCAGGTTAAGGTTGGGGGATCTTTGTCAGATACGAGAGAACAGGAGATGGGAGTGCCTCAGGGTAGCATCTTGTCTCCCTTGCTGTTTAATATTAAAATAAATAACATTGTTCGTTCCGTTAAACGGGGAATTGACAATTCTTTATTTGTCGACGATTTTGCATTGGTAGCCAAAGGTAAAACTTTGGCATCTGCAGAACGTCAGCTACAGTTATGTGTCAAGGCCGTTGAAGACTGGGTTTTACAAAATGGTTTTAAATTTTCTGAAGCAAAAACTGAATGTATTCACTTTTCCCAGCACCGGGGAATTATTCAAGACCCTACTATTCTCCTCAATAAAACTCCAATAAAGGCGGTCAAACAAGTCAAATTTTTGGGTGTTATTTTTGATCAAAAGCTATCTTTCATTCCTCATCTGAAAATTTTGAAAACTAAATGTCAACAGGCCTGCAATTTGCTCAAGGTTATCAGTGGTACAGACTGGGGTGCTGACAAGAAAACTTTATTGCTGTTATATCGTTCTTTAATTAGATCCAAGTTAGACTATGGTTGCATTGTCTATGGTTCTGCTAGAAAATCTTATCTTAAGATGCTAGATCCAGTTGCCCATCAGGCACTACGCATTGCTTTGGGTGCGTTTCGCACTTCCCCTTGTGAAAGCCTTTACGTGGAAGCTAACGAACCCCCGCTGGAGCTGAGACGTACAAAATTGTCAATGAATTACTATTTAAAATTAAAAACTGATCCTATGAACCCTGCTTATGACTGTGTTTTCAACCCAGATTTTGTTCAGAAATTTGAAGCCAAACCTAACACAATTCCTCCGTTTGGCATCAGAATGCAAGCTCATCTGGAAAAAGCAGGCATTGATGTTGCTTCCATCAACGACGATGAGCTTCGGACTAAAGCTCCCCCATGGAAATTATTTATCCCAAACATTAATTGGCAGTTGTCCGCTTTCCTTAAAAACAATACATCCGAAACCGTATATAACCAACTTTATTTAGAACAGTGTGCTTTATACCAAGGATATGAACAACTTTTTACAGACGGGTCAAAGAAAGGAGATTCAGTTGCTGCTGCGTCAGTCTCCGGGAGACACTTAGACCAGCCTTTGCAACAGCGTTTACCTGATTTTTGTTCCGTTTATACAGCTGAGCTCAAGGCAATTCATTTAGCTCTGAAACAAGTTTATCAATCCAAAAGAACCTCATTTTTAATCATGTCTGATTCCTTGTCAGCACTTCAGGCTCTTTCCACGAGAAAGATATCACACCCTTTTCTGGCAGAGATCCATGACCTCCATACACAACTTATTTCTGAGGGTAAAAAGATAGTTTTTATGTGGGTCCCTGGTCACATGGGCATCCACGGCAATATTGCAGTAGACAGGGCGGCTAAAGATGCTCTGCATCTTGATTTCCCTCCAGAGATTTTTCAGTTTGTGCCCTACTCTGACCTACGTTGTATGACTGGTTCTTATTGTAAACGACTGTGGCAGACTGACTGGTCTAACCATGTCAACAACAAATTATTTCAAATTCTTCCCGATTTGTCCACTTCTTTGCCTAACTTTGCATCCACTCGCAAAGAAGAAACAGTGTTATCTCGCCTTCATATTGGGCATACTTATGTCACCCACAGTTTCCTTTTAAAAGGAGAAGAACCACCATGGTGCTTTGCATGTGATCAATCCTTTTCCGTTCGACATTTCATGTCTGAGTGTGCTGATTTGATTGAGGAAAGGGAAACATATTTTGGTTCCATACCTTTCAAAGAGATTTTTAAAGTATGTACTGGTCAACATCTGTTTCAATTTTTACATGATGTTGGTTTGTTTTATCGCATATAAATCGTATCGACATGTTTTGTTTAGTTTGGATTTTATTGTTAGGACTGAATTTAGTGATTTGATTGAAGAAAGAGATTATATTTTTAATACATCAGTTTTAAAGAAGACTCTTAAAGAGATGTCATGTGAAAGTTTGTTTGGGTATTTAAGAGTAACAGGTTTGTTTTTTACGATTTGAATCATTTTATAATATTTTAAGATAACGTCTCTCTGGTCCTGATTTGGCTCGGAAGAGTCCGCTGGACCTAAAGCAATAACCTTGTATTGTATTGTATTGTACCTGCATGAGCTGTGTGGCGGTGTTTCTATGTTCATAGGTGACAGTATCACTGACATTGAGTTTGTCAACATTAGGGGCGCCCAAGTCTTTGACAAGCGCCAGCAGAGAAGGAAATTTGGATAGCGGTAATGATTCCTAGATCATCCAGTACACAAGTTTCGTAGTGGAGGCCATTGCTGCCTCCTCGCCACTCAGCAGTCTAAGCTGTGCATCCGCTTGTTCTTTTTGTAATTTTGGCACTTGTAATGCCAGCCTATGATCTTCGATCTTGGCGTGGTCTGAGGGAGCACTCTTTCTGTAGTTTGTACAGCCAGTGGTGAATGAGTTGTTTCTTTTGGCCGCAATACAGATCCGGCAAAGCATGCCTCTCCCCTCCTCATAAAAAAGCCATGGGGAAAAGATTTTCTCCCACGAGGGTTGATATGTCCTAGTTATAACCTGTCGCGAGCTTTCGCTTTCGGTTTTGGTTGTAGTAGGCCTACTTGCGGCACTAACTTCGGGGCCTTGCTCGGTCTTTCGCGACTCGGTCTCCACTGCTGATACTTCGTCCTGCTGCTCGGAAATTGCGCTTTCAACTGCATCCTTCTCTGTAGCAGGCACTGGCAGGAAAGCGAAAAGCTTCCGTTGTTTCGGATCATTAGTAATCGAAAGTTTCCGTTTTGGTGGCATTTTAATCGCTCGTTTCGAAAGAGAAAGTACTTTTGATAAACAGGAGAGGAAGCGCTGTCAACGCGGTTCACGTCAGTTCGCTTTCGCTAAAAATAGCTGAACTAAGCCGCCAATCAGAGGGCGTTATTTACCGCATAACACACCGGCCCGCACGTCGCTCGCTCGCGCAGTGTACAGCCGACTACCGCAAATTTGTAGCCTACTCGGAAAAAATGTTACTGGCAGTGTCCGCGATCAAAAGGAAAGCAATCAGACACATGACCCCCTCTTGAAAAAAACAATCGGACATCTGTCCTGCTGATCATTATTTTTATCGGACATTTGACCAAGTCAATCGGTCATAGTCCGATGTCCGACGCCCAGTGACATCCCTGCTTGTAAATATACAAGAAGTGTTTACTTAAGGTTCGCCTGTGGTCCGTACTTTTACTCCTGCCTTTCTTCAAAAAAAAAAAAAAAAGAAAAAAAAGTATTTTTTGACTGTTTGCTATTTTTGTCTACAGCTAACTTTGGTGGATTTATTTTATTTGTTTGTGAGATTAGTCTCTTGTTGTTGAAGTCACCGATAAGAATATTGAGACACAAAGAATATAAGTTGATATTGGACTGCATTGTTTACTACTGCATTGCCATAATAACATTCAGCACGGAAAGTCGTTAAAAATGTCTATGGATTGCTGTTATTTAAAATAATTTAAATGTTGTAATTGTGTATGTATTGCTGCGATTGTCCTTGAAATTTATTATAGTTGAAAAGTCCTTGAATTTTGTGAGCCGATTTGTGTATGAACCCTGTATTTGTGATTGGTCAGTATCACTTTTAGTCACACGCTATCTGGCCAATGAAAATATAAGACACCTATGAAAATCGATTCATTGACTAATATCTACTCACCATTTCAATCACACATTTAAGACAAAAAGAAATGTTGGCGTCTTAGAATGCTTGACTTAAAATTTGATTTCAGGAGTAACGTTGGTCAACTGCAGATTTCTAGATTCAGTGGAGCCGGAGTGCAGCACTAAATTCCTAGACGTCAGCAGTATCAAGGCATCCCGCACGGAAATAATGATCTGCATGACGTACATCAAACCACACGAAGCTGGAAAATATATGTGTTCCGTTGTTGGCCTAGGCAGTGATGGGATATGTAACCTTAAGGTTTTAGGTTAGTTCACATGCATTATTTTTAATTTAGTTAATTAGTATGAGAGTATACAACAAGGCACCTGAAGCCTATACCATGTGACAATACTGTGGAATACAGCAATAGACACCAGTAATACTGATGATGATGATGATGATGATGATGATGATGATGATGATGATGATGATGATGATGATGATGATGATGATTTTTGGTAAGCTGCGTCCCAGGTGTGTCTTAAGTTTAGTTTCAGGCAAGATAATGGGTTTGGTCCATGTTCCTAGGATTCAATGTTAATACGGGGTGGTGATAATGTTGATGGAGTTGATAACGGATTATTGAGCTCCTAGTTAAAATGTACAGTCAGGATTGAGTTATGGGAAAGGTGCACCTAAATGAAAATATTCTAAATCAAAATAAATGTAAGTGAGCCCTCTAAATAAAATAAAAAATCTCTCAAACATGATTTTACTTAGTTTTTTGCAGTGTTAGTTAACTGATTGAGTTTGTTTATTCCCACCCTGACACCCTCCTTTCAATGTCACCAATGCTCACATTTGGTATATTTCAGGAATGAAGCCAGACACACCTCCAGTTGGTTTGATGACTGAAAAGTTGTCTACTCCACACAGCAACACTCAGGACTTGAACAGTAAGATAACCGAACTTTATTAGTTTGATATTGACTTGCGTGTGGCACACATAATATTATTGGCATTGTAAGTGTAAAATATTTGCTTGTCTGACTTTTAGGCACAAATCCAATGATTTTCACTATGTTAAATTTAAATAACTCTTATTTATGCAAATCTACTGTAAGTAATAAATGATGTATGAGTATAATTGTATTTGATATGTGAATAATGTTCAAACGGTGTATAGATATTTATTATTTGTTCTATGTAAATACGTGGTTATATCTGTATATTATGGATTATATATGCATAGTGTATTGATTTTTGTGTGTAAAAATTAATTATATATTATGATAATTTTCTACACAAAACTAATATAACATCTTATATGTAAATCATGTCATATGTGTGTTAATAATTTATTATTATACAGGATAATCCTTGTTTATAGCAAAAACTATGCATAGTAATGATATTCTCTCTCTCTTGCTCTCATGTATATAAATGATGATGATGTTGATGATGATGATGATGATGATGATGATGATGATGATGATGATGATGATGATGATGATGATGATGATATCAGAACAATTCTATTCAGTTGATGTGGGTTATGCTGGTAGTGGTGTTTATGTTGCTGCTGCTGCTGATGATGATGTTGACGATAATGATGATAACATTGATGAGGAAACGGTGTGAGTAGGCTTAGCCGTAGTAGTATTAGTACTAGCTAGTAGTCCAAATTAATTTTAAACAGTTGTGTTAATCATTGTATGGTTTATTTACAGGTCGTCCAGCAACTGTAGATTATGGCTACATCAAGTGTCAACTGATTTTTGCGATGACTTCTTCCGTCTTTACTTTCCTGTTGTCCATGTATGTTGTTTGGCATTACCATCGGCTACGGAATGCAAATCAGGAACCACACAAGCAAAAGAAAGTGCGTGGTGAACTAATACCCATCTTACTGGTCTCCCATCTCCTATGCATGATAATGTACCTGTCAAGAGCATGTGAGTATTCTTTCTATTTATATATTTGTTTCCCTTCCTCCTCTCTCAGTCTGTCTATCTGTCTATACCAACTATAAATAGTTAGAGGGTTTAGAAACACAATTGATTTTGTTGTAGTTGTAGTTTTAAATAATAATTTACTCTGCTATTCATAAGGTTTTAAAAGCAACACAAAATATATTATCGCAATATTTATTTATTTAGTTAATCACTTATATATATCGCTTTTCCAGCTCAAGACCCGCTCAAGGCGCTGGCCGACATAGGATATTACTCAAGCCGCCCGAGGCGCCCAATTGTAGCCGCCCTTTGTGCGCATAGTCTTACGCATAGAAGACTGAGCACAATCCTGGGCGACTGGGGATGTGAAGAGAAGGGACCTAGTGCATGCTGGGTGTATTTGTGTAGCCGGTACTCACCTGTCTAGGACATGAGCGTCAGGATCTTTAAAGTCCATGCGATGAAATGCGTGCGTGCACAGTCTAGACGGAATATGCACACGCTCACACACATGCAAGCATGCACGTGTACAAGCAGGTCAAGTGGGAGAAATTCCACCAAGAGGTACATCTTAGTGATTTCGTCATCTGCCCTTCACTGCCTGAGAAGTTCTAGGTTCAGCTTGGTCACAATTTCTGAGTTTTTGGAGGTCCTGATGTAGTCTTGCATGATTGTCGTTCAGTGCGACATTGAGCTGCTTCCAGTGTGGAGTGAGCTAAAGTACCTCTATGACAAAAATCCTCAACATCGAGCCATTATTTAGATAATTAAAATAAAAAGAAGAGCAAAACTTATTTATCAATGAATGGATCCCAGCGACCTTGACCTTTGAGGGTTAATACAATGGCATGGGAGTCTAACCACTAATCCAGGTAATGTTCCAATGAAGTTTGAACTAAATCTGTTCAATGGTTCTTGGAATATGTCAAGTTGCGGACCGACAGACAGACCAACCGATAGTTGGCTCATACTGATTCCTGACTATATCAAAGTATTTCTAGGTAAGTTTGGAAATGCTAAGACAAAACCCTCTGTAGGTGTATGTGTGTGTTTGTGTTCTCGTGCTCCTACTTCAATAAACATATTTGTGTACATAGTTGTAAATTTGTAATTTGTGTATATGTAAATAATTTGTACCCTTACTGTTCTGTCTTTTGGTGTATTGTAGCGAAAGCGATGTTTTATCGAGTGCATGTACTTATATGTAATGACTATGTAAAGCGTGGTGAGTCTGGTCATAGGCTGGAGTATCCGCTATATAAAAAGCCGTTATTATTATTATTATTATTAAACACTATATAATTTTCTGTTGTGTGCAGTGGCGACTTTAAACAATGAGGAACACTTAGCTGAATTGAGCTGGCTTATTATATTCTCCTGTTTGTTTGGAATTCTCTGCTTACTATACACATGTGCTGGGATGGTTTCATTATGGCGATTTCTAAAGCAAAGGTATCATCAGCTTGGAAATGTGCATTAATGATAACTCTGTCTGTCTGTCTGTCTGTCTGTCTGTCTGTCTGTCTGTCTGTCTGTCTGTCTGTCTGTCTGTCTGTCTCTCTCTCTGTCTCTCTCTCTCTGTCTCTCTCTCTCTCTCTCTCTCTCTCTCTCTCTCTCTCTCTCTCTCTCTCTCTCTCTCTCTCTCTCTCTCTCTCTTTCATTCATTCTTTCTTTCTTTCTTTATTTCAAATCAATATTATAGTCTGAAAAAATACTCCTCTGATATAACTATAGTTAAAATGTAATTTTTTTGGTCAAGTTCTGTTTTGGTGTCACTGATATAAATGGTAACACAATATATAGTAATGTATCCCAAAACTAGTGTGTAGCCATATTGAAGACGAAACTACATTTTCTTTTGTTTTGCCTGAAGTATGATTTGGGAGAGAAATATATTTTTAAAACATTACACGAACGTACATCACCCGCAACTAAATTTTTAGTTACAAAATTATAACAAACATATTGCACGGTCAGTAGCAATGTTTATTTATTATATCATAATTAGATGTTACGAACAATGCAATGAACAATGCAGTGTCGGCACACAAACGAGTACTTTGTTCACTGTCACCTTCCTTCTCTACGGAAGTGTGTCCCAATGTTTATTTGGCCCTATTAGTGCTACACACTTATTTATTTACATCATTGTTGTTGTGTTGGACCTCTTGGCGAACAGTATGGGGACTTCGTCAGTAAAGTTGTGACTTGACTATTTCTCCCTCTCTCTCTGTCTGTCTCTCTCTCTCACTCACTCGCGGTCACAAACACTCTTCATCACACACACACACACGTCCACGCACACACACACACATAAACACACACATACATAAACACACACATCCACGCACACATAAACACACATCCACGTACACACACATCCACGCACACAAACACATATACACACATCCACACACGCATCCACGCACACACACATCCACGCACACACTAACACATATACACACATCCACACACATACACGCACACACGCACATCCACGCACACACACATACACGCACGCACACACAAACACTTATACACACACAACCACAAACAAATATTTTTGCGCACACATTATTATTCATAAATTTTCTTTTATTTTTATTTTAAAATTTATTTACAACATTTGATGCACATTTATTACAGGAAACATCGAAAGCTTCAGCAACAGCAGAAACAATCACCTAGAATGACTGTGTCACAAATTGCAGAGGTAATGTTTTCCATTGTTATTAATACTTTATAATCAGCCTGGAATTGAAAGATGCACAAGAGATTCCACATGGGGCATGCTGTAGTAGAATTTCGTATCATTAAATATCGGTTCTGGTCCCTGCAGATTTGCGATGTTCATGGCGGTGCATTGGTATAATTTGCTTCAAAATCAGATGGGGGATTCCAGAAATAATTGCTGGATTTTGTTATCTTAGTCATTTTCCCATTCAATTCAGTTGGCAGTATGGCAAGTTTGGCCTCAGTTAGCTTCCATTCAGTACAGAAATGTTGCGACCAGTCTTTTCTAGGCCTATGAATCAGTGCTGCAGCGGTTCAGCGTTACATCCAGACAATTGCAGGCCTACCAGTCAGATTACACTAGGGCTCAACTGGTGCTTCTTGATAGTGTTTGACGGTGACCCAAGTGTACAAGTGACTGAAAGACTGTTCCAGCTTGGTCTCCACTGTGAGAGTTGATGTATCAAGTCAACATTTGTGCACACGGCGTAATTGAGAAATTGCCTCATTATCGCGCTGGTCGTCAGAAACAGCGTCCACTTAAACGTCACCACGTTGGCGGCTATGGCCGTATCATTGCACCTAGTGCTTGCATTGATCATCATAAAGAGCCTTGTGTTGACACATTCAGCAATGTGGGGCCGGGTAGCTCAGTTGGTAGAGCGTCTTACTAGTAACCGAAAGGTACCTGGTTCGAATTCCGGATTGGCCAATGTGTGACCATATTATTTTCCCCTTACCTTCAACTGGTTCGCTGGTGTCAGAATAATGTGACCAGTAGTCGCCTATACGCTTCGGTGTCGTGTGACTATAATCTACAGTTACACATACATACATTCAGCAATGTGGTTGGTGATGGAAATCAGTCCGCGAGTGCTCCACCCCTCACGACTTCTCCTACCTTACCCATACCCTGCTGGTCAGGGCTGCGGAACAGCAAGTCGCCCATGGTTTCACACAATCAGACCCAACCTGGTCAATATCGACTGTCAGCCGTTTGCGAAGATTCCTTCTCGGCATTCAATGTGCTGTATTTCAACTCTCAGTCATGCAGGAACAAGACAACAGTGATCTGTGACTTCATCTTAGAGAGCAACGCCGACCTTGTGTACATTACGGAGTCATGGTTAAAGCGTTGGGGGTATGAGGTCAAGTTGCAAGAAATGACACCTCCAGGCTACGTCCCCCACTCTTGCCCAAGGCAGTCGTGTGGTGGTGGTGAACTTGCTGTACTCTGCAGGTGTTCCCTCAATGACTGCATGGCGTTCTTCATCTCTGATGAGTTTGTCTCATTTGAACTATGCAAACTTCACTGTAGCGACAAGGGAATGAGGTTTCTGTTCATACACATGTTACCTCCATTCAAGCGCAACAAACTGAAGGTCTGGCAGTTTGTCACCATTCTCGTGCCTCCTGGATCAGTATGCCTCTACCAACACAAACGTCATCGTAATTGGGGACATCAATTTCAAATATGTAGGAACAATTGTATCAGATAATGGGTTCCGACAGGAAGTCCTTTCCAGGATAGCACAAACAACTGCTGCCCTGACAAGATTGAAGCCCATTTAAAAAGACATGACCATCAGTCTACACTCCAAGGTAAAATTGCTGCACTCCCTTGTCATTTCCGTCTTCCTACACTCTTGCGAAACATGGAACCTCACAGCAGACATACAACGAAGTATACAAAGCATGGAGATGAGGTGCTACAGAAGACTTCTGGACATTTCCTATACACACCACATCATCAACGACGAAGTTCTGACAGACCATCACACAAGCCATTGGACAACATGATGACTTGCTCACAGTGGTGAAGAAACGGAAACTCCGATGGTATGGCCACGTCACCAGAGCATCAGGCCTTGCAAAGACCATCCTTTGGATGAGAGTGTAACCCGAGATCTAGTCTGTGTATGCATCCATTGCATGAACTTTAAAGATCCTGACACTCATGTCTTAGACGGGCGAGTGCTAGCTACACAAATACACCCAGCACGCATTAGGTCCCTTTTCCTCATCCCAGGTCGCCCAGCATTGTGTTCAGTCGTCTAAGCAATAATTAATAATAATAATTTTATGACAGTTCTATCATGCATAATTTGTCTAGCGTACGTATGCTCAGTTTTTCTTGTTGTTTTGTTTTTCAGAATGAAGCTGCAAACGGTCCTGACGACACAAAGACAGACCCTAAGGAGGCTGAAGACAGTCTTATTCCTACATCAGACGAATCACAATACACCAAGGACATCAATTCAATGAACGAAGTTAGTTGTGACAAGACCACCCCTATGCCTGTCTCTGATACAGAACAACCACAAGGTGCAACTGCCAGTTTGGCTGCTTGGCCTAACGTTAAAGTGAGGGAAACGGTTTCGTATCCTCATTCTCTTGAGGATTCCAGAAGGTTGTTGGAACGGGTGCTTGATTTGTCTGCTGTCATGGATAAAATGGAGAAGTCTCTGAAACAAAATTTAAAAAGTCTGGAAGCTCTAGGGAAACTTGAATGTACAGAGTTTACTGTTGATAAAGGTTTGATTGCTGTTTTGGATGGTAAATGTCAACAGCCAGCACGAGTCGATCTGCCTGTGCTCATGTTCAAATCTTCTGAAGTCCCTTATCTGTGCTGACCTCTGATGAAGAACGAGCAGTTCAGAAACGCAGTTCCCAGTAGTTGGATTTTGCAAGGCCTATGTATGGCAGGGAACTGTGTCAGGTCTAATTAAATGATTGAAAAACGCTTGGCTTTTTACAGTTTATTTCCATACTTAGTGGAAATAAGTGTAAATAAGAGCAGTACTTTCATCAGTGGTCGCACTGGGGACTTTGAAACTCCTGCCATCATTAACTAAAATCCCTCACTTTCAGCCCAGTCAGCTCACTTTCAGCCCAGTCATAGCAAACTGATTGATAGGTTTGTATCTACGGACTACCTATTATGGTTATAGATCCGAGTTCAGCCACATATGCTCAGTTGATAACTTTCAACATGTTTTCATGATAAACATGAGGAGAGATAATATAAGATATGGTAACAGTTTTATTTATCTACAGTAAAGAGTAAGCAGTGGTTGTGCTTTTTTTTAACATCTTGCCCTTAGGGCTTGAACAATAGCAACTGGTATAACAAATTAATTTTATGACAGTAACATCATAATGTAACAATATAATAAAGATATGTGCACGCACATATGCACTCGCACACACACAATTTCTTTCAAACAATCTAATGAATGTTGTTATTGTAGAGCTCGAACTAATTTTTTTACGTGTTGTAAAAATGTTTTCTAGAGGATGTACATTTAGTGAATATACTGCAGAGAACATCTAGAACGTTTTTCCATGAAGTGGAACCTGAATATGACAGACTGGTTTTGAACAGATCAATTATTGGAAATGGTATATTTAGTTTGGTAGAAAATCTGGAAAAAAACGAAAGATTAGATATGGGTGCATTTCCAGAAAGAAAGTTGTGCATGAAAATTGTGTTATTAGCCTTTAGTACAGTGGTGTACGCAGTGTACTCAAATGTCCGGCAGTGGCATCGTGGCCTGTGCAGGCAGTGGTTCAAACACCATCAACTGCCTGGAGGGTTAAAATAAAAATTAAAAATATAACTTACCCTGAGACACTGCGCCCCTAATCCTTCCGATGAGAGTATTAACCGATGTCTAGTCTGTGCACGTACACATTCCATCGCATGGATCCTGACGCCCTGTCACGTGACGCTGACGTAAGTCAGAATCCCGCGAACATTGTTAGTCCTTACAACCCGAGCACACCCCACCCACACACTAAATAAGAACACAAACACCAGTGGTAAGTTAACGAAACAACTCTTTTATTCCCCAAACGTACTAACTACCCCTCCCGTCCCTCTAACAGCACACACTTCCCTCACTCATATTCACAAGCATACACAACATATTTAACAATAAACAAATGATATTTACAAATGCAATGATGAAATGAAAATAAACAAACTGATTTATGAAAACTTGTTTTTATATTCGCTCTATTCAAAAAAACTCTAGAAAAATATGCGCATATTAAGGCCTTTCTTGTTATACTCTCATAACCTATTACTCAAAGTTGTTTAAGCACTTTTTTTTCAGATTTCCTTTTCAAACCGAAATGAAACACTCCTTGACGTCGACCTTCCTGTAGACGATACAGAATTACCACCCCTGAAGACACAGCAGCGCATAGGCGGCCCGTACACGGTCCTCAGTACAGGGGGAAGGTAACTCGGCTGGGTGGCTCCTGCGTAGCTGACCAGACATCTCAGCGTCCAACCCAAGTCGGACCGGAACCAGAATCAGTTCAACCTCAGCCGCTCAGATCGTCTCGGCAGATGTTCAAAACAATCGTCATCATCATCAGCATCAGCATCAGCATCAATATCAACGTCAACATCAGCATCAGTGCACTGAAAATACAGTCAGATATCCTAACATTTGCCAACACGATTATATTTGCCAAAACTGTCACCATCGTGTTGTCTTCACTGTTTTCCGCGCACAAACGTCATCATGAATAAAATCGTAACACAAAAACTTTATCAATGTCTATGTTTCATTGTTCATACTTGTTCCGATTCATGATTATTAAATATCTTTCATCGTATGCAATCTTGACTATACTCTCTCCAAATTGTTTACTTTTGCCTTCAACTCTGAGATACTCCAGCACAAATCTTTACTATTCACATCATGCCTTATGAAAATACATAAAAGATGAAATTCAACAATTGTTTAGATACTAACCACAATCAAACCTTTAATGATATAGTAATGAAAAATACTTCCATTCAACTTATATTTCATTTTAAATGCAGTCATTCCTCTACTAAAATACTTATTAGATTCCCTTTTAAAAATACTGATAATATGCTGTCAAATTATCTCCCTTGCGAAAATAATGAAAGCAACGTATATATACAGAATAATTTTCTCCCTTCATTTAATAAAACGATTATACTGTATTCAATAATTCATTCCCTATTAAATAAATAATAATAATAAGAAAAATCCATCATAAAATAACAGAATAAAATCCCCCCTATGAACGTATTTACCCCAGAACAATGACCTAACATAATGGCGAAAAATATTACATTCTACACGCTTACCTATTTACACACTCATACACCAGAGAATGCAGCACGCCACTAAAGAAAAGCATGAGTATTTACCTCCACTGGTGATGAAACCTCAACTGGCAACGCAGACAACACAACACATTACAACACAAGTTGAGGCGTCCTTCAGTCTCCGCCGCACTCCTCCGGGTCACAGGGCATCCAAGTCAGGGCTACTGAAAATGGCTTTGCAGGGGATCCAATAGAGTTTCCACTACTGCTTACTAAGGATATCAAACACATAGATATACGCCTAGTCCTACCCTCAGTGCGGAAGTCTGTTCTCTCTGACTCTTTCTGACTGACCGACCTCTATCACTGCAGTATAATACCCGTTGTAACTTTCTAGAATAGTGAACGTGCTCAGCAAACGGTCGGCCAGGCCTAAGCTGGTTTCCTCTCTCTCTATCACTTATGCGTATACTCTTGCTCGGAATTGACAGCTAAATAAGAAATAGCAACTAACTTACGAAAAGCACGGGTTTATGTACAGTTTAAAAAAATGTATGGTAGCCGGCGCGTGACACACCTCCCCCCCAGATCAAACACCCGGGTTTGATTACCTTCTGGCTACCTGACTATTTTTCTTTTACTCCCTTCAAGTGATGTACATTCTGTCTAAATGTTCCTGCTAAGAAAATCGGCTGGTACATTTTCCTTTCCTGGGATGTTCTCTATTCGGATGGAGAACGGTTGTAACTGGAGCGCCCATCTCATTAGCCTACTGCTAGTGGTTTTCGCCTGCTGTAAATACTGCAGCGGTCTGTGATCGGTTTGTACCACAAAGGTTCTGCCATAAAGATACTGTCTAAACTTCTGAACACCCCAAACTATGGCTAGGCATTCCTTTTCTATGGTAGAGTAATTACGCTCCGCTTTTGACAGTTTCTTACTGGCGCATGCGATCGGTTGCAAACCACTCCCCATGTCTTGACATAACATCGCTCCTACACCTCCCTCTGACGCATCTGTCTGCAGGACGAACGGACGATCAAAGTCGGGCAGCGAGCACACAGGACCCGAACACAACCTGGCTTTCAGCGTTTCGAAAGCTGTCTCACACGCATCGGACCACGTCACTGACCCTGCTTTACCCCCTTTTGTCAAGTCTGTCAATGGAGCGGCTATGGCTGCAAAGTTTGGGACAAACTTCCTATAATAGCCCACCAACCCCAAAAATGACCTAACCTGTCTTTTTGTCTGCGGTCTCGGCGCATCCTTGATGCGTTGCATCTTGTCTTCCTCAGGACTGATCTGACCGTTCCCTACAATGTGTCCAAGATACTCTAGCTGTTTGAAACCTAGGTAACACTTCTTAGGTCTGGCTGCCAACTGAACCTCTCTCAACCTACAGAAGATCATGGCTATGCACTGTAGATGGCGCTTCTTAGTCTCAGACGCTATCATGACGTCATCCATGAAGTTACTCACTTCTGACAAATGCAACGGTTCCAGGAGCTTCCTCATCATTCTCGAAAAGATTGCCCCTGCTGTTTTCAGTCCAAATGGCATCACGTTCCACTGGAATTGGCCTGCTGGTGTGGTAAATGCTGTTTTCGCTTTGTCACTTTCAAGCATGGGTACTTGCCAATATCCTTTTGCTAAATCCAGCTTGCTGAGATATCTTGCCTTCGCTAGACGTGAAAACAAATACTCGATGTCTGGCATCGGCTCGGCATCGAATATGACTTTCTGATTCAGCTTCCTGAAATCCACACAAAACCTGATGGTCCCATCCTTCTTTCTGACCAGTACGATCGGCGAACTGTATGGCGAATTTGCTCTCTCTATTACCCCCATTTCCATCATAGTTTCGACTTCAGTCTTAACGACCTCCAGCTGTGAATGAGGTAATGGATACTGTTTCGTCCTAACAGGTATTTCGTCCACCAGGCGAATTTCGCACGTGTCCAGGCTGGTTCTTAACGGAAAATCTGTGAGAATATCACTGTACTGACTAGCCAAAGTTCTCAGCTCGAGATGGATCTCGGGACAGTTGGGATCTAAGTGTATGTCTGCTGGACCCTCGGACGCTTTTAACGGGACTGTTGGTACATCCCCTCTCAGCACTGACATCTCTTCCTCTTCATCCTCATCCCTTTCCTCTACTACCACTGTGGACAACGCAACTCGTTCCTGGAACTTCTTAAGCAGGTTGGCATGATAGAGCTTAGTCTTGCTGCCCACACGTACACGATAATCACACTGGCCCACACGTTCTATCACCTCAAATGGTCCCTGCCACGACATCTCCAGTTTGTTGTGTTTTACAGGTAGCAACAGCAACACCCTGTCGCCTGCTATGAAACAACGCTGCTTAGCCTTTCTGTCAAAATGTTGTTTCTGCTTCTTCGATGCTGCTTTCAGATTGTCCCGGGCTAACCTGCACGTTTCTTCGATGCGATTCCGTAGATCTACAACATACTGGCTAGCATCTCGTATGTTTTCTTCCATCTGCTCCTTAGTCCACAGATCTCGCAGCACGGACATCGGTCCTCGGACTGTCTTCCCATACAACAATTCGAATGGCGAGAAACCTGTTGATTCTTGGGGTACTTCCCTGTATGCAAACAGGAGTGCGGGAATATACCTATCCCAGCTCTTTGGTTTTTCTGACGCCAATTTCTTTAACATGGCCACCAAAGTACCATTGAATCTCTCTACTAGTCCATTCGACTGCGGATGATATGGTGTTGTACAATGGCCCTGAATACAGAGTAGCCTGTTGACTTCCTTCATAACCTGAGAAGTGAACTGTGACCCTTGGTCTGTGAGTACCTCCCTCGGGATACCTACTCTGGACCAGATCTCCCAAAGTGCTTCGGCCACCCTTTCCGCATCTATCCTCTTCAAAGGAACGGCATCGGGATACCTCGTAGCATAGTCCACTGTCACCAAAATGAACCGGTTTCCCCTGTCGGACGCTGGTGTGATGGGGCCCACTATATCTACTGCTACTCTTTGGAATGGCTCTTCTACCAAAGGTAAGTGCTGCATAGGAACTCGGGGCACCCTTCCCCTCGGCACTACCCTCTGACACTGCTCACATGACTCGCAGTACCGTCTGACTTGACTGCACAAACCGGGCCAATAAAAGGTCCCCCATATCCTCTCTCGGGTCTTCTTCCCTCCCAAATGTCCCCCCATCGGCGGATCATGCGCTAGTCTGACTACCGTCTCTCTCAGCTGCTTTGGTACTACCAACTGTGACATCTGACTTCCACCTTTTGCGTACATTCGGTAGAGAATACCCTTCTTTCTACAGAACTCTACCAGTCCCTTTCCTGAGGTGATGGCCCTACCTTCATCTGCAAGCTTACGTGCTCTGGCCAAAGTCTCGTCTTGGGTTTGCCACTCTATCAATTGAGAAGGTGTCACATCAAAATCGACCTGCTTGCTCAACTTCAAAGGACCCTCTCCCTTCTTTTCTTTCTTTGCCTGCGCTCTAGTCTGGACAGCTGCTGCCATGGCGCACTCACTAGCGTCTACGGTCACTGGGCTACGTTGTCCGTCAGCGAAAGTCACCCAATTACCAAGTATAACGTCTGGTCCCATGTGCTCAACCACTATGAGTTCGATTTTCCCCCTTACAAACGGCGAATCTAACTCAACCCAAGCAGTAGGATACTTAGCCGATTTGCTGTGGTCTACGGGATTGACGTCAACATGCCTCCCTGATAACTGTTCTGGCTGCACCCACTTCGCTGCAATCGCGCCCATGTCGGCACCTGTATCTCGCATAATGCGGACTTCTCTCCCTTGGGCTAATCCCTTACTCCAGGGGTCAAAGGGTACTATGGTTTTCACCCCTACAGTTACTGGCCCTGTCATCGTGGTTGACGTTTCGGGAGCTATTGTCACTTGGTTGACGGCTACTCTATTCTGACAATTCCGGGCTACATGTCCTGGTTTGTGACATTTGAAACACAGCCGTTCTTCCGGCTTCTTCCCCGAACTAGACTGTTCCCCTCTGGTTTCTACCTTGGTTCCTGTACCTCTGTTAGGTTGTTTATCCCTTTTGAACTTGAAAGGACCCCCCATATGTGGACGGGTAACTGCCCTCTTAGCATCGAGATGGAGCTGTGCCAGCTCTGCTGCTTCCTCCCCATTCTTCGGGCGTTTTTCCCTAACAGTCATCTCCAATTCCGGGTTCATGATCCCATACAGTTGCTCGGCCAGAAACATGTCTAACATTACTGCAACATCTTCGATGTTTTTGTCAGCTAAAGCAAACCAGCGCGTTACTGCGGTCCTTAGCCTAACATACAGCTGAGGAAAAGTTTCTGCAGGTTCTTTCTTAGCCTCTCGAAACTGACGGCGGTAGTACTCGGCGTCTCGCCTAAACCTCTTAAGCAACGCCCCCCTTACTACATCGAAATCCTTGCTCTGCTCAACAGTTAACCTGAGATAGGTGTCACGGGCCTCTCCCTGTAACAATGGAGCTAAACGTACCCCCCACACCTCCTTCGGCCAACCTTGCGTCACGGCTACCCTTTCGTACATCTGTAGGTAGGCTTCGACATCCTCTTTGTCGTCTAGCGGCTTCAACTTTAATGAAAAGGACTTACTCGCCTCTGACGCTTTCCTATCCGCTTCGGATTTCTTCTCTGACGCAGCTATCTGAAACTTCAGCCTTCGCTCGGCGGCTGCTAATTCCTCCTGACGAGCTTCCCGTTCTGCGGCCAGTCTACGCTCGGCAGCTGCTAACTCCTCCTGACGAGCTTCTCGTTCTGCGGCCAGTTTACGCTCTGCAGCTTCCCTCTCTGCAGCTATTCTACGTTCGGCCACTGCTAATTCATCCCGACGAGCTTCCCTCTCTGCAGCTAACCTACGTTCCAAGAGACGCTCAGCAACCTCCTGCTCTCCCTTACGCCTGACCTCGGCTATCACAAACTGCGCTAATGCTGCACCAGTGAGGCCTAAACTCTCCCCTAACTGTTTGATGTGCTCATGCGGGCTTACCCTAGTTCCTAACCCCTCCTTAATTTCCGGGTTATCACCAAGAGTCAGACCTGTCGCACCAGGGGTATGAGTAAGCGTACTCACTGTGGTTTTCTTCCCTGATGGGGTAGCCAAAATGGCTTCTTCCTCAGCTTGGGACTCGTCCCCTGGTTCGCTTCCCGCGGACTCAGCGCTGGGCCCCGCGGTGGCGCCACGCCCCGTCCGAGTTGGTCGTCCCTCCCGCTTTGGCGGCATCCCCGACACGAATGCCCGACGACCCGGCGGTGACGACGTTTCCCGTCAGGACACCTGCCCAACAAAAAACAGAAAACGATTAGGACTAGACAACGAATGATAACTAGACAGACAACGACAAGAGCCAGAGGGTTCCTACCACCTGGTACCTAAATGGCAGGAGGCAAACACTCACGCCCCCCTCCGTTCACGCGTGCCGCACTCTCTGGCCGTGGCCCTCAGTGCAACACACTCCCACTCCTGCCAACCGCCCGCTAGAACACATTCGTACACAAACACGTACACACACGACCACTGGTACACACAACTACACAAATCCCACTACTCTACCTAATTACCTAAACAGTCACCTCCCCCTAATCTTATTCTATCCCACCGCTGCCACCAAATAATGTCACGTGACGCTGACGTAAGTCAGAATCCCGCGAACATTGTTAGTCCTTACAACCCGAGCACACCCCACCCACACACTAAATAAGAACACAAACACCAGTGGTAAGTTAACGAAACAACTCTTTTATTCCCCAAACGTACTAACTACCCCTCCCGTCCCTCTAACAGCACACACTTCCCTCACTCATATTCACAAGCATACACAACATATTTAACAATAAACAAATGATATTTACAAATGCAATGATGAAATGAAAATAAACAAACTGATTTATGAAAACTTGTTTTTATATTCGCTCTATTCAAAAAACTCTAGAAAAATATGCGCATATTAAGGCCTTTCTTGTTATACTCTCATAACCTATTACTCAAAGTTGTTTAAGCACTTTTTTTTCAGATTTCCTTTTCAAACCGAAATGAAACACTCCTTGACGTCGACCTTCCTGTAGACGATACAGAATTACCACCCCTGAAGACACAGCAGTGCATAGGCGGCCCGTACACGGTCCTCAGTACAGGGGGAAGGTAACTCGGCTGGGTGGCTCCTGCGTAGCTGACCAGACATCTCAGCGTCCAACCCAAGTCGGACCGGAACCAGAATCAGTTCAACCTCAGCCGCTCAGATCGTCTCGGCAGATGTTCAAAACAATCGTCATCATCATCAGCATCAGCATCAGCATCAATATCAACGTCAACATCAGCATCAGTGCACTGAAAATACAGTCAGATATCCTAACATTTGCCAACACGATTATATTTGCCAAAACTGTCACCATCGTGTTGTCTTCACTGTTTTCCGCGCACTAACGTCATCATGAATAAAATCGTAACACAAAAACTTTATCAATGTCTATGTTTCATTGTTCATACTTGTTCCGATTCATGATTATTAAATATCTTTCATCGTATGCAATCTTGACTATACTCTCTCCAAATTGTTTACTTTTGCCTTCAACTCTGAGATACTCCAGCACAAATCTTTACTATTCACATCATGCCTTATGAAAATACATAAAAGATGAAATTCAACAATTGTTTAGATACTAACCACAATCAAACCTTTAATGATATAGTAATGAAAAATACTTCCATTCAACTTATATTTCATTTTAAATGCAGTCATTCCTCTACTAAAATACTTATTAGATTCCCTTTTAAAAATACTGATAATATGCTGTCAAATTATCTCCCTTGCGAAAATAATGAAAGCAACGTATATATACAGAATAATTTTCTCCCTTAATTTAATAAAACGATTATACTGTATTCAATAATTCATTCCCTATTAAATAAATAATAATAAGAAGAAAAATCCATCATAAAATAACAGAATAAAATCCCCCCTATGAACGTATTTACCCCAGAACAATGACCTAACATAATGGCGAAAAATATTACATTCTACACGCTTACCTATTTACACACTCATACACCAGAGAATGCAGCACGCCACTAAAGAAAAGCATGAGTATTTACCTCCACTGGTGATGAAACCTCAACTGGCAACGCAGACAACACAACACATTACAACACAAGTTGAGGCGTCCTTCAGTCTCCGCCGCACTCCTCCGGGTCACAGGGCATCCAAGTCAGGGCTACTGAAAATGGCTTTGCAGGGGATCCAATAGAGTTTCCACTACTGCTTACTAAGGATATCAAACACATAGATATACGCCTAGTCCTACCCTCAGTGCGGAAGTCTGTTCTCTCTGACTCTTTCTGACTGACCGACCTCTATCACTGCAGTATAATACCCGTTGTAACTTTCTAGAATAGTGAACGTGCTCAGCAAACGGTCGGCCAGGCCTAAGCTGGTTTCCTCTCTCTCTATCACTTATGCGTATACTCTTGCTCGGAATTGACAGCTAAATAAGAAATAGCAACTAACTTACGAAAAGCACGGGTTTATGTACAGTTAAAAAAAATGTATGGTAGCCGGCGCGTGACACGCCCATGTCCTAGACCAGTGAGTGCTGGCTACACAAATACACCCATTATGCACTAGGTCCATCCTCCCCATCCCCGGTTGCCCAGGTTTGTGCTCAGTCATTTGGACCTCAGACTTTGTGCTCAGAGGTTGCAAGTGGGCGCCTTGGGCTGCTTGAGTTAGATCCTGTATCGGCCAGCGCCTTGAGCAGCTCTTGAGCTGGAAAAGCGCTATACAAGAACTATTATATATATAAATCTGTTGGCAAGATGTTACCTGTTGGTAATCATATGGAGAGATTTTGTTTTTAAGAATAACCGTTTTAATTGCAAGTTTATGAATCCTAAATAGAGGCCTAGTGAACCCCCTCTAATATTTAAATATATTAATAACATAACTATCAAAGTGAAACTGAATTGTGTCTGCACACGATCAGAGGTAGTGCATGCGCCAGAGAAAGTGAACATAAAAGTGTTGTCAGCAATGTAAAAGGTGTGTGCTGTAGGAGAGAGGATCGATGGTTTGTTTGTGAAACGTTATCGATCAATCCGTGAGCAGCACTTTAGAGTCGCCAGATAGCCGACTAAAGGGAGACTGGACAAAAAGGCGAGTGAGTTAAACATTATGATGAACAAAAAGGAGAATGGACGAAATGGAGAGTAGACTCGCAACCTTATTAAATTCAATAGTGCAGATCTGCATGATATAAAACAAAATTGAGTTAGTGGTGAGTCATCTGCAGTTAGATCTTTTAAATTTATTTTTGCATGATCAAACAATCACTGAGTTAGTGATCGGTCTTCAATGAGATCGCATTAATTTAGCTTAGGTGATTAATTGTATTTTTCGAGTTTCTTTTCATCATTTGCCAATGATTGAGGTTACACGGACGCAAAAGGGGAAGCTACTGTTACTTGACAGTGGCTTTATTTGCACATGGCGACCAGGAGAATACTTTCAGTACCACTGTAGTCTATAAGTATCCGTATAAGTCTGTATAAGTCTCTGTACAATATCTGTATAAGTCTGCTTTCATGGCACTTGTAAAGACTGGATGTCCTGATCAGTGGTGAAGGCACATGCCGCTTGTATATATATATTTTACTTCGAACATGGTGATGATGTTCCTTTGTCACATTGCTGTAGCAGAGCGATTGTTTTGATAAATGTCATTGTTTAGCATTTTCAAACAGAATACAAACTTATGTATAACTGTACTTTTTACATCACATTTCTGTGTCCTGTACTAGCAAACAGTTTTAAGAAATACTTTCTCTATAATTATAATGCTAATTAGTTGTCATGATATAATACTAAAAATACGTGATATGTCTTACTGAAAATATTAATGTTATGTTCGCATTGGCCGAACTGGTTACTAAGTAGAAATTAACTCTGACTAAGTTGATTCATAAAAATATAATGCGTGTTTCTGTAGGTTTGATAATTGTACAGTAAATGAATTATTTTATTAACTAACTTCTGATTTTGGAAACATTTCATTAATACTGAATTGATATGTTTAATATTTCATCGCTTTCAACATTGCATTGATTGTATATTAATTATGCAGTGATTTTTTGTGTTATCATTATATCGCTTTCGTAAATATATTTTCATATTTTGTATTTGAATCAATAGACTTGTTTCGAAATCCATTTTTGAAAGTTGTGTAGAATTGGTTTGAAAGTATTGTGTGTAAATCATCATAATTTTCTAAAATGTTATTTGTTAATTGTTGAATTCTTTTTTGCTTAAAAAGGTTCATTATGTTTAAAATTTTATAAACTTTGCATGACAGTTATGTTAATTTTCTAAATAACTTTGTTGAAGATGATGATGATGATGATGATGATGATGATGATGATGATGATGATGATGATGATGATGATGATGATGATGATGATGATGGCCTGATAAATAAATCATAATCGAGTAATGGCAGTCAAGATATTATTAATTCTTTTTTTTTTAATCATGACTTTCTATATATTTTAAAATTAAGATTTTCTTTTTTTTAAATTTATAATTGAACTTTGAATTTTGAATTTGTCAGTGACCGGAAGTTAACCCATAAATGACCCCGAATTGACGTAGCCGGATGTTTTGATTTTGTTGATATAAGAGAGGGGAGTAGATGTAAGGATTTTTTATTTAACAGGCTTACATTAAAAATAATGTACACCCATTTTTTTCTCAATCTTTAGTTAAGTAAGTGACTGCAGTTTAAGTAGTCTGCTAAGTTCATGTTCAAGGGCGCCAGCCCAGTGTTTTCGTGGACATAACAGAACCTATACTTGTGTGTGTGTGTGTGTGTGTGTGTGAATGACTTTTCCTTTCTACCACCACACTCACACCTTTTACATTGCCATTGTTGGTTATAGATGATAGTTATAATTAACAATTATATGTATGTGCCATGTACTGATATACCATAATTATAATTAACAGTTATAAGTATGTGCCATGTATTGATATACCCTAATTATAATTAACAGTTTTATGTATGTGCCATGTACTGATATACCATAATTATAATTAACAATTATATGTATGTGCCATGTACTGATATACCATAATTAGAATTAACAGTTATATGTATGTGCCATATACTGATATACCATAGTTATAATTAACAATTATATGTATGTGCCATATACTGATATACCATAATTAGAATTAACAGTTATATGTATGTGCCATGTACTGATATCCCATAGTTATAATTAACAATTATATGTATGTGCCATGTACTGATATACCATAATTATAATTAACAATTATATGTATGCACCATATACTGATATACCATAATTATAATTACAGTTATATGTATGTGCCATATACTGATATACCATAGTTATAATTACAGTTATTATTATTATTATTATGTTATTTGTACAGCACTTGGATCAATTCAAAATAGACACTTTGGGGAGAAAGTTTGTCATTTTTGAATTTCCGGACTTACTGTTAAATACATTGAAATAGTTGTGGGAAATCGGAATGAGCCAAATGTTGGTCTGTACTGTACATGATGATGTGCGCATGTTGTCATTGATGTTTACCAACCTCTCTGTGTGCATACATTCTTGCTGTTGTCGGAAAATAAAGTCTCAAGAAACAATGTTATTTAAAAAAAAATTTTTTATTGCTTTCAGTAAACGTTTAAAGGTAGATACTATGCAAGCTATTTTTTTACTCTTTAGTTTGTGCATGCGCATTCATATTTATGTGAGCGTGTTGCACTTTCTAGTCCAAACCATGCCATCCGAGTGATAGTGAGAGAGAGAGAGATAAGATAAGATAAGATAAGATAAGATAAGATAACAATTTTATTTTGCAAGGGTAAAAGAGTAAGCGCTGGGTGCGCTTTTTTACATCTTTCCTTGGGGCTTTAACAATAACTATTAAATACAACTCAATGTTATAACATTTACATCATGAAACAATAACAAATAAACAAAGTCATCATTAGATAAAATCATTTTCAAACAATTGAAATCAAATTACTGTTGTTAATATTAATCAATGTATATTTTTTAATATGTTTTAAGAGATGTGTTCTAAATTATTTAAATTTAGATGCTGGAGTGTGGAGATCTTCAGGAACTCCGAAAGTTATTCAACAAAGTGGAACCGGAATAAGCTAGAATAGTTTTGAAGAGATCAATTCTTGGAATTGGAACATTTCATTTTGTGGACGATCTGGCAGTCTTTTTTTTTTCCTTTTTAAAGAGAAGAAAGATAGGGAGGTGCATTGCCAGAAAGGACCTTGTGCATGAAAACACCTTTATTAAATTTTAGACTGTCGGTAAGAAGTAGAATATTAATCCGTTTATAGTCATCTGGAGAGATTTTATGTTTAAGAATAACTTGTTTAATTGCACGTTTGTGAATTTTAATTAAAGGCTTCATTGCATTGCCACTAGCACAATCCCAAATAGTAGAGGAATAATCAATAAATGGTTCAATATGACCGGAATAAAACAGTCTACGAGAATGTAAATTTAATAAATGTTTTATCCTTGATAATAATAAGTCCTTTTAGAAATAGTTTTACTAATATTTGAAATATGTTTCACCCAGGACAAATTATTGTATAAAGTTACATCAAGAAGCTTATGACATTGTACTTCATCATTTACTGTATTGCAAATTTTTAATGGAGGAAGTTTTATAGATACATTTAGTTTTTCCTGTCTCGTTGTAATTAGCATAGATTTTGTTTTGTCTGGATTGAGGGCCATGTGGTTGTATTCAGTCCATTCCTGTAGTTAACTAGCCACTTTTTGTACTACTACTAATAATAATAACGGATTTTTATATAGCGGGTACTCCAGCCTATGACCAGACTCACCACGCTTTACATAGTCATTACATATAAATACATGCACTCGATAAATCATCGCTTTTGCTACAATACACCAAAAGACGGAACAGTAAAGGTACAAACTATTTACAACTATGTACACAAATTACAAAAAAAAGACAGAAATAGACTTTTTACAACTATGTACACAAATGACAAAAAAGACAGAAATAGAATAGCAAAAACCTATTCACAGCCATTTATATGCCATTATTGTAATGAGGAGAAGAGATTATTCAAGTCTGTATATTGAGAGAGTAATGTAATGAAAAAGCGGAAACTCCGATGGTATGGCCACGTCACCAGATCATCAGGTCTTGCAAAGACCATCCTGCAAGGCACAGTGCAAGGAGGTAGAAGAAGAGGGAGATCGAAAAAGACGTGGGAGGACAACATTCGAGAATGGACTGGCTTGACACTGAGCGAAACCATCAGGGTTGCTGAGGACAAGGAAAGATGGAGTACGCTGGTTAAACGATCATCTGTGGTGCCCCTATGACCTCCGAGGATAGGACAGGATAGGAATGTTATGTATCAACGAAGAGTTCACAAGAAGTAGATATATGAAGGGAAAGATCATTTATGAAGATTAAAAAAATCAGAGGTCCTAAAATAGATCCTCGCGGTACTCCAGCTGCAGCAATTTTAAAATGTGACTTTTGGTTATTTACATAAACACACTGTTTTCTGTCAAAAATAAACGATTTAAGTAATTCAACAGATTTAGAATGAATGCCATATAATTTTAGTTTACGTAGAAGAAGGTCATGGTTTATTACATCAAAAGCTTGTGCGAATCAACAAATAAAGTTCCAAATAATTGTCCCTTATTAATATTATTTAGCCATTGTTCTATCATAGTGTGACGGTGGGTCTATTGTTGCTGGGCTCTGCACAATGGATAGCTATAGCTATTACCCACTCGTCTTTCGTCTGCGGGTATCGGCTAGTTAATCACCCTATGACTAATCTTAATACATTTATAAGTTTGGCCCGGTCTGTGTAAGGTTGGGGTTACAGAGATAGGGAGAACAGTGTAAAGATTCTGTTACGTTGAAACGCGAATGGTAGTACGTCGGAAACGCGCACGATAGATCTAATCGTTTCGTTTTGCAAAGTATTCAATAATGGAGTTTATTTACCTTTGATTTGAGTTTGCATTGTTGTTAGGAGAGGCTTTGTATAACGTTGATAATTTTCGTTAGTCGATATTGTTGGAGAATCCTCTAGATCTCCTTGTTTACTATCGATCGAAGTTTCTTGATGGACGTAGATAATTGCGAACATTCTGGGACGGGAAATAATAATGTATGACGTAAGTCAGTGATGACGATCTTTTATTTGATTGGTGGTAGTGCGTCATTTCTACCGGGTTCGAAATTGTTCGGGAAGAGAGAGAGGTTATAAAATTGTGTGCCGCACTGTTGTTGATATATAGTTATTGTTGTTGATAGTAAGTTGGAAAGTAAACTTGAGAGTGGAAAGGCGATTGAGCAATTGTATGCAGTTGTTGATGTATGCTGAATAAAAGTGGAAAACTTCATACGTCGACTTTGTGACTTGTATGCTGCTTGAGCAGGCTGCGTGGATAAACGAATCTGAGTTACACCCTATCAGGAATTCAGCATTGGGGCTGAATCAGATACTGATAGAAAACACCAACATCAAACCGAGTGTAACATTTTGGGGGTCAAGCCGCGATTCACGCCATAGCCAAGGGTTCAACTGCTACAACAAGCGAGTCAACGTTACGAGAGGCAGTCATCGAGGGTAGCCGCCAACGAGTTGCGTCGAGAGGGGCCAACATACTGGGACTACATCCGATAGATTCGGGTTGACTGCAAGGGCGTGTAGTCGCTGAAGAGTTGCTTCGTGAGCGAACAACAGATCGGGACTACGTGGCTGCCGTAAGACTACGTCGAGGGACAGTCTCGGAGCTACATCGCCAGTATTAGAGAGAGCGACGCGCGGACGTCGAATCTACTTCAGCACAGGAGCGTATACATCAACACCAGCGTGGTGCAGCGTCGCATACGACGAGGACAGCGGGGCCTGCGTCAGCGAAGGCGACTAGTGACAAGCATCAGCGCTACTGCAGAAAGCGTGCTGTTCTAGAACAGTCTAGAAAGGTACAGCACAGTCAAGAACTTTTTAGAAAAGAACCTTCCAGAAAAGAACTTTCCAGAAAAGCATTAAGATGGCTGATTTCTGGCAGAAAGGAGTTGAACTGAATCTAAAAGGCAAACAGCTGACGGAGTACGTCAAATCCCAGGAAAGAATACAAGAACGAGAATTAGAAGAGCAGCGTCGCCGTGAAGAAAGAGAATTGGAAGAGAAGCGTCTAGAAAAAGAAATAGAACTAGAACAGAAGCGTCTAGAAGTAGAAGAACAACGTCGCCGAGAAGAAAGAGAAGAGCAGCGGCAGCGTGAAGAAAGAGAAGAGGAACGCAGGCGTGAAGAAAGGGAAGCTGAGCGTCAGTTCCAGTTAGAGATGGCGCGCATCCAACAACAGCAGCACGCGCCACACGTTATCAGCGACTTCAAAGCTCCAAAATTGCCAGCATTCGTCGACGAAAAGGACCAGATCGACAGCTATCTAGCGAGGTTTGAAAGGTTCGCCGAAAGCGCTAAATGGCAACGTCCAGACTGGGCGATCATACTCAGCGCACTACTGACGGGGAAGGCGCTCGATGTCTACAGTAGACTGTCGAATAATGACGCCAAAGACTACGACGTTTTGAAAGCGGCCCTATTGCAGTGCTACAACTTTACAGAAAAGGGCTACCGTCAACGCTTTCGTGAATGCCGGCCTTTGTCAGACGAGACACCAAAGCAATTTGTGGAGCGCCTGTCATCATATCTACACAAGTGGGTGGAATTATCAGGCAAAGGGAAGACTTACGAGAGTCTCCATGAGCTGATCGTGAGGGAACAAGTACTCAACGCCTGCCCTAAGGACCTCGCGATCCACTTGGAAATACAAAAGTTGCAGACGCTAAAAGACGTTGCTGAGGCTGCTGAAAGATATATCGTCGCTCATGAGAAAACGTTGGGGCCACCCAGCGCGACGAAACACTTTCAGAAGACGGCAAGCCATGGGAACCGGATCCAGGGGAGCCAGACGAGCCAGAGACACACTGACTCCACGCCTCCTCCGGCCAGGGAAGGGCATTCGAGAGGCTGTTTCACCTGCAACGCTACAGACCACAGAGCGGCTAATTGTCCTCAAAACAAAAATAGCGGACAGCGGGGCAGTACGGACAATGCAGCGGTGGGCAACCGACAGAGACGTTTCTCCAATCAACGGCAAAACAGTAGATCTGACCATCAAGTGTGCGGCGGGAGCGTCATTCTTCCGAGTCAGACCAAGCGCACAGCTACTCCTGCGGACGTGCAAGAGTGCATGACCGATGGCCAACTTCTCCTTGCCAACGGAAAATCCATCCCCGTCGTCGCCAACGCTGTGATAACCGTCCAGAACATGCCTGTTTCCAAGGGACGCGTCGGAAATCATGAAGTGACTGTTTTAAGAGACTCTGGCCGCAGTGGGGTCATCGTCAGAGAAGACCTAATCGCTAAAGAACAGTTCACTGGCGATTCAAAATGGACACTTATGGCCGACAGCAAATGTGTGAAAGCGCCAGTTGCAAAAATTCAAGTCAGCACCCCTTTCTACACAGGCGAAGTAGAAGCGGTTTGCCTGAAAAAGCCGCTATACGATTTGATGATCGGGAATATCGACGGCGCGAGACGACCCGACGACCCCGATCCAGAGTGGAGTCCTGCCTCAACCCAACGCGTCGAAGTTGGGGAGGAGGATCCATTGCCATTTCCCGATGGAGACCTTACAGAGCTGCTACGGGATAATGTGGTTACTCCGGCTCAGCCCTGCCGACCAGAGATCGTCGGTGCTGTCACCACCAGGGCCCAGGCCAAGAGAGACAAGACGACTACGCCACTGAAGGTCGCCGACAACTCCAAAGCTGCCATCGTGGACAGAGATAAGCTGATCCAGCTCCAGGAAGCTGACAGCACTTTAAACAAGTACAGGAACCGCCAAGACCACGTGACCAAGGGCAGTGGCACGGTCTATTTCGAGGTGAAGGCCAAGATCCTGTACAGAATCTTCCAGCACCCGAGGGTCAACGGAGGTAAACCACTACGTCAAGTCTTGGTACCGTTACCCCTAAGGCGCCAGGTGATGGAAGTAGCGCATGACTCAATCATGGGAGGTCACCTGGGTATCAAGAAGACGTCGGATAGAATCCAGGCGGTGTTCTACTGGCCAGGACTTCATGCGGACGTCAGCCGTTTCTGCCGATCATGTGACATTTGCCAGAAGCCCATACCTCGAGGAAGGGTCCCGAAAGTGCCTATGCAGAGGATGCCTCTGATCGACCGACCTTTCAAGAGGGTGGCCTTAGACTTAATCGGCGAAATAAGACCTCCGAGCGAAGAAGGTCATCGATGGGTACTGACTTTAGTGGACTATGCGACTCGGTACCCAGAAGCAGTGCCTCTGAAGAAGATTGACACTGAAACTGTGGCAGAGGCGCTGGTGGACATGTTCAGTAGACTTGGAGTGCCTGAAGAAATTCTGACAGACCTCGGGACGCAGTTCGTCTCTGACTGTATGAAGGAGGTCAACAGACTGCTGAGCATCCGGCATTTGACTACGACACCCTACCATCCGATGTGCAACGGGCTCGTCGAAAAGTTCAATGCTACGCTGAAGTCCACCCTGAAGAAACTGTGCAGCGAGCAGCCCAGACAATGGCATCGCTACATCAACGCCCTACTTTTCGCCTACAGAGAAGTACCGCAGGAGTCCACCGGCTTTTCTCCGTTCGAGCTGCTGTACGGAAGAACCATCAGAGGGCCGATGCACATCCTGAAAGAACTGTGGACGAACGAAGTAGAGACCCCAGAGGCGAAGAACAGCTACCAGTACGTGTTTGAGCTACGGGAGAAGCTGGAGCAGACTCTCGAGATAGCCAGAGAAAACCTGAAGAAGTCCCAGGACTGTGGAAAGCACTACTATGATCGTAGGGCTGTGAGCAGGAAGTTCAAACCTGGCAACAAAGTGCTGGTGCTGCTACCTACCGACCACAATAAGTTGCTGATGCAGTGGAAAGGCCCGTACGAAGTGGAGACCGTGGTGGGGATCAACGACTACAAGGTGAAGGTCGGCCAGCATTCCAAGATATACCACGCCAACCTCCTTAAGCTGTACGTGGAAAGGCCATCAGAGACTGTGCATGTGTCAACAGCAGCTGAGATCGACAACAGCTTTGACAGCGAGGAACTGTTGGAACTGGGAGACTTCCATAGCAAAGAAGGCATCAATGATGTTAAGCTAGGACCACGCTTGACGGAAGGTCAAAAGATTGAGCTCAAGGACCTTATGGGCGAGTTTCCCCATAGCTTCAGTGATGTCCCAGGCTCTGCGACTTTGGTCGAACATGAAGTCCACACCCAGACCTGGAAGGAGCATCTGCAGACTTTGAGGGAGCTGTTCCACCGTCCCGCAGAAGCCAACCTGACCGTGAGACCCAGCAAATGCATTCTGGGAGCTGACAACGTCGACTTCATCGGATGTTCGATGGAAGAGGGAGACAACGGAGGATGCACTGACTCCAGGAAAGCCCACGAGATCACCGTCTTTGACCCTGGGCCGATGACAAATGCAACGGACGAGGGCGTCGTTTCCTTGCGGTTGGAAGAATATTGACTGTGTAGATAAACTGTGAACATTGACAATATCCAGACAGATTTGAAGATGAGAAACATTGACTCTGTGTGAATGAGCTGAGAACATTGACAGTGTTCATACGGTCTGAAATAAGTTTTAATTCTGAACTTTGTTTGTGCATTACGTTTCAACGTTGTTGAAAGAAATTGGGTAAATTTCTTCTTGAGTGGGGGTTTATGTTACGTTGAAACGCGAATGGTAGTACGTCGGAAACGCGCACGATAGATCTAATCGTTTCGTTTTGCAAAGTATTCAATAATGGAGTTTATTTACCTTTGATTTGAGTTTGCATTGTTGTTAGGAGAGGCTTTGTATAACGTTGATAATTTTCGTTAGTCGATATTGTTGGAGAATCCTCTAGATCTCCTTGTTTACTATCGATCGAAGTTTCTTGATGGACGTAGATAATTGCGAACATTCTGGGACGGGAAATAATAATGTATGACGTAAGTCAGTGATGACGATCTTTTATTTGATTGGTGGTAGTGCGTCATTTTTACCGGGTTCGAAATTGTTCGGGAAGAGAGAGAGGTTATAAAATTGTGTGCCGCACTGTTGTTGATATATAGTTATTGTTGTTGATAGTAAGTTGGAAAGTAAACTTGAGAGTGGAAAGGCGATTGAGCGATTGTATGCAGTTGTTGATGTATGCTGAATAAAAGTGGAAAACTTCATACGTCGACTTTGTGACTTGTATGCTGCTTGAGCAGGCTGCGTGGATAAACGAATCTGAGTTACACCCAATCAGGAATTCAGCATTGGGGCTGAATCAGATACTGATAGAAAACACCAACATCAAACCGAGTGTAACAGATTCACTGACACACTAGCTCTCACAAACATAGGTAGTCCAGCCACTTGTTAACAGTAAATATCACACATTTATTTCCTCTACTCTATACAAAATCTTCTAATCAATATACTAACTTAACTGTCCAAAATGTACTATAACTATGATTATCTTAACAGTCCAAATTTCACTTCGAGTAGTTCGCTCCTTGATAAATCTATGCAGCTACTGTCTCATCATTGGGCTAATAGTGCTTTCTGTCCTATTGTTCGTTTTTCTGGAAGAGCAGAGATGCCAAGCTGCAGAAAAATCTGTCAGTTAGAAATTTATAAATTGTCAGTAGATTAAAAATTTTGTCAGTAGACAAGAGGGAGCAAAGGTCCAGGATTGAGATTTCTTATTAAAAATCATATAGGAAAAATCAAAGATGACTGAGCTCCGCAAAAGAATTTCATTTTAATCTGTAGTAAAACTGAACCCCGACCGAAGTCAGAAGGATAAGCGATATCAGTTCGCAAAATTTTTAACATCAACCTGCTACAAATCAGAATCATGTACAACACAATGTTAGAGTTAGTTAAAATAAATCGCTTTGAGGTTGTGTCCTATCCTATCCTATCCTGTACCGTAACCCGGAGGTCGTAGGGGCACCACAGATGATCGTTTAACCAGCATACTCCATCTTTCTCTGTCTTCAGCAACCCTCATGGCTTCGCTCAGTGTCAAATCAGTCCATTCTCGAATGTTGTCATCCCACCTCTTTTTTGGTCTCCCTCTTCTTCTACCTCCTTGCACTGTGCCTTGCAAAATAGTCTTTGCAAGGCCTGATGATCTGGTGACGTGGCCATACCATCGGAGTTTCCGTTTCTTCACCACTGTGAGCAGGTCTTCGTGTTGTCCAATGGCTTGTGTGATGGTCTGTCGGACTTCGTCGTTGGTGATGTGTTGGGTATAGGAAATGCCCAGAAGTCTTCTGTAGCACCTCAGCTCCATGCTTTGTATTCTTCGTTGTAGATCGGCTGTGAGGGTCCATGCTTTGCAAGCATATAGGAAGATGGAGATGACAAGGGAGCGCAGCAGTCTTACTTCGGAATGTAGACTGATGGTCCTGTCTTTCCAAATGGGCTTCAACCTTGTCATGACAGCAGTTGTTTGTGCGATCCTGGAGAGGACTTCCTGTCGGGACCCATTGTCTGATACAATGGCTCCTAAATATTGAAGCTATGCACTGTGTTGAGGGATTGGCCTTGGACTTTGACGTCCGTGTTGATGCCATTGGTGTTGTTGGTCATCATTTTGGTCTTCTCTGCACTTATTTCCATTCTATAAGCTCTGGAGGTGGTGTCAAGCCTCTGTACCAGCTGTTCAAGTTCTTGCTCCTCCCCAGCCAATCCATCAATATCATCCGCAAAACGAAGATTGGAGATTGCTCTACCCCCTATGCTGACTGTGCCTTTGAGATCTGCAAGAGCATCTGAAATGATGCGCTCTAGGAAGATGTTGAAGAGTGTTGAAGAGAGTAGGCATCCTTGATGCACACCGATTGTTGTTCTGAACCAGTTCCCGATGACGCTGTTATGGAGGACAGGCATTTGATGACTTCAATAATTTTAGGGCTGAAGTTGTACACTTTCATTGTTGCCCACAGAGCTGCATGCCAGACTCGGTCAAACGCCTTCTTGAAGTCTATGAACACATGATATAGATGGTGCTGTAGGTATTTCTCACAGATTATTCTGAGGTTGAAAATCTGTTCAGTGGGTACTTCGCCCTGCCCTGAATCCTGCTTGTTCTTCAGCTATGATTTGTTCAGCTTGGGGTTTCAACCTGTTGAGTATTATTTTCAGGAGGACCTTGCTTGGATGGCTGATGAGGCTGATGGTGCGGTAATTTTCACACTCCTGAAGGTTACCTTTTTTGGGAAGAGTGATGACAAGCGACTGGGTCCATGGTGTAGGCCACTCCCCACTCTGCCAGATCTTGTTACAGATAATGGTGAGGGCATCAATCATCGCTTCTCCTCCTGCTTGTAGCAGTTCCGCAGGTATGTTGTCCATGCCCGCCGACTTCCCTTTCTTCAGCGATTGCACTGCTGCCTCAACTTCTTCCCGGAGAATTGGGAGGATTTCTTCTTCTTCTCTGTTCTCGAGGCATGCTAGAACTGACTGATTGAGGTTGTGTATCGGCATAAAAGTTTTAAAAAAGGTAAATCTCATTGATTTCTTTGCATTGTTTTGTCTGCTGCTGCTGCTTCAGCGCAGCTAACAAGGTTGTGAACTACGATATGCAATAAGTTAAACTAATCAAATAGATTTATTACCTTATAAGGTCGTTATATAATATGCTGCATTATTTTAGACTGTGACAGTGCCTAAGTGTAATCAGTCTGAAACTTGTAACAGTCCTTTTGCCATAATCATCAGCTGGAAATATATATTCTTGTAAAAATTATTCTCTCCGTAAGAAAAATGACTTCAGTCCGTAAAAAACTATTTGCAACCGGAAAATAATACGGCGAAACCGCGAGGGTTCGCATCTCTGGAAGAGTGGACTATCGCGCAGTCCTTCTAGAGCCGTCTTTGTCCACTTCTTTTCTAGCACTTAACTTTAGGGTCGATGTGCGGTGTTGTTGTCTTCTCATCTTGGTTGTGGACCACTGAGCCACTGCTCTCGCTGCTCAAGGTTGCAGGACACTGTCAGGGTTGCCTCTCTGTGGAGTTCGTTCCCAGCCGTGGACCAAAATGGTTGTCCAGAGCGTCTCACTGTTGGCAGAAATAGCCGTCAGTGAGATTATCTCCACTTATATAGTTAAGAGACGAACAAATTTTCTAAGTCTGTGGTCCACTGGAATCTCCAACATAATTCCTATACATATATACATATATCATGGCTAAAATGAACACAGGGAGAAGTAATTAATAATATACACATTCTCAGGTACAGCCAATGGTCTGCAATAATACAAATAGGAAAAGCAATCGGTCAGTGGGTCTACCTCGTGGTTGCGAAACCGGTCGGGTTCGCCACGTGGTCAAGCAAAGTTTTACTAACAGTCAAAATTCTAATACATGGCAAACCGCGAGAGGCTCTTTTAACCCCGCACAAAGGCTTCAAGCCTCTACACGTTCAGTGTACTTTGACCTGTGTACAGTTAAGTCGCTGAACAGCAGACGACAGAAGTAGGGTTGTTTTAAGCATACGTAGGCTACAGCTTCACAAGATAAGCCGTGACGTCACACAGCTGACAAATCACCCACCACCCACGCATCTCGTAGCCTCACACGATAGCTGACCACAGCGTGACGATAGTATGTATGTGTAGGGTCTATGTTATGTATGTGTGTGCACGAGGGGTGTGAGTGTTTAGTGAATAGATCGGCGTGCGAAACTGGCCAGAGATGCATACATTCATTGTTATTAAAATACATTTTGAATGGAAGTTAATTTAATGGTTAATAAGCATATTGTTTCCTTTTTGTTTCGTGCAATGACTGTTGCTATCAGCTTTCTGATACAATTTTAAGCTAGCAGTGTAGGCCTATTCTACGAGGAAATACATGAACTTGATTGTTGTGATTGTTCATTGTGTTAAATTGAATGGCTGTGTACCTTTCAATGATCGACTGTACACTGTAAAGATTTATACTTTAGTCACGTTTCAGCTTTTGCCAAGACTATTAATTTTACACGATTCCCTCCCAAGTACATTTCATTTCCTCCTTTGGGGTCATACATTCTACATACATAGACCCTACACACACACATACATCCTACATAACAGATACACACACATACATTCTACATAACATAGACCCTACACACACATACATCCTACATAACATAGACCCTACACACACATACATCCTACATAACATAGATCCTACACACACATACATCCTACATAACATAGACCCTACACACACATACATCCTACATAACATAGACCCTACACACACATATATCCTACATAACATAGATCCTACACATATATACAGCTTATATAGCATAGATCCTACACACACATACATCCTACATAACATAGACCCTACACACACATACATCCTACATTACATAGACCCTACACACATACATCCTACATAACATAGACCCTACACACACATCCTACATAACATAGACCCTACACACATACATTCTACATAAAATAGACCCTACACACACATACATTCTGCATAACATAGACCCTACACACACACATCCTACAGAACATAGACCCTACACACACATACATCTTACATAACATAGATCCCACACACACATACATCCTACATAACATAGACCCTACACACACATACATCCTACATAACATAGACCCTACACACATACATCCTACATAACATAGATCCTACACATATATACAGCTTACATAACATAGACCCTACACACAATACATCCTTCATAACATAGATCCTACACACGCACATACATCCTACATACCATAGACCCTACAAACATACATCCTACATAACATAGACCCTACACACACATACATCCTACATAACATAGATCCTACACATATATACAGATTACATAACATAGACCCAACACACACATACATCCTACATAACATAGATCATACACACATACATCCTACATAACAGATCCTACACACACATACATCCAACATAACATAGACCCTACACACACATACATCCTACATAACAGATCCTACACATATATACAGCTTACATCACATAGACCCTACACACATACATCCTACATAACATAGACCCTACACACACATACATCCTACATTACATAGACCCTAAACACACCTACACACATACATCCTACATTACATAGACCCTACACACACATACATCCTACATTACATAGACCCTACACACATACATCCTACATAACATAGACCCTACACACATATATTCTACATTACATAGACCCTACACACACATACATCCTACATAACATAGACCCTACACACACATACATCCTACATAACATAGACCCTACACACACATACATCCTACATAACATAGACCCTACACACATACATCCTACATTACATCGACCCTACACACATACATCCTACATTACATAGACCCTACACACATACATCCTACATAACGTAGACCCTACCCATATACATCCTACATAACATAGACCCTATATACATACATGCTACATACCATAGACCCTACACATATACATACACCCTACATAACACAGACCATACACATACATGCATCCTACATAACATAGATCCTATACATACATACATCCTACATAGTATGGGCCCTATATAAAAACTCTCTAACATCATTTATAATGCACTCACCACAGGCGGCGGAAGCTGCTCAGGATTGGGGGGGGGGGGGGGGCACACACACATTTTATTCACTGACATAAGGGCCGGACCTGGGAAAAGTCGAAGGGGGGGGGGGGGTAGGGGCGGGTTTACAGATTTAGCGAAGGCGCGAAACGCCGAGCCTTTTAGGGGGGTCCGGGGGCATGCTCCCCCGGAAATTTGTTTTTTCATGGATGCAAAATGGTGCCATCTGGTGCAATCTGAACCTTGAAAAAGCCATCTGTGATGGTCTGGGACTTTGAGCTTTTTGAACAATTGAACTGACAAACTCTGGGGTACAAAAATTATCCTCTGCCCCTCCCTTAAAAAAAAAAAACACACACACACACACAAACATTTATTTATCAGCAGAGATGTTTTGTATACTATTATTATTCACTACTTTTTGTTGATTGTTAACGGGATAAAGCTTTACCTTGTAGTTTATGAACATCACCGCCCTGCTTTCACTTAATTCAGTCTTGCTGCACTATATGTTCCTCGGCATTAGTACCATTTGTGAATTGTATCTTCTGGCAAAACAGTTCACTGCCTCTTTGAAGTCAATATCAACATCCCTGTGCACTTTGAGCAAAGCAAGTCCATTGAGTCTCTGTTGCCCCATTGTAGAGCGCAGGTAGTTTTTCAGGTTGCGCAACTGACTGTTTGAACGCTCACACTCGGCAGTAGTGACAGGCAGGGTGCAAAGGTTCTTTAGCATGATGAACAGGTTGGGGATAAAAATCCCTGTCACAATGTTTCAGTGCTTCTGATGCCGTGGATGGGATGATAGCTGTCGCATTCTCAGCAGCACTTCGCCATTTGCAAACCCACCGTTGGTATTCTGCATCAAGGGTAGCGTTGTTTGGTAGGTCAGACTCCCACAACATCGCCAGTGTCTTCACCCCTTCTGGAACCTGCATGAAACCATCCTGGTTGTCTATTAAAGTGCTTGGCACCAGACAGACACGACCAACTGCTATGCCAGCATTTTTGAACTTTCGAGTTCAATTCGGTTGACAGGTGTTCCAAGAAAGGAATGTCAATGATAATCTTGAAATATTCTTCTGGAGTGGCCGCAGGTTGGTTGTCACGGAGAGTCTGTCGGGATGCTTGACGAGGAACAATAACACCAGTTGTCAAAGCATTTGCCATTTTGCTGACTTCACCAAACCAGGCAACGAACGCTGTGTCGACATCTCTTCTAATAGAAGACATACAGTTACTGACCTCTTTGATTTCCCTGTAGGCATCGACAACATCTTTTGCCCTTTTCTGCAGCTTCACTTTCAAGTGTTTCCATTTCAACGATGTTTTTGGACGATTCAGCGATGGTCGTTTCAATGGATGTTCGTTACAACGAATTGTCATAATTATCAACTTAGCATCTTAATTAATATTTTTAAAAAGTCGTTTTTGGTGGATTAGGTCAGTATCAAGGTGAAGGTGCTGGAAGAGGCTTGCGGCCAGAACAAGAAAATATGGCTGCATTTACTAATTTAGGCTTAGGGGTTGGGTTACTTGGTCGTTTCAACGGGGGGAAGGAGGGTGAGAAAAACGGGGAGGGAGGTGGAGAAAGGGAAAGGAAAGACGAGAGGGGGGAGGGAGGGGAAAAAAAACGCTTTGGACGTTTCAACGGATCCCTTGAAATGGATTTCCATGGAATTGACTATAAATAACTCTTTGTACTTTGGACCAAAAGTGACTAAAAATTGCAATGTTTTAAAAACAATTGTTAAAAAATTGAAACTCTTTGCATTAAAAAAAATTAATTTTTTTAATCTTGGAGGGGGGGGGGGGGTCCGGAACCCAGGTACCCCCCTTCCCCTCCCTCCCCTGGGTCCGCCCTGGACATTTACTCCAAATAATTTGAACTATTTTCATAGACACTATGTGAGAGAGAAAAAAAAGATATATCATATATTTCTACAACTGTGCATATAGAGAGAGAGAGAGAGAGAGAGAGAGAGAGAGAGAGAGAGAGGGAGAGAGAGAGAGAGAGAGAAAGAGAGAGACAATGTTGATCCATCACAGTAACAAAAGTCATGCATGTCATTTGGCATGGGAATTTTTTTTTTTTTTTTACAACGTTAATTTTCCAAAGTATGCCTGACGGCGCAATTATTTAGACGCTCCTGCGTCATCGTTGCCCGAAGGTATGTTTTTACCCGCTTTAGGGCTGAAAAACTGCGTTCAGCCGTTGCAGCTGTGGTTGGGATGGTGAAGTACAGTCTGAGAAGTTTATCCACTTCACTCAGCATCCGTCGCACAGTGTCAGAAGCTTTCAGTTCATCCGGCAGTGCTTGGAAGATGGTGATCCTAGAGTTAGCCGCCTTCCTGGTGTCACCCAGTGCATGTGGGAGTTCTAGCTGAGTTTTGAGACTGTCCAAGTCGATGTCAGCGGAATATGTATCTTTGATTTCTTGAGGAATTTCTGGTCTCTTCCCTGCTGCTCCATCACTTAGAAGAACTTCAATTTTCCTTTTTAAGTCGAGAGCTATTTGATCAAACCGGCTCTTTAAATGTTCTTTGATGTTGTCAATCGCCTCACAGTATTGCTGTCTGTAGTAAGCAGATGGACAAGAGTAGCTGTGACCCTGAGAGCCATCGTCCAGTCTTCGTGGAGGCTGCGTCTGTCTAGGAACGCAGGGCTCATCACACAAATTTGCAGCTTTCGTTGTGATGTCAGCAAAAAATGTCTCATAACAATCTTCATGCCGCATGCTTTCCAGTGTTCTCAGACCAATGTCAGCAGCGTTTACTGCGTCATCACAAGTCGTTTGTTTTCTTTGAAGAACTGTCGCCAGCTCTTCAGTCACAGCAAGGATCTCATCTTTGAATCTTTTTGCAACTCCTGACACATGACCCTGAAAATTACTCGCCCCGTCGTAGGCCTGGCCCCTGCAGTTTTGCACTGGCAAGTCAAGTCTGATCAAGCAGTCCTTCAGTGCTTTAAAAATGGTCTTAGCACAGGTATTGTTAACTTGCATCTTGTCCAGAGAAAGGGGGAAAATATTGGTTTGAACCTCCAAATAGTGTTTTTTTGAGGGGTTGAATATTGGGGGTGGGGGGCAAATGTATAGGTTTGCCCCCCCCCCCCCCCCCCAATATTTTTCTAGGGGGGGCCAGTGCCCCCCTTGTCCCCCCTCCCCCCGCTTCCGCCGCCTGTGCTCACTCATACACATACAGTTGTCATGTGCATGACGAGAAATCAACAAGTCATTGCTCATCTTAAATATTGATTGAGCTTTTGCTATGAAAGTAGCAACGTATCAAACATCCATAATATAACACACGATGGGAGTACACTACCACTGTCAACACTAGTCTTCAAAGATCATAAGGTTCAAATCCTAGATGGGATTTTTAGTTACTCATTGTTTGTAGGGTACAGCAGACTACAAAGAGCCGAATAAGGACATCAAAATCATGACCATAACTTGGTTGAAAGAGAACTCACCCCAGATCCGTATAAAAGATCTGCTGAAACAACTCTGAAGGTACCCTGTCAGCTGGCCACTTTACAATAAAGGCATCCCATGCAGGGAACGCTGAGGCTTTACTCTAATTTATCGAACCCTTGTTTACACACACAAAACAACACCCAAAAAAAAGAAAAAAAGAAAGATTATAAACATCATTATAAAATATTAACGAAACACATAGCCTACATATAAAATGCCGCCATTGCTAAGAGTGCCAGCTACACACATGTACCCAGCCAGTACTAGGTCCATTCTTACTCATCCCCGGTCGCCTAGAATTGTACTCAGCCAGCGCCTTAGGCAGCAAGTGCATTACATTATATGGTTATTACTTTAGGTCCAGCGGACTCTTCCCAGGCAAATCAGGACCAGAGAAGTGAAAGAGGACTCACCCCTGATCCGCATAAAAGATCTGCCGAAACAACCCTCAGAATCAGAATCAGAATCAGAATCTTTATTGTCCCCATGAAAACACAAGGAAATGTGTGTGCGGCGTACACTTCATCAACACAACGGCACAAAAGCAATAAAACACAAAAGACTTAATAGATTAAAACAATACACCATAAATACACAAGTGGGTGGAACTATCAGGCAAAGGGAAGTCTTACGATAGTCTCCATGACCTGATCGTGAAGGAGCAATTCCTCAATGCCTGTCACAAGGACCTGGCGACCCACTTAGAATTACAGAAGCTGCAGACGCTTAAGGATGTGACCGAGGTTGCTGAAAGATATCTCCTCGCTCACGGGAAAACGCTGGGGCCACCCAAGGCGACGAAGCCATTTCAGAAAACTGCAAGCCATGGGAACCAGATCCAGGGGAGTCAGATGAGCCAGAGACACACGGACTCCACGCCACCTCCCAGGGAAGGGCATTCAAGAGGCTGTTTCACTTGCAACGCTACAGACCACAGAGCGGCTAACTGTCCTCAAAACAAAAGTAGCGGACAGCGGAGCAGTACGGACAATGCAGCGGCGGGCAACCGACAGAGACGTTTCTCCAATCAACGGCAAACCAGTAGATCTGACCATCAAGTGTGCGGCGGGAGCGTCATTCTTCCGAGTCAGACCGAACGCACAGCTACTCATGAGGACGTGCAAGAGTGCATAACTGACGGCCAGCTTCTCCTTGCCAACGGGAAATCCATCCCCGTCGTCGCCAGCGCAGCGATGACCGTCCAGAACATGCCTGTTTCCAAGGGACGCGTCGGAAATCATGAAGTGACTGTTCTAAGAGACTCTGGCTGCAGTGGGGTCATCGTCAGAGAAGACCTAATCGCTAAAGAACAGTTCACAGCGATTCAAAATGGACACTCATGGCCGACAGCAAATGTGTGAAAGCGCCAGTTGCGAAAGTTCATGTCAGCACCCCTTTCTACATAGGCGAAGTAGAAGCAGTTTGCCTGAAGAAGCCGCTTTACGATTTGATGATCGGGAATGTCGACGGTGCGAGACGACCCGACGACCCCGATCCAGAGTGGAGTCCTGCCTCAACCCAACACGTCGAAGTTGTGGAGGAGGATCCATTGCCCTTTCCCGATGGAGACCTTAGAGAGCTGCTACGGGACAATGTGGCTACTCCAGCTCAGCCCTGCCGACCAGAGATCGTCGGTGCCGCTACTACTAGGGCCCAGGCCAAGAGAGACAAGACGTCTACGCCACTGAAGGTCGCCGACAGTTCCAAACTGCCATCGTTGACAGAGATAAGCTGATCCAGCTCCAGGAAGCTGATAGCACTTTAAACAAGTACAGGAACCGCCAAGACCACGTGACCAAGGGCAGTGGCACGGTCTATTTCGAGGTGAAGGCCAAGATCCTGTACAGAATCTTCCAGCACCCGAGGGTCAATGGAGGTAAACCACTACGTCAAGTCTTGGTACCGTTACCCATAAGGCGCCAAGTAATGGAAGTAGCACATGACTCAATCATGGGAGGTCACCTAGGCATCAAGAAGACGTCAGACAGAATCCAGGCGGTATTCTACTGGCCAGGACTTCATTCGGACGTCAGCCGTTTCTGCCGATCATGCGACATTTGCCAGAAGACAATACCTCGAGGAAGGTTAATGTCACAAAGAAAGGGGTTGGGGGGATTGAGGGTAAGCTACTAATCTCTAGCACTGCATTGCCTCCCTTGTTTAGGCCAATATTGTGATGACATTCAAGAGACTAGAGCTGGAGAGACTAAATAAGTGAAAGACAGTCAGAGTGCAGACGAGAAAGATTGAAGGCTACACTAGTTGAGAAATTGAAACAAGGGCCAGTCCAGATAGGTACAGTTTATAACTAGGAGCTTTTATTAAATCAAATTGGGTCGTCTGAGTTGAGTAATTCTAAGAGTGAGTCATTGGATATTGTCCGTATTGGAGATATTCTGGGTGGACGATTTCAGGGGTACTAGTGCTACTGAGGACTGCTATCATCACAGGGCAGGAGTGTATCTGGATTGTCCAGAGTACTTCCAGATAATCAGCGAGTGGTGATGCTCGTAGGGCTAGAACTTAGCTCGGATTTCGAAGAGCGGTGGTTGGTCCAGGATAGTCTGGGTGGTCAGTTGACCAAGGTTGGCGTGGCGTTAGTGGCGATGCGGGTCAGTCGGTCACTCTATTGCATAATGACCTATGGTGCAATCCTGGGGTGAAGATACAGGCGTGGGTTTCAGCTTACGTTGCTAGCTGTCTGGGAGAATGATGAAATTCAGTGAAACGCTTCTCGTTGACTCCCTGGGTTGTCAGGGGCCTGCAGCGGGTCAGCGACTTAAGGCTGGTACAGGGGTGAGGAATACGCCCTGACAGGAGCCCGTCTGTAACGCAATACAGACTCTGTATCAGCTGGGGATAGGTGTATTCTGGGTTCAGCGCCTGTTGGCGCATGTGCCCATTCAGATTTCAAATTGGTTGAACCGGTGCATACCAACAGTCCAACAATTGCAACCAGGTTTATGGGGCCATTGTGGAGCTTACTGGCAGCCGCTAATATGTGATACCTTCGGCGCCTTAAGATGGGGTAGCGGACAACAGGGGCAGATATTTATACAGTGGGAGCATGGAGAAAAGCAAATGGAGTAGATACAGGACAAAGGGGTTGTACTTGGGGACTTTAATCTATGTGGGGGGACAGCATGGCATGGGATATTTACACATGGGCTAACGGGGAGCATACAAGTATAAATTCAAATCATGGCATGAGTCATATACAAGGCAGATAATATATACAAGGTAATAATACATGTCACAGCAACACATCAAGACAAAACTATAAACACGAACGTACATATCGACAGGACATACGAACATGTTGGGCGAACGACGGGTGATGGGTATGCTACATGACAAAGAGTAAGTTTCCTCTCTTACCTTGACTAAGACGGGTCGAAGAACCAGAGTACTGCCGTAGCTCAGAGGTCGCCAGTTGATGGGGACGTGTCCAGGACAGATTGTTGTGGCTTCGAAGTTTCGTGGCTTGCGCCTGACCACGGGTCTAGATGTGTGCCAGGTTTTAAGGTGATCCCCGAGGGGCGGGGCTTAGGCGAGTTAGCCAGCGAGCGTGTTGGGGCGACTGGATGTGTGGAAGGAATGAGTGTGCTCTGCCTGCCTCAGGGCTCGATTGTCCGCCTCGTCACAGAGGCCCCCCCCCAAGGAAAAAGGCGAGGTCCTAGGCCTCGACTGAGATGCGGCCAATCAGCTCTGAGGTCAGCTGCGGGATGCGAAGATGGTTGCGATGATCCGGGTGATGCGGGGCGATGCGGGGTTCCTGGTAGTAGATGGCGGATGCCCAAGGCTGGGGTCCGCGGAGCTGCCGGGTCTCGGCTACGGTTAGTGGGCGGCGGCGGGTATGAAGGCTGGGGCGTCGGCCCTCAGTGGGGACTCGATGGAGTCTGTTGCGGGGTGGCGGCTGACGATGATCTGCGCGGGGCGATGCTTTCCGCGGGGCATGCGTGGCGGCGCTATGTCGGAGACGTAGTGGGAACGGGGTGGAGCGATGACTCCGGCTGTTGGCGGAGCCTCTTCTTCTGTCCTTACTACCTGCTGCTGGGATAGCGGGACGGGGTACGGTTTCTGGCGGACGGGAGTGGGGTCCGTCAGGGTTAGTTGGACTTCTTCTAGGTCCGTCCTCCCAGGTATGTCGGTGAGGACTTCCCTGTACTCGGCTACGATGGCGCGTAGTTGGCGTTGCTGGCCGGCGGGGAGTGAGGGGTCCAGAGATACGTCCCGGAAGGATTCCTTCCCTTGTAGCGGAAATTCGGCGACGTCGGTCTCTGTACCATCCACTTCGACGGCCAGCGCGACCGTGAGTAGCGAGTGGGTGTCTGGGGCGGGTGCGGGTTGCTCCAGGTACCGCTTGAGCAAGTTGATGTGATGGGTCCTGGGCTTTCCGCCTACCTCGATGCGATAAGTGGTACGTGAGAGCTTCTCCAGCACCGGGTAGGGTCCTTGCCAAGCTATGTCTAGCTTGTTCGTGCCGCTGGGGAGAAGTAGTAGGACCTGGTCTCCTACCTGCAGTTCTCGGTCCCGGGCGCGGCGATTATGATAGCGGGCTTGTCTTTCTCTCGCTTTCTTCAGGTTGGCGGAGGCGGCTTTCCATGTGGCCTTGAGAGTTTCCTGGAGCTTGGTGACGTATTTCGTGGCGTCGACCGGTGCCTCGTCCAGTTTGGCGTCGGTCCAGCTACGTCGTAGGGCGGCTAGAGGTCCAGAAAGGGGTCTCCCAAAAAGCAACGTGGATGGCGTGTATCCGGTGGAGGTGTGCGGGGTCTCTCGATACCCGAAGAGCGCTGACGCGACGTAGGTGTCCCACGCTTCCGGTTGTTCGTCGGCGATCTTGCGGATGATCGAGATGAGAGTCCCGTTCAGGCGCTCGACCTGCCCGTTGCTGGCGGGGTGGTAGGGTGGAGTACGGATATGACGAATGCGAAGTAGTTGGAAAACTTCCTGCATGAGTTTTCCGGTGAACTGGGACCCGTTGTCGGTCAAGATGTTGTCCGGGAATCCGACTCGTGTGAATATCGTGACGAGCGCGTCGGCGACTCGGGCGGCGTCGATCTTCGGCAGTGGAACGGCCTTACACCACATAGAGCAAGCGTCGACAAGGGTAAGCAGATACTGGTTCCGCTTCTTGGTCCGCGGAAGGGGTCCTACTATGTCGACGGCCACTCGTTGGAAGGGCGTTCCGGCGACGACGGTGGGGCTGATGGTAACCGGCACGGTGTGGTGGCGGGGCGAGTATCGTTGGCACTGGCGACAGGACTTGACGTAGCGCTTCACGTCTTCTGTCAACCCGGGCCAGTGGTACTGTGCGCTGATCCGTAGGGTGGTTGCTCCTATGCCCATATGTCCACTTAGGGGCATGCTGTGGCCAAGTTCCAAGACTTGGGGGCGAAGGGTCGCAGGTACGACGAGTTGCGAATGGTCGTCCTTCTGACGGAAGAGGAGTCCGTCCTCGACGAAAAAGTCCCCGGACTTGGGTGGAGTGCGTGCGGCGGGAAGCTTCCCGTAGCACTTGCGGAGGGTGACGTCGTCTTCTTGGGCCTTCCGGATCTGTTCCGGCATCTGGTTGGGTATCGGGGGTGGTGTCGCGGCTGTTTTCGCCTGGGCGCGCGTCTGGACGGCGGCCATCGACTCCACAGGCTGGGGCGGCATACCCAAGAATACGTAGCGACATCCTAAGATCAAATCATACAGGGGCTGGTCCATCACGGCAGCTTGAATGGTTCCCGTGACGTATCGGCTGGTGACTTTGATCCGGGCTATAGGGAGCGTGGTGCTGGGTTGTGACGCGTCGGCCAACTTCAGGGTGATCGTTTCGCCGGTCAGGTCCTGTTCCCTGATCAGCGAGCGGCGGACGACGGCGTCGAAGGTGAGTCCAGTGTCGTAAAGACAGTGTGCGGGGTGATCGTTGACAGTCACCTGCTCGGTGACGGCCGGTCGGTCGGCGGGAGTGATGACGGGGGTTACCGGGTTACCGTCGGGGGTGACTTGGCGTAGGGCCAATACCGTTCCTTGTTTGCGACGCTGGTCGCTGATGCGGCGAAAACACTTCTCGCGGGTGTGTCCTCGGCGCTGGCAGTAGCCGCAGTAGAGCTCTGAGCTCCGCTTCCCAGGCTCTGCTCCGGGGTTTGGGCGTCCTTTAGGCGGGGGTGGACGGTGATTCGCTGGCGGGACGGGCCGGCGAGGCTGGTGGCGGGTATCTGGTGACGAGGGCGCGGGGGGATCCCGGCGAGGCTGTCTGTCGTCGGGGTGGGCGGTGAGATAGCGGTCCGCGACTATGATGAGGTCCTCTAGTCGGGCGGCTCCCTGTTCGGCGGCGAAAGTCCGAAGTTCCGCTGGCATTGTCCCTCGGAGTTGCTCGGCTAGCATCAATTCGAGCAGTCCGTCGTACGTTTTAGGTTCGTCCGTCTGCTCTATCCATTTGTCCCGTAGAGTGGCTAGCCGGTCGGCGAATTGCGTAAACTTCTCCCCCTTCTCTCTCCGGGAGTTCCGGAAATTCTTGCGGTAGTGCTCGCCTGAGAGCTCAAATCCATGCAGTAGAGCTTTCTTGAGGGCGGGGTAGTCGCCCTCCTCGGCGGTCGGCGTCTTGGCCAGGATTTCATAGGCCTTCCCCTTAAGGCCATGACTAAGCTTGCGGTACCAGTACTGGGGGTCGAGGCTGTTTTCTCCCGCGACTCGTTCGAATCGGGCGAGATAAACTTCAATCGATTCGTCTCGTTCGACGAATGGGTCCAGGGGAAAGTTCATCCCCGGAATCGGCGGGGGGGTTGCGGACATTCCGGCGCTGGTGGTGAAGCTGGGGGCGATGAGTGAGAAGTCTTCGCTCGCGGGCGATGCGATACCTAGCTCGCGGCGATCGCGCTCAAGCTGGAAGAGTGCTTGGCGCCGTTCAAGTTCCTTGTCCTTCCTCCTCTCCTCAAGTGCCGCGACCCTCTCGTCCTCCTCCTTCTTCCGTGCGGCGGCCCTCTCCTCCTCTGCAATCCTCTCCTTCGCCTCCTCTCTTCTCCGCTCGGCGGCTCTCTCCTCCTCTGCTATCTTCCGCGCGGCGGCTCTTTCCTCCGCGGCGATACGCTCTTTCTCCTCCTCTTTCTTCCGGGCGGCGGCCCGTTCTTCCGCGGCGAGGCGCTCCTTCTCCTCCTCTTTCTTCGCCTCTCGCTCCTTAGCCCTCTCCTCCCTCTTCAACTTTTCCTCGGCCACGTCCGCGTCTACGTTGGCCAGGACATAGTCCTTGAGTTCGGTGCCGGCGAGCCCTAAGCTCTCGCCAATACTCTTGTATTTGAGCGCAAGCTCTCCCCGGTCGGCCATGGTAAGAAAGGCGACTTACCCTGAAAAGTCCTAACCGTGATGAGGGGCGCACACAAGGGGGTACACTGACGGAAAACAAGGGGGTGGGCTGAAATGAGCTACGATGGAATTGCACGGGGGCGAATATAACACAACACAACCACAAAGACAAAATGCAATCAATCAAAATACAAAAATGAATGCAAAAAAAAACCCTTTGCGAGACACCACCAGTCGGATGAGCCAGTAAGGGACCTATGGGGCTATGCTATATACTAACTAGGCTTAGGGGGTTGGGTCCTATCTATACTGGGCTGGGGTGGAATCTAAGCTAAGTCCTTAGTCTCGTCAAGTTGGGATGGGAAACCTAAGTCTTTAGTCTCGTCGGGGTCGCCAAAGTTAATGTCACAAAGAAAGGGGTTGGGGGGATTGAGGGTAAGCTACTAATCTCTAGCACTGCATTGCCTCCCTTGTTTAGGCCAATATTGTGATGACATTCAAGAGACTAGAGCTGGAGAGACTAAATAAGTGAAAGACAGTCAGAGTGCAGACGAGAAAGATTGAAGGCTACACTAGTTGAGAAATTGAAACAAGGGCCAGTCCAGATAGGTACAGTTTATAACTAGGAGCTTTTATTAAATCAAATTGGGTCGTCTGAGTTGAGTAATTCTAAGAGTGAGTCATTGGATATTGTCCGTATTGGTAGGGAGTAGCTTGGAGATATTCTGGGTGGACGATTTCAGGGGTACTAGTGCTACTGAGGACTGCTATCATCACAGGGCAGGAGTGTATCTGGATTGTCCAGAGTACTTCCAGATAATCAGCGAGTGGTGATGCTCGTAGGGCTAGAACTTAGCTCGGATTTCGAAGAGCGGTGGTTGGTCCAGGATAGTCTGGGTGGTCAGTTGACCAAGGTTGGCGTGGCGTTAGTGGCGATGCGGGTCAGTCGGTCACTCTATTGCATAATGACCTATGGTGCAATCCTGGGGTGAAGATACAGGCGTGGGTTTCAGCTTACGTTGCTAGCTGTCTGGGAGAATGATGAAATTCAGTGAAACGCTTCTCGTTGACTCCCTGGGTTGTCAGGGGTCTGCAGCGGGTCAGCGACTTAAGGCTGGTACAGGGGTGAGGAATACGCCCTGACAGGAGCCCGTCTGTAACGCAATACAGACTCTGTATCAGCTGGGGATAGGTGTATTCTGGGTTCAGCGCCTGTTGGCGCATGTGCCCATTCAGATTTCAAATTGGTTGAACCGGCCAAGGGTTAGCCGGTGCATACCAACAGTCCAACAATTGCAACCAGGTTTATGGGGCCATTGTGGAGCTTACTGGCAGCCGCTAATATGTGATACCTTCGGCGCCTTAAGATGGGGTAGCGGACAACAGGGGCAGATATTTATACAGTGGGAGCATGGAGAAAAGCAAATGGAGTAGATACAGGACAAAGGGGTTGTACTTGGGGACTTTAATCTATGTGGGGGGACAGCATGGCATGGGATATTTACACATGGGCTAACGGGGAGCATACAAGTATAAATTCAAATCATGGCATGAGTCATATACAAGGCAGATAATATATACAAGGTAATAACACATGTCACAGCAACACATCAAGACAAAACTATAAACACGAACGTACATATCGACAGGACATACGAACATGTTGGGCGAACGACGGGTGATGGGTATGCTACATGACAAAGAGTAAGTTTCCTCTCTTACCTTGACTAAGACGGGTCGAAGAACCAGAGTACTGCCGTAGCTCAGAGGTCGCCAGTTGATGGGGACGTGTCCAGGACAGATTGTTGTGGCTTCGAAGTTTCGTGGCTTGCGACTGACCACGGGTCTAGATGTGTGCCAGGTTTTAAGGTGATCCCCGAGGGGCGGGGCTTAGGCGAGTTAGCCAGCGAGCGTGTTGGGGCGACTGGATGTGTGGAAGGAATGAGTGTGCTCTGCCTGCCTCAGGGCTCGATTGTCCGCCTCGTCACAGGTCCCGAAAGTGCCTATGCAGAGGATGCCTTTGATCGACCGACCTTTCAAGAAAGTGGCCTTAGACTTAATCGGCGAAATAAGACCTCCGAGTGAAGAAGGTCATCGATGGGTACTGACTTTAGTGGACTATGCGACTCGGTACCCAGAAGCAGTGCCTCTGAAAAAGAAGATTGACTCTGAGACTGTTGCAGAGGCGCTGGTGGACATGTTCAGCAGACTCGGAGTGCCTGAAGAAATTCTGACAGACCTCGGGACGCAGTTCGTCTCTGGCTGCATGAAGGAGGTCAACAGACTGCTGAGCATCCGGCATTTGACTACGACACCCTACCATCCAATGTGCAACGGGCTCGTCGAAAAGTTCAATGCTACGCTGAAGTCCACCCTGAAGAAACTATGCAGCGAGCAGCCCAGACAATGGCATCGCTACATCAACGCATTACATTTCGCCTACAGAGAAGTATCGCAGGAATCCACCGGCTTTTCTCCGTTCGAGCTGTTGTACGGAAGAAACATCCCAGGGCCGATGCACATCCTAAAAGAACTGTGGACGAAAGAAGTAGAGACCCCAGAGGTGAAGAATGGCTACCAGTACGTGTTTGAGCTACGGGAGAAGCTGGAGCAGATTCTCGAGATAGCCAGAGAAAACCTGAAGAAGTCCCAGGACTGTGGAAAGCATTACTATGATCGTAGGGCTGTGAACAGGAAGTTTAAACCTGGTAACAAAGTGCTGGTGCTGCTACCTACTGATCATAATAAGTTGCTGATGCAGTGGAAAGGCCCGTACGAAGTGGAGACCGTGGTGGGGATCAACGACTATAAGGTGAAGGTCGGCCAGCATTCCAAGATATACCACGCCAACCTCCTTAAGCTGTACGTGGAGAGGCCGCCAGAGACTGTACACGTAGCGGCAATATTGCAGTAGACAGGGCTGCTAAAGATGCTCTGCATCTCGATTTCCCTCCAGAGATTTTCCAGTTTGTGCCCTACTCTGACCTACGTTGTATGACTGGATCTTATTGTAAACAACTGTGGCAGACTGACTGGTCTAACCATGTCAACAACAAATTATTTCAAATTCTTCCCGATTTGTCCACTTCTTTGCCTAACTTTGCATCCACTCGCAAAGAAGAAACAGTGTTATCTCGCCTTCATATTGGGCATACTTATGTCACTCACAGTTTCCTTTTAAAAGGAGAAGAACCACCATGGTGCTTTGCATGTGATCAATCTTTTTCCGTTCGCCATTTCATGTCTGAATGTGCTGATTTGATTGAGGAAAGGGAAACATATTTTGGTTCCATACCTTTCAAAGAGATTTTTAAAGTATGTAATGGTCAACATCTGTTTCAATTTTTACATGATGTTGGTTTGTTTTATCGCATATAAATCGTATCGACATGTTTTGTTTAGTTTGGATTTTATTGTTAGGACTGAATTTAGTGATTTGATTGAAGAAAGAGATTATATTTTTAATACATCAGTTTTAAAGAAGACTCTTAAAGAGATGTCATGTGAAAGTTTGTTTGGGCATTTAAGAGTAACAGGTTTGTTTTTTAAGATTTGAATCATTTTATAATATTTTAAGATAACGTCTCTCTGGTCCTGATTTGGCTCGGAAGAGTCCGCTGGACCTAAAGCAATAACCTTGTATTGTATTGTATTGACTGTACACGTAGCAACAGCAGCTGAGATCGACGACAGCTTCAATAGCGAGGAACTGTTGGAACTGGGAGACTTCCACAGCAAAGAAGGCATCGATGATGTTAAGCTAGGACCGAGCTTGACGGAAGGTCAAAAGTTGGAGCTCAAGGACCTTATGGGCGAGTTTCCCCATAACTTCAATGATGTCCCAGGCTCTACGACTTTGGTCGAACATGAAGTCCACCTCACTTCAAATATCCCTGTTCGATCCAAACCATTCCCGATCCCTTTCAAGGCCCGTGAATCCTTGAAGAAAGATATCGATGAGATGTCTGAAGATGGGCATCATCAGGGAGTCCAGTTCCCCCTACGCGTCCCCTGTCGTGGTCGTGAAGTAGAAGGACGGGAGCGACAGAGTATGCATCGACTACAGGAAGGTTAATAAGATCACCGTCTTCGACCCCGAGCCGATGCCTACTGCAGCAGACCTCTTCCGCCAACTATCGAGGAGTAAAATATTCTCAAAGATTGACCTCAGCAAGGGTTATTGGCAAGTCCCCGTGCGTCAACAGGACATACCAAAGACTGCTTTTATAACTCCTGATGGGACGTACGAGTGCCTAAGGATGCCCTTTGGCATGGTCAACAGCGGAGCTACCCTGAAGAGAGGGATGAAGAAGATGCTCAAAGGGATGGACAATGTCGTGTGTTACTGGGACAACCTGCTAGTCCACACCCACACCTGGGAAGAGCATTTGCAGACCTTGAGGGAACTGTTTCACCGTCTAACAGAAGCTAACCTGACCGTGAGACCCAGTAAGTGCATTCTGGGAGCTGACAACGTCGACTGCGTCGGACATCCGACGGAAGAAGGAGACAACGGAGGATGCACTGACTCCAGGAAAGCCCACGTGATCATCGTCTTTGACACTGGGCCGATGACAACCGCAACTGACGAGGGCGTCATTTCCTTGCGGATGAAAGAACATTGACTGTGTTTGGGTGAACTGAGAACATTGGCAATATCCAGAGAGTCTTGAAGACGAAAACCATTGACTGTGTAGATAAACTGAACGCATTGACAGTATTCAGACAGACTGAAATAAGTTTTCATTCTAGACTTTGTTTGTGCATTACGTTTCAACGTTGTTGAAAGAAATTAAGTAAATTTCTTCTTGAGTGGGGGGTTATGTTACGTTGAAACGCGAATGATAGTATGTCTGAAGCGCGCACGATAGATCTAATCGTTTCGTTTTGCTTTGTATAACGTTGATGATTTTCGTTAGTCGATATTATTGGAGAATTCTCTAGATTTGCGTGTTTACGGTCGATCGAAGATTTCCCGATGAATGTAGATGTGTGAGAACATTCCTGGAACGTGAAGAAAGATGTATGACGTAAGACAGTGATGACGAAGTATAGAGCGATTGGTTAAATTGCGTAATACGCGATTGTTCCAAGGTGTTCTGGAGAAGAGAGAGGCTATATAATTATGTGCCGCACTGTTTTGAGTTAGTTAGTGTGCTGTTGATAGTGAGTTGGAAAGTAAAAGTTGAGTTGAGAATTGTATGCAGATGTTGATGTGTGCTGAATAAAAGTGGAAAATTTCATACGAAGACTCAGTGACTTGTATGCTGATTGAACGGGTTACGTGGATAATCGAATCCGAGCTTACACTCATCAGGAGCATTCACGCATTGGGGCTGAATCTACTACTGATTGAAAACACCACCATCAAACGGAGTGTAACAGCCTACATTGCCAAATAATAACATCACATAGGAAGCCCCAGTGACCACCTGGCAGAAAGCATCCAATATGCCCAAACTGATCCAAAAGACCTAACACACAAATGAGGAGTTTTATCCCGGAAGAGTTTTCAAGGAAAAAGGTAGGTGACTGGTCTAGCGAAGAAGAAGATAGAATAGTAGATTGATAGAACAGAGTAGGAATGAGAAAGAACAAAGGAGAAAAACAGCGACAGTGGGAATTTAAAGCACTAAATTTCCAGAAAGTGGGGATACTATTTATACTGAAACCCCCGGCACCCCCACGAGGGAAGGGAAGGAAGGGGGGAGGGAGGGGGCAACGAGTTAGTGCCTCGAGCGACCTGAGTTAGATCCTGTATTGGTGAGCACCTTGAGCTGGAAAGCGCTATATAACAACGCATGTCCGTTCCTACGTTTCCCCCGTTGGGGTGCCGGGGGTTTTAGTATAAATAGTATCCCCACTTTCTGGAAATTTAGTGCTTTAAATTCCCACTGTCGCTGTCTTTTTCATTTGCTCTTTCTCAGTCCTGCTCTGTTCTATCAATCTGCTATACTATCTTCTTCGCTAGACCAGTCACCTACCTTTTTTCTTGAAAACTCTTCTGGGGGAAGACTCCTTATTTGTGTACGACGTCTGTTGGATCAGCTAGGGAATATTGGATGCTTTCTGCCAGGTGGTCACTAGGGCTTCCTATGATGTTATTATTTAGCAATGTAGGCATTTTATATGTATATGTTTTGTTGATAATTTATAATGATGTTTGTATTCTATTTTGTTTTTGTAAACGGGGGTTCGATAAATTAGAGTGCAGCCTCAGCGTCCCCTGCGTGGGATGTCTTTATTGTAAAGTGACTGGCTGGTGGAAGACATTCAGTTTTCCCACTAGGGTTGTTTCAGCAGATCTTTTATGAGGATTGGGGGTTGTCCGGTCCTGATTTGGCTCGGAAGAGTCCGCTGGACCTAAAGCAACAATTATATAATGTAATGTAATGTCCTACATGTTGACCATATCGCACTTCGGCAATCTAACTGATGTAAGACCGTCCGTAACTACGGCAAATTTTGAAATCTTGACAAAATGTGCGTACGACTTTCATATAAGCTTCATGCTCGCCACCTTTGTATCGTCAGCGCCTTGAGCATCTCTTGAGGTGGAAAAGCGTTCTATAAGAACGATTAAAGTAAATAAATTTAATATTTTACATCACTGCACAGTTTACTGACTGCTAGTATTATAATTTAAAATGGTTTAGTTTGGCAAGGGCTCATAGGGCGTCAGTTCAACGCGCATTAACAATAGTGTGACAGGAAACATGATGCATAAAAAGGCACATTGTATTACTCAATACTGTTCACAGGCGCTCGTTGCTGGATGCGATAGCGTCTTTTCTATCAACGCTTCGTCTAAAAATTAAAAATATACTGAGAGGGACGCGTTATATTTAAAAGCGCAGATTTCCAAAAAGCGCAGAACATATATATATATTCAAAAATTGGACAAATTTGTAAAAATTTCAAAGTAACGTATGTAGAGTTTCTACACGGTTGTGTGTGTGTGTGTGTAGGGTGTGTGGGTATATAGAAACGACGTTACAGTGACACACACGTGAAACTCCACATGGTTTCTTTTGACTTTTTTGGAAGGCTGCACTATTTTGACGTCAAAATAGTGTTCGGTAGAGTTACAGCTGTTTTAGGCTTAGGGTTAGGTTAAGGGTTAGGTTTAGGTATAGGGTTTAGGTTAGGGTTTGGGATAGCTTCAAAAATTGAAAATGTCAAAATAATGTCAAGAAAATGAAAAGTGTGTCAAAATAATGTCTGTTTTTTTCACAACAGTCATCGCAACGTCGTTTCTACACACACGTGTGTGTGTGTGTGTGTGGGTGTGTGTGTGTGTGTGTGGGTGGGTGGGTGTGTGTGTGTGGGCATGTAGAAACGACGTTACAGTGACACACTCATGAAACTCCACATGGTTTCTTTTGACTTTTTTGGAAGCTGCCCTATTTTGACGTCAAAATAGGGTTCTGGTAGAGTTACAACTGTTTTAGGCTTAGGGTTAGGGTTTAGGTTTGGGTTAGGGGTTAGGGATAGCTTCAAAATTTTGAAAATGTCAAAATAATGTCATGAAAATGAAAAGTGTGTCAAAATAATGTCTGTTTTTTTCACAACAGTCATCGCAAAGTCGTTTCTACACACACGTGTGTGTGTATGTGTGTGTGTGTGTGTACGTCGCATGAACTTTTTTTGGTTTATACATACTAAATTTTACACTTTCTCATTCGAACATTAACTTGAAATCAAAGAGAGAGAGAGAGAGAGAGAGAGAGAGAGAGAGAGAGAGAGAGAGAGAGAGAGAGAGAGAGAGAGAGAGAGAGAGAGAGAGAGAGAGAGAGAGGGTTTAAAATGAATCAGGAAGTCTTTGGGTTTTCCCAATAACAATGTGTTTTTTTTGTTCTTTGTTCTTTTTTTAAATGGCAAATTAAACCGGAGGTAGGGGCATGGAAGTAAATGATAAACTAGACCTCTCATGTTCCTGTATGACCAAATAACACAATGTTGTTACATACTATGAGTTAAACATTAGACTTTTTTTTTTATTTGTAAATTTTTTGACGCTAACAGAAACTCATACTCTAATCCTTAACGACGAACTATTTTTTATGTTTTTGCAAGGCCAAAATGTATGAAAGATCAATCTATCATCTCTAAATGCAACGAGTTTGGACTTATATCTCTCATAGTTTAGGGTCAAGGTCACTTTAAAGTTTCTATACAAACCTACTTTTGACAGCTCTAGTGACCTTGACCTTGGAGTGAGGTTGACCAACTTTGCACAGTTTGTGTTTCTTACTGATATGTATAATGCGTCAGAGAATCATAAGTTCAAAATTAATATACTATCCTATACTATCCTATCCCGTAACTCGGAGGTCGTTGGGGCACCACAGATGATCGTTTAACCAGCGCACTCCATCTTTCCCTGTCCCCAGCAACCCTGATGGCTTCGCCCAGTGTCAAGCCAGTCCACTCTCGAATGTTGTCCTCCCTACTCTCTCTCGGTCTCCCTCCTCCACTACCTCCTTGCATGCCGTTTGCGCGATCCCGGAGAGGACTTCCCGTCGGGACCCATTGTCTCATACAATGGCTTCTAAATATTTGAAGCCATGCACGGTGTTGAGGGACAGGCCTTGGACCCTGATGTCCGTGTTCATGCCATTGGTGCCGCTGGCCATCACCCCGGTCCTCTCTGCGCTTATTTCCATTCCATAGGCTCTGGAAGTGGTGTCAAGCCTCTGTACCAGCTGTTCAAGTTCTTGTTCCTCTCCAGCCAAACCATTAATGTCATCCGCAAAACGAAGGTTGGAGATTGCTCCCTCCTCCCCTCCTCTCCCCCCCCCCCATGCTGACTGTGCCCTCGTGATCTGCAAGGGCATTCGACATGATGCGCCCCAGGAAGATGCCGAAGAGTGTTAGAGAGAGTAGGCATCCTTGACGGATAATGACTATTGTTCTGAACCAGTTTCCGATGGAGCTGTTATGGAGGACTGCACTGGTAGCCTTGTAATACAGGCTTTTGATGACTTCAATAATTTTAGGGCTGTTGTTGTACACTCTCTTCGTTGCCCACAGGGCTGCATGCCAGACTCGGTCAAACGCCTTCTTGAAGTCTACGAACACATGATTGATATAGATGTTTGTTGGTGCTGTAGGTATTTTACGCAGATTATTCTGAGGTTGAAAATCTGTTCAGTGGTACTTCGCCCTGCGCTGAATCCTGCATGTTCTTCAGCTATGATTTGTTCAGCTTGGAGTTTCAACCTGTTAGTATTATTTTCAGGAGAACCTTGCTGGGATGGCTGATGAGGCTGATGGAGCGGTAATTTTTACATTCCTGAAGGTTACCTTTTTTGGGAAGAGTGATGACAAGCGACTAGGTCCATGGTGTAGGCCACTCCCCACTCTGACAATATAAGATCAATATTAACAACGTAGAAAAAAAGTGAATTTTTGCAAAAACTTTTCATTTTTTGACTTTGTAGACCCTGTGAGCTTGAACTTGAAGTGAAGCAATTTATTCACTGATCATTTACATGGGTATACACCATCGTACCAAGTTTGGTTGTGATAGATAAAATAGGTTTTGAGATATTAACCCGCTTGCACGTTTTGCTCCTCCAGACGGCGGACAGATAAACAAAAAATTATTTCTTTTTTGGACTATATAAATGTAGGACTTATCTCGCAGAGATTTGCAAAATATAAATATAAATAAATATAAATCGTAAATTTGTAAAGCGCACTTCATTTTGATTGAGGAGCTCAAACATACTCTACCTACGCACACACATACAAGTAAACTTATACATGTAATTGTAAAACCGAATTGATTTAAAAATTAACATATGTACATAGAAGACTAAAACACAAGTAAATCTCTCCTCCAACCCCCTCTCATCCCCCGTCCTCCTTCCCTCACTCCCTCCCTTGCACGCATAAACACGCCCACATTCACTTAAAGACAGTATGGCACACTCATTCGATAATGTCAGTTTACTTCTCTTCTTTATTTTATTTTTTTAAATAGATGTACCAATTAAAAAACATATACTGAAATATAAATATGGCAAAGAACAAACAGTACGTGTCTATGTATATAGTTAAAATCTTCAAGTATGATCAAGTATTCAAAAGTGCACGGCCAATCAATTTGACACAGTGAACTATCACAGCAATCAAGCTCACATATTTCCCCACAGCTACATAACTACACCCAGCACGCACTAGGTCCCCTCTTCCCCATCCCAGGTGGCCTAGGACTCTGCTCAGTGGTCTGGGCGTCAGACAATGCGCCCAAAGGCAGCAAGTGGGCTTCTCGGGCGACCTTTGTTTGATCCTGTATCGGCCAGTGCCTTGAGCAGATCTTGTACCGGAAAAGTGCTACATATGAACAAATAAATAAAATAAATATAATATTTTACGTCACCCTACTTTTGACATGTCTGTTACTACTAGAACAATTTACAATGGTTTATTTTTCAATGGTTCATAGGAAACAATAGGCGTCTGTTCAACGTGCATTAATAATAATATTTATTTATTTGTATGTCTTTTCCATCGAAATGATAAGACAATGAAACCACACACACAAGCGCGGGCGCGCTCGCACGCACACACACACACACACACCCACCCACATACTTGCAATTCATCATAAATGGGTTTATTTAAGAATGTAGGAATCGGAAAGTGATTTTTTGACGGAAAGAACGCAAATTTCTTCTAGAAATGTAAGAATCTAAGTCAAAATTGGCTCTTTCCGTCTCAAAAGTTGACCTATTTCGTCTCCTAGGAGCGACGAAATAGGTCGATTTTTCTTCAAAATTTCTCCGAAAATGGACTGTATTTTCTCCGTCCCGGATAGTGCACTCCTCTGTACTTAAAACACTCTTATGCACTACAACTGCACTCCCTTGCACTAAAAGAGCACTCCCTCGCACTTAGAAAAAAGTGGGTTCCTGGAAAAAAGTGGGTTCCAAGCAAATAAACCCATTTGTTACTAGAAAAGACAAGGTCTGGTACCCATTTGTGCGTTTTTGTACGTTCCCACCCACACACACACACACACACACACACACACACACACACACCCATACATCTATTAAAACTACACAATGATGAGTGTGACAGCTACGCGTATGTCAGAGGGAAGACCTGGTGTGTGTGAGGGTGGATGAGACAGGTGAGCGTGTATGTTGGTATAGATCGCCGCGTTTTGAGCCTGAATGATTTTGGGAAAGGCGCGTATAGCATCCTGTATTATTATTATTAATATTATTATTATTATTATTATTATTATTATTATTATTATTATTATTATTATTATTATTATTATTATTATTATTATTAAGATCCTCACCATGCAGCGGTAGCAAGCACACCCATTAACACATATAGGTTTACAATCAAACCACCTCAAAGAAACTGTCCAACAGGAGAAACAATCAATGATTTGCCAAATCAACACATAAATCAAAGCAAACGTTATCCATAGAAGTTCAGGACTGAAAGCTGACAGGCAAATATCCACGTGTATAGTTGCAATCAAATAATACATGACTCAGAAAAACGGTGTTATTACATGAACAATTTACATTACTGCAATATTTAGTTCTTATAGAATTCAAAAATATTCTGTAGGCCATTGGTACAACTGATTTGGATGCCCCACGTGCTTTTCGTATTGATTATTAAAGTCAAAGGTTGTTTTTTTAAATTTTATTTTACTTTCCACTAATCGTTGTAATTCCTTAGAAGACAGACTTATTTGTAGTGATAATGCATTTACATTAGCCTAGCCTATCCCTATCCTGTCCCGTAACCCGGAGGTCGTAGGGGAACCACAGATGATCGTTTAACCAGCATACTCCATCTTTCTCTGTCCTCAGCAGCCCTGATGGCTTCGCTCAACACCTCCGTCCTGGTGGCCAACAGAAGGCGCGGTCCTTGAGCCGGGCGACGACCGATCCGGTGTGGAATTAGTGGATAGTGTCATCATGTAGTGTGTCTTGGGCGAAAAAGACCTGGTGGTGCCCAATCCTCTCCAGGCTGTTGGCCACAGCCGAAATCCACGAATACAGTGTGGCTCGCCTTGGCCCTGCTCACGTGGTCGTTGAACCTGTAGTAACGTGAGGTTCCTCCGCCATGGCCGGTGACTTCTGTGTAGAAGACTTTCGCCCAATGATGCCGTGCTAACATCACCCCTGTTAGTCGCCTCTTACGACACGCCGGAAACGTTGGGTCTATTCTATTTAATGCCCGAACCCACAGGGCAAAGCTCGATCAGCGCAGTCATTGAAAATGAATCCACAGTGAGAAGGAATCCCACAAAATGCAACCTGAGTTCCATTTGTGATTAGACTATGAACTGCACATTTTATTTCACAAATAATTTCTTTACTCTCTTTACTATTATTTGAATTAAGCGCCTCTAACACAGACTTTGAGTCAACAAATACAACGATGCTAAATAAGTTAAGTGCTAGATATAAAATTTTATATAGTCCCATTAAAATTAGCTACTAGTTCTGCTGTAAATATTGAATATCCCTTTCCAATAAAATACGATTCTGTTATCTGAAATTCTGGTATTACGAAGGCTGCTCCTGCATCACCATTTTCTAAAACAGAACCAGCCGTATATATTTTTAATTGAGAATAATATTTCTCATTTAAATGAATTTTAGCATCCACGTGGTGGGGTGTGTGTGGAGATTGGAGGTAGGGGCAAATGGAAACGCGTCAACCCATTCATATAGCTCAGTGGTCAGAGCGCACGACTTGTGTGAGTGCGTCTTGAGCGACGTGGGTTCGAATCCTGACTTCAGCAAACTATTGTGTGATTGCTGGATATTACGGACCAGCGCCTTGAGAAGCTCTCTGGGCTTGTAAGTGCGCTATATAAGAGAAATCTCTTTCTTTCTTTCTTATCATTCTAAAATCATGTTAGGAATATATTCCAGTACATTATACAATAGCTGCCTTCAACTCAAGGTAGAAGGAAAGAAAACAAAGTACACTTTGCATGCAAGATTATAATTATACAACATAAAATATGATTGTGTCACAATTGCGGCCCCTTTGAACACCATTTTGCCTGTTTTATTCAAGCTTTGAACCCTGGGTGAAGGTGGGGCTGTGAGATAGAGAGAGAGAGAGAGAGAGAGAGAGAGAGAGAGAGAGAGAGAGAGAGAGAGAGAGAGAGAGAGAGAGAGAGAGAGAGAGGAGTGGTGAGGGGGGATGTGTTTAAGCTTATACAGGAAACATTTTTAATGATACACTATTAAAGGTGGTCAAACACTAAAGTTGACAATACATACACAAAAGGTCAAGGCAACAATAGTGGTGAAGAAACGGAAACTCCGATGGTATGGCCATGTCACAGAGCATCAGACCTTGCAAAAACCATCCTGCAAGGCACGGTGCAAGGAGGCAGAAGAAGAGGGAGACAGAAAAAGAGGTGGGAGGACAACATTCGAGAATGGACTGACTTGACACTGAGCGAAAGCCATGAGGGTTTGTTGAGGACAGAGAAAGATGGAGTACGCTGGTTAAAGGATGATCTGTGGTGTCCCAACGACTTTTGAGTTAAGGGATAGGATAGGATAGGCCATTGCAACAATGTCAAGTGTTCATCGATGTAGCCTATCCATACATGCACATACATTTAACCCTGTTAAAAGGCATACAAGATTGTACTGCTTCTGCATAATTAATAACACCAGTATATGATGAACAAACTAATTTTAAAAAATTGGGGACTGCGAAAGGATGAGAATGTTTTGGCCGGATTGGACAGCGTGGGTCAAGACGAACTTCGATCATTGTGCCAATGGCAATGTAAACTTACACAACTGTTAGTTCTTTTTGGTTTGGATAAAACTATTGCCACAGATAAAGTTATCGTCTTGTTTATTGTTAGTTGCTAAATTCCATATATATTACTGCCAAGCTACACAACTCATCACCTCATATTAACGTCTTCATTGCAACTTTTCTACAACGGTTCTTGATAGAAAAACATTGCCAAGTCTAATGGAACTTATCATGAATTTATTTCAAACTGGATGATGTACAGTAACCTTTTTTCAGTGTAATCTTTTCACCAAAATGATTGCCCTTTATCTACACATTTGTTTTACTTTTCATCTTTGCTACGTGTAATAGTACTTTTCTTTTTTAATTATACTTAAATACCCAAAAGCTTTAAAAGCATAAACCAGGAAAATTATGCAACGCAGTTAAATATTTCCTTCTGTTTCCTTCCCTCTCCCATGTCCCCTGGCGAGTGAGTATACAATGCATACGACTGAGTTTTTATTTCTTATTTTTTTCGTTTCCTGGTTGATGTAAAATTACACGGTGATTAATAAATATTAAAAATAAAATCAGGCTTTGCAAAGACCATCCGGCAAGTCACAGTGCAAGGAGGTAGAAGAAGAGGGAGACCGAAAAAGAGGTTGAAGGACAACATTCGAGAATGGACTGGCTTGACACTGAGCGAAGCCATGAGGGTTACTGAGGACAGAGAAAGATGGAGTACGCTGGTTAAACGATCATCTGTGGTGCCCCAACGACCTCCGAGTTTCGGGATAGGATAGGAAATGAAAAATAAATAAATAAATAAAACACCAGTATGCAGCACTCTTAGTTTTAACTTCAGTTTCCACAGGACAATTATCAACTTTGTCAAAATTAATACCAAATGGGTTGGACAATTTAACCCCAAATATCAGTTTTAAAAAGCAAAGTTGTAATTTATAACACATGGTGAGAATCCGTCAAATCCCCTCATTTCACAACAGTACAGAAGAATGGGGAGAACACATTTCTCAATATTGAAGATAGTGCTGAGCATCAAAAGGAAAGATGAGATCAACGTGATTTTTTTAACAGTGAAAACAGCGTTATAACTATTGAACTACAAGGTTCATTAAATTGCCTAACTAATCGAGTTAAGTAATTAACGTAATTAAATAGTACCCATAATAGACCTACTGTAAATAAACATTACCCCTAACTTTTTATAACGCCATACTATTTCTGTCTGTTCGTAATTGAAATTGAAAACAAACTTGAAATTTGTCATTACTTTCCCACGATAATATTTTTTTAATTTAAACATTGACTTTCAATCCTGTGTCTTGTAAATGGGAAACTTGAACACTGGAACTTGTAAATCAGAAATGTAATAACTGTGACTCGTAAATGGTAAACTTGAGCACTGGGACTTGTAGGCTTAAATAAGAAGCTTGATCACAGCTTTCACTTGCACTTGGCAGTGTTCAGTCAACGTTTTGGTAGTAACGGTTCGGTGACAATTCGTCAGCCTCGCTGTGTCCGCTCTGCTGGCGGCTCGTGACAGAAGGCTGCGGCAGTGCGGCCACTCCAGCGACTGCCCAGGCCATGGCATTCTCTTGTCTGATGACTCTGGGGCTTAGGTAGTCGTCTGGCAGGGGCGATGACGTTACGCCGCTTGCGGTGGCTGGAGGAGAAGTTGGGGCGTAAGGCATGTACGTATCCTGAAAGGACTGAGGCATCATGGACATCCTGAACACGGGAGCGACATTTGGGGAGCGCGGGAGCAAGGCCGAACTGTGGCAGGGCAATGGCGACGGCGGAAGAGCGGGAAGACAAGTGCCGGACGACGCAGCGCCCCTTGGCTGTGGAGAGGCGGATGGAAGCGAGGCGGGCAGAGCAGGGAGGTCGGAATGCCAGGTTTGAAGGGTCTCAGAGCGGACGGAGGTGGTTGGCTTGAAGACAGACAGAGGGTGAAGGTCGGTACGTTGCCAGGGTTCTGACGTCACAGAGGGGGCGGTGGTGGATGGAGGGAGGTCAGGCAGAGGAGGGAGGTCAGGATGAACCAGGCTCAAAGGACTGCAGCTCGTCACTGTCGCTGGACCAGAGACATCGGAGCTGTCAGAAGCAGAGATGGGATGCAGGGGTGTGTGTGAGCGAGGGAAGGGTCGTGGTGCAGGACGAGACGTCCTTGTCGGTGTTGGGAAGGGGCGTAAGGATGTGGGTAGGGGGAGGGGCTTTGGAACTGGTCGTGGGCCGGGCAGTGTAGAGTCACGGAAAGCTGGGGGAAGAGGGAGAGGCTTTAGAACATGTGGTGGGAGGGGCAGTGGGTAGTCGTGGAGAACTGGGGTAAGGGGGAGGGGTTTCTGAGCACGCCGTGGGAGGGGCGGTAGGGTGGAGACCCCAGATGGCGAAGCATGAATGGCGAGGGACGTGGTGGCAACGCCTGGGACGCTATAGTCTGTCCAGTCGCTGACCGTCTCTGCGCTGTGACCACGACAAAGCGAGCGACGGCGTGGCAGGTCTTCTGTGGAAAACAAAATAGGTTGTCGTCTTTACAATGATCAATGCAGGATACAGTTCTAGTTAGACTATTGTCTCTACGGAGAAACATAGAATAGATTGTCCTATAATAAAACTCTGTGACTAGTTCAATGAGCTGCTCAAAGTGCTGGCTGGCAGCATTAACACAATAGTTTGTTAAGTCAGAATCAAACCTACGTCAGTGACCTTGAGAAACCCATTACCACCACGGAGCTTTCAGCCTTTATTATTATGTAAACAATCTAATTATTATGAACTTCCGGATCAATCCGGAATTTCCAGGCAAATTAGCAGTCTTCAGTTATTTTTAAAATGCATAGAGAACAAAATATTGCGGCAATAGTACTTGCATATGCGGAAATAAAATTAGTGTAGAGCATATCCTGACAAAATGTACTGAAATTCGTGATCTTTTACCTACTGAATATCAAAATATAACAAGCATAAAAAATATAGATGTTACTGACTATTATAAAATATCAACGGTTTTGATATTCAGTTAGACCGGACAGTTCATTTGAAATTTATAAAATAGTATAATTTGTGCAATATGTGATACTTTTAATTTGTAATATTTGTATGTGCGTGTGTGTGTGAGCGAGAGGGTGTGTGTGTGAGAGAGAGAGAGAGAGGGAAGAGAGAGATAGAGAGAGAGAGAGAGATAGAGAGAGAGAGAGAGAGAGAGAGAGAGAGAGAGAGAGAGAGAGAGAGAGAGAGAGAGAGAGAGAGAGAGAGAGAGAGCAAATGGGCTTTGTGCAGACAACATTGATGAAGATCGACATTGACAACTAGAATGTTAATGTGTGCTGATATGGGTTGGAAAATCAGGTGAGAGACTGACAAATGACAGTGTGTGTGTTTCTACAAAAATGTGTGTGTGTGTGGGTGTGTGTGTGTGTGTGTGTGTGTGTGTGTGTGTGTGTGTGTGTTTGTGTGTGTTTGTGTTTTGCGGATATTGAAAGGTACAGAGGTGTTTTGCGGATATTGAAAGGTACAGAGGTGTTTTGGCAGATTGTGCATGGTTGGTGGTGGGTTGCGATCAAGGTGATGTTTGTCGTGTGTATATGGGATGAATGTGAGGAAATCGAGTTTGCCATTCTGCTGGCTTGATATATATTTTGATAGTACACTCACATGTAAGAAAGAAAATGTTTGATTTCAAGAATGTTGTACATTTTAAGTAGGAGTTTAAACTGCTGAAATTGTAACAATGTTAATGTTACATCTTTTTAATTAACTTAAAAAAAAAATGTTGTTGTTGGTCTAAAATCACTAAGTGTACAGACCTTAAATTAAATAAATGAAAGCACTCAGCCTAGCTCCAATCCCCGGCCAGAAAAATTAAAATGTCGGACGCGCCAAATGTCCCTCCTGATCCATTCTCCATGTAACCTCTCCACCCCTAGAACCCTGCTCTGCTCCGTGTTGACTGACCATCTCCACTACAGTTTCCATTGCTGTCTACTAGTTCATAAATTAGACTTTCACAGTATCCATGAAGCGGCCTAACGATTTGCAGTCACCATCGTCATCATCATTGTCGTCGTCGTTGTCACCAAAGTGTTTGTTGTGTGTGGGGGGATGGGTGGAGTGGGATGAGTGTACACGTAGAATTGTAATACGTATCAATATTATTAGCTTGAGGGCGGGGGGTGGAGGGTGGGTATTCCATACGTTTATATTTTGTAGGTGTTTACACTTCCTTATCCTTATCCTATCCCGTAACTCGGAGGGGTACCACAGATGATCGTTTAACCAACATACTCCATCTGTCCCTGTCCTCAGCAACCCTGATAGTTTCGCTCAGTGTCAAACCAGTCCATTATTGAATGTTGTCCTCCCACCTCTTTTTCGGTCTCCCTCTTCTTCTACCTCCTTGCACTGTGTCTTGCAGTATGGTCTTTGCAAGGCCTGATGATCTGGTGACGTGGCCATGCCATCGGTGTTTCCGTTTCTTCACCACTGTGAGCAGATCATCGTGTTGTCCAATGGCTTGTGTGATGGTCTTTCGGACTTCGTCGTTGGTGATGTGTTGGGTATAGGAAATGCCCAGAAGTCTTCTGTAGCACCTCATCTCCATGCTTTGTATTCTTCGTTGGAGATCTGCTATGAGGGTCCATGTCTCGCAAGCATATAGGAAGATGGATATGACAAGGGAGCGCAGCAGTCTTACCTTGGAATGTAGACTGATGATCCTGTCTTTCCAATTTGGCTTCAACCTCGCCAGGGCAGCAGTTGTTTGTGCGATCCAGTAGAGGACTTCCTGTCGGGACCCATTGTCTGATACAATGGCTCCTAAATATTTGAAGCTATGCACTGTGTTGAGGGATTGGCCTTGGACTTTGATGTCCGTGTTGATGCCATTGGTGTTATTGGTCATCATTTTGGTCTTCTCTGCACTTATTTCCATTCCATAGCACATTACACTATATGCCTATAAATTCAACCTAAGTCAAATTTACCCCTCGTTTAAGTTCAATTTACTTGCTAGGGTGTCTAAATTGGACTTTCACAATTCTTTTTTTTTAAATCAGTCTCAGACAGAAACCGTTGACACTACAGCTTTCATCCTTTAAGGCCATTGTCAGCTACACTGTGTCAGTGGAAGTAAACTGTAATGTTGGCCACATGCATAGTGCACTCATTCCGTCCTACACCACACTGTTGACAGCTCTCCTAGTGTAATAGGTACAGCCAAGGTCCATGGGTATAGCTACTGTCACGTTAAAGATAGACTACACTGAGAGGGTGGCGGGGAGGGTGTGCGTGAAGGAGGATGGTAGAGGTGGTGGACACGCATTACTATAGGTAGACGATAAAGTAGAGAGACAGAGACGAGAGAGAGAGAGAGAGAGAGAGAGAGAGAGAGAGAGAGAGAGAGAGAGAGAGAGAGAGAGAGAGAGAGAGAGAGAGAGAGAAATGGCATACCCAAGCGGTCGGCAGGGATCTCTTCATAAATGTCCTCCGATAAGCTGGGCATGGAAAAACTGCGATGAAGCAGCTGAAGACTGCCCAGCCCATGACGCAGCATGATGTCATCAGATGCGGGCTGCTGCAGATGACGCAACATCATGGCGACCAACAGTTCGGGGTTTGTACGGGACTGGTGGGGAGCAGGCGAGACCAGGTCCTAGTCACGTGACTTTCGCACTGAAAGAATAGGCCATTATTAACTCAAGGAAATCCAAGAATTAACATCAGTAATTACATTCTACCCCAGTAAGGATCACAATACAACTTGTTTCATGCCAGTGCAGCACTAGGTTCCAACGTTATCAACAATCTTCAATAGGGAGAAACTTTTCAACAACCCCATGACCTTTATTTTGCTCCAGAGTAAACCAAGATCATCGTCAAGCTATATACATAAATAACGAAAGCAAAAAACAGAAAATAAATGTGACTGTCAGCAAAAAGAAAAATTGTTACACGGAAGCGGAAGCATATATTGTATTACAGAGTTCTTATCATCATCATCATCATCATCATCATCATCATCATCATCATCATCATCATCATCATCATCTTGGTCCTGATTTGGCTCGGAAGAGTCCGCTGGCCGCAAAGCAATAACCATGTAATATAATGTCTCACCATCATCATCATCATCATCATCATCATCATCATCATCATCATCATCATCATCGTCGTCGTCATCATCATCGATCATAGTAATCGATCATTATCAAAATGTGTATTGTTACATACCAACAAGGTTTTTGCGGAAATAGTAAGCGACCACAACGAAGCCGACAATAATGAGCACGGCCATTGCGATAGCTGCTCCAATAATCGGGTTGAGGTCGGCATTTTCTCCTGCTAAACAAAATTCAGAAAAGAGAACAGTAGAGCAAATGACAGGATATGATATTTTAAGGCGAGATAAAGATAACATAAACGGGGAGAGATTAAGAGAAAGAGAGAGAGAGCAGAGAGAGAGAGAGAGAGAGAGAGAGAGAGAGAGAGAGAGAGAGAGAGAGAGAGAGAGAGAGAGAGAGAGAGAGAGAGAGATTAGATGACTTTATAAAATTAGGCGTTTTCTGTGTAAATAGTATGAACAGTAATAATATTTTCTCAATGATGCTGTACATGATGTAGTGCGAATGTTGTGATGATGCGTCCGAACGATGTGTGTAAGCGCATTGAGTTGTTATTCTAATGAAAAATGCGTTGTATAAATGCAATTTATTATTATTATTATTATTATTATTATTATTATTATTATTATTATTATTATTATTATTATTATTATTATTATTATTATAAAGGACTTTTAATGAACATTTAAATGTAACGTCTACACCTACTATTAGCGATATGGCTGACTGGGATAAATCATCCCGAGGTAGAGGGGGCTAAGGACCTAAATCAACGCTGAACCACCAGAGCAAACATACTGCTAAGACGGACAGTGAAAATGGCCACTTTTATCTTGCCCACCACGCGATTTGAATCTGAGTCATCCATGTTCCAGGACAACGCTCTACCTCTAGCTCTGTGCTACAGTGGTGGGACAGAGAGAGAGAGAGAGAGAGAGAGAGAGAGAGAGAGAGAGAGAGAGAGAGAGAGAGAGAGAGAGAGAAGGTGGGAGGATGTGTGTGTAGAGGGGTGGGGGTGGGGTCCGAGAAAGAGAGACAAACAAACAGAGTTCCAGAGAGACAGACAAAGAGATGAGACACGATGTTTTTAGATAGAACTAAATCGAGTGGTTGACAATGTTATCAACTAAATAAATAGGCTTGAATACAATTATGAAACTTAAGAAGTTACTTTCTGCATTTTAAATAATTCATTACATAAATAAATAAATATATTTGTTAATTTTGATTTTGATTTGTAATACTTTACTGTCTCTTTTTAATTAATTATGAATAAAAATAACTAAATAAATACCATTATCGCTGGATTCATTATCATTTGTAGTGCCGTGTTCTGAAAATAAATTATTTAAATTCGTTACAAAGAATAACTGGTTTTAGTTTATCAGATCAGTAACGAACAACTCTTACAGTGAGTGAGTGAGCTCCTATGTTTGTTTTTACATAATATCTATTTTAGAGACCAAATTAAAAAGCAGCTTTTGGTAGCGCTGACAATGTAACAAGCTGCTAGCCTCTTTCCTAAGACAATTAATTACTTAGCGACAGATATTAAATCACAAACTCAAAGCAAGACATGTTTAATAAGCCACGGAAATACGATTCACTTAACTTCCTTGACCGCCATGTAACATACCAGAAATCTGGTTATAGATAATAACAGTTTCTATTTATTATTAGATCATTGTCTTTAAATCTAATCAGTCAAATGAAATCATTTATTTTTAAAACGAAGTGGAAGACAGCCCTATGAAAATCTCTGCCATGACGTGCAATACCTGAAGTGTGGTCTGCCTCGCCAGCAAATGTGGTAACTTCCTGTCTCCCATGGGTGGTAAATGCGGGTGTCGTCAACACCACTTCTGTAAACAAAATTGCATCAAGCCAGATTTTAAGAATGCCACAATGCTGAACAGACAAGCTGACCTCATTGCCAAATGGTACTATTAATTCCAAGCCTGGAGTGCCCAAACAACAATGACATGAAACTGAGACACAGTTGACTTTGTGGTGTACTCCAAAGGCAAACAAATGAATCACTAAATTTCAAGCAATAACATTGCAGTCTGTATAGGCAGTGGTTCAAAGTCTGTTAACGTCTTGTAGTGCTGAGAAAAAAAGAAAAATATAAATACCCACAAACACACACAAAATTACATTCTATCCCGAAACTCGGAGGTCTTAGGGGCACCACAGATGATCGTTTACCAAGCGTACTCCATCTTTCTCTGTCCTCAGCAACCTTCATGGCTACGCTCAGTGTCAAACCAGTCCATTCTCGAATGTTGTCCTCCCACCTTTTTCGGTCTCCCTCTTCTTCTACCTCCTTGCACTGTGTCTTGCAGTATGGTCTTTGCAAGGCCTGATGATCTGGTGACGTGGCCATGCCATCGGAGTTTCCGTTTCTTCACCACTGTGAGCAGGTCATCGTGTTGTCCAATAGCTTGTGTGATGGTCTGTCGGACTCCGTCGTTGGTGATGTGCTAGGCACAGGAATTACCCAGAAGTCTTTTGTAGCACCTCATCTCCATGCCTTGTATTCTTCGTTGCAGATCTGCTGTGAGGGTCCATGTTTCGCAAGCGTATAGGTAGATGGAGATGACAAGGGAGCGCAGCAGTCTTACCTTGTAATGTAGACTGATGGTCTTGTCTTTCCAAATGGCCAGGACAGCAGTTGCCTGTGCGATCCTGGAGAGGACCTCCGTCGGGACCCATTGTCCGATACAATGGCTCCTAAATATTTGACGCTATGTATTGTGTTGAGGGACTGGACTTTGACTTTGATGTCCGCGTTGATGCCACCGGCGTTGTTGGTAATCATTTCGGTCCTCTCTGCACCCATTTCCATTCCATAGGCGCAAAACAAAGGTTGGAGATTGCTCTACCCCCTATGCTGACTGTGCCTTCGTGATCTGCAAGGGCATCTGACATGATGCGCTCTAGGAAGATGTTGAAAAGTGTTGGAGAAAGTAGGCATCCTTGGCGCACACCGATTGTTGTTCTGAACCAGTTTCCGATGGTGCTATTATGGAGGACTGCCCTGGTAGCGTTGTCATACAGGCTTTTGATGACTTCAATAATTCTAGAGCTGATCTTGTAAACACTCATGGTTGCCCACAGAGCTGCATGCCAGACTCGGTCAAACACCTTCTTGAAGTCTACGAACACTTGATATACATATAGAACAAACCTTTATTTTAAAAAGCGCGAAAGTTTGTTGGGCTTACCTTCCACACGAATTGCAAAACATTCTTTCTGGAATGCCTTATTCCCTGGTGCAGGTCTCAAACACCACCGCCATGTTCCAAACTCCTTAAAAGTCCAGTTCACAGACACTGCTATGTGACTTTCAGATGTGGAGCACGCACACACGTTCTTCGGGACTGGTTCACAGGTTTCATTTTTAATTGAAAGTGCGCAAACTTCGTTTCTTTCACTGTCGCTATTAAATTTATTGGACACCATGATATCTTTAAAATCTGACGGCCGCAAGACGCCTGCCTGACAGTTGTCTGTTGTGACATTAAAATCCACAACTAGAGACGCATTTCTTTCTATTTCATAACTGACCTGACTTGCCGTGAAGGTTTTACCTGAAAACAGACAGGAAATCTAACATTTGAAATCTGAATGTTGAATGATGTTGACGATGATGATGATGATGATGATGATGATGATGATGATGATGATGATGATGATGATGAAGATGACGACGACGACGATGATGATGATGATGATGATGATGATGATGATGATGATGATGATGATGATGATGATGGTGATGATGAGGAAGAAGAAGAAGAAGAAGAAGAAGAAAGAAGAAGAAGAAGAAGAAGAAGAAGATGATGATGATGATGATGATGATGATGATGATGATGATGATGATGCTGATGATGATGATGTCATTATGTGCGTGTGCGTGTGTGTTTGTTTTATTGCAAATCTGGGTTTTACTGCATTGTGCCACAGTGATAATACAACATAAATAATATTTAAAAGTTAAGACAAACTTACAAGGCAACAGTCCTTTACAGCAAAGAACCATGATGATCCACAGCCGTAACGTGTGATAGCCGGACATATTTACGATAAAATGACGATGGTGAAATACGTTTAAAGATTTAGTAATTTCATATTCAATACTAACATTGAGGGGGGTAAATACTTCCTACTACGAGACTCTCGAATTTTAAGTCTGTATAGACCTCACGACCTTTGATTGTCAATGTGAAATTCTTCCTTGAAAGTGTAATTGGCTCGTTTGTAACTTTTGTTAAAATTTTAATAACGAACTTTTTTTTTAAATTCCATAAATATGCATGTATACAAATCATAATTAAATCATAAGATAAGACAATACAAGACAAGATAAGATAAGATAAGATAAGATAAGATAAGATAAGATAAGATAAGATAAGATAAGATAAGATAAGAAAAGATAAGATAAGATAAGATGAGATAATGTGGCTACACGAATTTCTGACAATACGATACATAAGCCTTACTCTTTCTCTGTTAGGTTTAAACAAGCTGTGTGCAACAACTTGAGATATACTTTTTAGATCCCTTAAAGCACATAACCATTAGACGTAGCAGTAAATTCGCTATCAGAATTTATAAACTTTATTATTGACTTATGTAGCAGCTTTGAAGGAGAGCGCGATGTTTAGAATAGCGCGATGCATATTATGTTGATAAAGACACCGCGCTGTTATAGGCTAAGCTTCAACAGAAATCGACCGGGCTTTGTAGTGTGTAACGCAACTTCCCGCCTTTTAACACATGATAAGAACATAACTCTCCACTGTAACACATTATATTTCCGTTGCCTTAGTTAATTCTCTAACTTATCCTATCCTATCCCGTAACTCGGATGTCGTAGGGGCACCACAGATGATCGTCGAACCAGCTCATTCCATCTTTCCATGTTAGTCCAGTCCCAGTAATGAAATAAATAGCAAAATAAGCAACTAATTCCTATAAAAATGCTATGCATTAAAAAATATTCTTTAAGCAATGAGGAAATACCTATAAAAAGTCCCAGTAAAAAAAGGGGTCTGAAACATGATTTTTGGTGCTTATGTTTTTTCACACTTCAAAACGTCAAAGGGAGATTACTTGAAATAAACATTTAATTCAAAACCATATCATGTTGCATGTCAAATGAAAGCTCTTAACATATACAGTCCGAAAATCTGTTTCAACGCTTTCTGTGTCAGTTTTAGTTCTGACTGTGGATTAAAATTTAATTAACATAGGGGTATAAATGCGAAATTCCGATGATCTTAAAAATCTTGATCTCGATTGTAAAAGTCGACTTCTATTTAATTCACAAGAGAAAAAAGATTAGTTAAAAGGAAGACACACGAAATAAAGAAAAACAGAAAAACCCAGGAAATTGATTAGTTTTCCAGTAGAATATAGAAGTGGTCTACCTTAGTCGCTCTCAGAATCCGACTCGTCATCCAGCTGAATCACAGAGTTTGTGCAGCTGACTCCACGGCATTCTCCACAAGCTATGATGCACGTAAGTCCGTGCTTTCTGCATCTGCCAGTTGAGCAGTCTTTCTAGCAGCAGCAGCGGATAACATTCAAAATATCCTATGGAGAAGCTGGCTTATTAGTTATGATTGGAAGTAGCCCACCTTCCTGTAACTTCCATTCCCAATCCATTGGTGATAGACCATGGTCTCTGTCTAGACTCAGCTACTCCTGGACTTGGTAGAATGTTCTGTAGGCATGGAATTCAGCTGCTGCTGCTGTTGGGGGGAGCACTTTAGCTTGGATTTGTGTATGGCTTGCAGACACTTTTTGCTCATATTTGACAAACCACAGTTTGGTCAAGGTATAAGAACGTTTTTCACTGTACAGGTGAACAAATACCCTCTCACCAGCCGCTGCAACAGCATCATGACTTGACATCTTATCATTGAATACTCTAGTCTCATCCAGGAGCTCTCCTGAATCAAGCTTCTTGACTGTGAGTGATTTTGAGATGTTGAAGGGATGAGATGTCGTGTCGTACCCACAGAATGCATGGGTAAAAAGAATGTTATTACAGACTGTGGTTCCGGTTTGTTTTCGCAGTTGGCCAAGAATATTTCCATCGTCTCGCAGAGGATCGTTTTAGGATCAAAGGCTACATGTCTCCCAACCATGCCTTTGCTTCTTCGAAGATGGGCAACATCTTTGGTACTTGGGCCATCAACATACATAGCCATCGAAAATGATTGTAGCTAGTGCATGTTTCCTAGCAACAAAGCTGACATACATCTCTGCTAGATCTTTTAGGACGACCCTCTGGGCCATGGAAGGCGATGCAAAAGGGATCCACCATCGAGAATGTATTTCACATTTTCTCTTGGCAAGGATGCAGTTTCATTGACAGCAGACCAGAGAAATCCTGCAAGAGTATGTTTGTTGGCTTTTCTGGGGAATCCTGTCGCATCAAACAAGGAGGCAGGTACATTGGCCAGTCCATAGTAAAACATTTCTTCGAGCCTGTTGGTATCATTCCCAGCGACTTGCACCAACCTTTGAAACAATAACTGCGGATCCACTTGCACCATTTCCTGGCCAATAGTCACTCCAGTTTTTGTCGCCATTGTGACTGCTTGATTGCTTTTCTTGAACGTCACGTCAGCTGGAGATTGACCCGTCATCCCTTGGAGAATGCGCTGACCAATTTCAACAGCTTGATCAGCATTGACAGATGAGTCAGCTGCTTGGCCAGTAGCAATAGACCTAAGACTCATGTCAGCGCAAAACGGAGTTTTTGATGAAACATAGTTGATGACTGTCAAAGTTTCTTTGTGGTCTTTCTCTTGCCTTATTTCAGAAGAATCTTAGTGCTGTTCACTTGTTGTGAACTCTGTTTGCGTCAAGGATTGCATCCATTGGTTTGCTGTTGCACAAGCAGGCATAGAGGGAATAGTCAGGTTCATTATGTAGTTTCGCCGGAAAATTGTGGAGAGTATACAAAATATACATTTCTGGAAACGTTATTGTATAAGCAATCAGAAAAACAATGTTTCCATTTGCCCCGAGTCGTATTTGGCCGCCATCTTGGATTTTACAAAATGGCTGCCGGCAAAGAAGGTTTTCGTGAAAATCTGGGCTTTTAAGTGACATAGTAAAATAATTGTGACCGCCAAACCACCATTTTAAGGGCTAAGGAATCCAGTGGTATCAAAATAAACAAGTATTGATCTTGGGGATCATTAATACCCCCTGACAGACACACACACAGACAGACACACAGACAATGGTTCTCTTGACAGAAATGGGTATAATCTTTTTAATAATAACAAAATGGTAACAAGAATAATAGGCAACCTAGGAGTCATTACATATCGTTACCATCATCATCATCATCATCATCATCATCATCATCATCATCATCATCATCATCATCATCATCATCATCAGTTTCATACATGTTGTGTGTGTCCTCATCGTTATGGCACTCACTGCCACACTGGCACAGATCGGTGCAGGATAACTTGTTTGTTCTGCAAGAACATCTGGTAGAAGAACAGTCTGTTTTGCATTTACAGCTAACCACCTCAATGATGGCCTTCGGAGCTGGAAGGTCATTTGTCATGGTTGGTTTCAGCTGGCCATCGGACTCCTTGTGGTAGCCTTTCTGCAGGGGATCCAGAGGATTCTGCACAGCAATAGTGGCCTGTCCCCAGACTGTGGCTTGGATATGGACTCTCAGGATATGTTGTTTAAGAGCTCCAAGTGTAGGAGGTAGCTAGTCACTTTCTGCCATTTGCTTGCAAAATAGATGCCATCGCAGTTCGGATATATTCTTGATATAGATGCCTTTGGGGCAGTAGGCTTGACAGACGAAGCTAGCCAGAGTGGACAACATAGTTTCATCACTTCTGCCTCTGTTTAAAGCATCTGCAGAGAACTGATTACATCTGGAGCTGCCTTCAAATAAGCTTCCAACCACTTTGCTTTTCCTATACGAGAGAACCTCCCAGAGTTGTCAGCGCCAGTGAAGGCATGAAAGGCTGGCAAAGCCTTTGCTCTTTCGGCCCCTAGGACTCTCCAGATTGGCTCTCTCTCCATAACTCCAGAGACCATGGAAATCGACGTGTTCTTCAACATGAGGTCATAGTTAACTAAAGCTAACACCAGAACATCAGTATCTGGGGAGAAGAAAACCATTTTTGCATCCGGTGGGTTTCGATGTGAAGCCAGGACAGCCTGTCTGCTTCTTCGTGATTGTTGTCTTTGAAAATCAAGTCTTTGTTGCTCTTGGTATGCCCTGAAGAGCAAGTGATAACCAGTTTTTGTGATGAATTGTTGTACTGTAGAGTTTTTGCAGCAAGATAGTTGGTCAGGTCATTTTTTGTCTTGTCATGTGAAAGGAACCTGCTCATTGGAATGTGTTTTATGCTTGTGTCATCTCTGACCTGATACTGAATGGGTGCTTTTCCTTGCCTTCTTTTATCCCTGGTAGCACTCTTTAGTGAATCTTCCCTGTATGTATCAAAAACAAGGATGATTTCATCATAATCTACTGTGAAAGACATAAGTTTGTTGTTGAAGACTGTCAGTATCGTTGCTGGTTTCTTGGCCATCTTCTGTAGAAGAACCATTCCATCTACTAGAGCTATCTTGCGACTTAGAGCATCTAATCTGGTATCCATCCCATATTCCGGCTGCGGATCTTCCGGTACATTTTCTGCTGCTGCCAACTTGTTCAGGAGGTTTATCAGCTTCGATTTATCCAGGCATGGCAGGATTGTACCATCTGGAGCAAAAAAGGCTCTTGGTGTCAGAGTGAATTCGTAGTTTCCAATGGCCTCTTTCTGGTTTATGTCTCTGTTGGACCTTGCAAATACCATCAGTCTGCCATACAAGTCTTTGGTCTCTTTAAGATCCACAGTCTTGTCTTGAAGTTTTATTGTGGTTTTCTTGTTTCCCGACTTAAACATCTTGTTGTTTTCCTTTTTTACAGGTGCCCTGTCACCGCCACGACTCTGTCCAAGCAGACGCCACAAATAAACACAGACAACTCAGACAGAATGACGATTTCCTGCAGACGTGAAGTGATGAAAACACAAGTATATATACAACTTTCAACCTATTTATTCATTCAAGCCACACACTCATACACATACAACATTTACACATGAAACGGAGAAAATGATGATGAAACAATCAACGGTTCAATGAAACGATGAAATGGCACGTCAGGTGATCGAGGGTTGCTAATCAACCAAGTCCACGAATCGAATCGTGCACAGCCAATGTCCGTCGCACGAACTAAACAAGAGGGGGTCAAGTGTTAGGAGAGGGACAACAAAGAACGAGCCCACCTGGAGGGATGAAGTTCCCGTCGCCTCTTTGCAGCGTCGGCCTACGAAGTCCCGGTAACGGTATCCTCTCCTTGCTTGTAGCTGTAGTTGAACACGTGCTGAAGATGACCATGCGTGGTGGCGTCGCCCCCTCACTCGCCTCTGACGATGGTGACGAAAGTGATGATGGTAACACAGCAGTCACGGCAGTCCTGCCACCGTCGACGTCACACAGCTGAACTCCTCCAGCCAGCCACACCGCGACGTCGAGGCCAGGCTCTGTCTACCCACGTCGCTACCACCATGGAAATGGTGGGGTTGAGGAGTGATGATGATGAAGTCAATGGTGAGGACGCGTAGACAAACGATGAACACGTAAACGTTACAGATGGTGATGATGATGTTTGATCCACCTGACCAAGTGCTGTCGTCGTTGACACATGACGTTGGTTGACGTTGAACAACGTTAACCCGTCGAACCTGTAACAAACCTCGTCGCATCGTTAATATCCTGTTTGTCTGACTCGGTCCCCCTCCCTCCAATCACACTCTCTCCCCTCTCTCACTTAACTACCTTCCGATGCTTGAGGGGACACAACTGCTGTCCGCTTCCCCTTCCTCGACTCTCTCTCGCTTATTCCCCTTAGCTATTGTCATTGTCATTTGCAAAAAACGCATATCATAAAACACAATGAAATTATGAATGCAATGAAATGAGCAATGCTGCAAATGAATACATGTAAGCATCAACACATTATTCATACCAAGCATCCACAACAACAACAGCAACCACTTCCACCCTTCCCTCCTTCCTCATTCTCCTTCAGTCGCATTCTTCCTTTCTTCTGCCTTTCCTCAGTGCAACCATTCTCATCCTTCCCTAGCCTTACACACAGCTCTCGTACTTACACCCCAACAGCCGGCACTAGGTTCCTGGGCACAGTGAGGAAAATATCCCATTCCACTCACCCAAACGGTCCGAATGTAAACGCACCCGTAGCCCCTTCTCCACTGCTCGTCTACGGATACTCCAGTAGGGTAAATCCAGTAGTGTGTAGCTTCCTTAGCTGACAATACCTCAAGGCTACCTACCACACCACACAAACTTTGCTATTCTTTAGTTGCACTCCACACTGAGCGTAACACTATAGAAACCAGCAACCCTTTTGAACTAGTATCCTTCTGGACCAGTTATTATATTCCGTTAACAACCGTCCTACCCTACTTTCCAGAACACACCAAAGACACCAGAGCACAAGACAACCACGTCTCTACTGTAGCCCTCTCAAACCTGTTCTGCCCCAAAGTGAGTATTTATCCCCACCGGCTAACCGCTCTATGCTGCTTATTCACGTTCTGCACTCTTCCATGCCTCAGCTATAATAATCACGCACACCACAACATGCAGTTACAACCCCCCCCCCCCCCCCTTTCTGCTCTTCACCCACAGACTACCCGGCTTCCATCACAGACTGCCCTGTGACATGCCCATAGACTAACATCTCCATTGATTCACTCCGACACGTAGTCTTCATAAAGCTTTTGACCAGTCTCATCTGCATTCAGGATCATTGGTACATACTCATCAGGGATGTAGGCATGAGTGATTATATTGTGCAACTTGTCACCTGCAACAGAAAATGGGTTTCCATGTTGCAGAATCGCTTCTTTTATCTTGTCGATAACATGATGCTGTTTCTTGATTGCACTTGACCCAAGGTCATGGTGCTTTCTGGTTTTGTCAGGGGGTATTAATGATCCCCAAGATCAATACTTGTTTATTTTGATACCACTGGATTCCTTAGCCCTTAAAATGGTGGTTTGGCGGTCACAATTATTTTTCTATGTCACTTAAAAGCCCAGATTTTGACGAAAACCTTCTTTGCCGGCAGCCATTTTGTAAAATCCAAGATGGCGGCCAAATGCGACTCGGGGCAAATGGAAACATTGTTTTTCGTATTGCTTATACAATAACGTTTCCAAAAATGTATAGCTTTCAAACTCTCCACAAAACTCCCACAAAGTTATAAATCAAGACATTACGAACCTGACTAGAAGCCAAACAAGCCTTTGTCGTTCGCCCATTCCGCGCCCTTTAGTTAGGCCACCATTTGACGTCAGCGTTCTCATCAAAGTTTGCTCAATCACCAGATCACACGACAGACCAGCCCTATAGCGATCGCTTCTCCTTTTCACGTGATGGCCTGCCATGAAATCGTGATAGACTTCTGGGTAGGTTTTGTTCAACTCCATCATTTGCTGTAAGTACAGCCTGGCCGACTTGGTGTAGAGGTTGTGCCCTGAAGCAGCAAAATAGGGCAACATTTTGGCAACAGCAGATAGATGGAGCTTGAAGTCTCCAGTTCTCTCAGCCTATATTGCTGTGTGAAGGAGGTGTACCATTTCTTGAATCCATAGCTTGCTCGTTCTACTTGAGCATTGTCGTTTGAAATCTTCCAACGTTGCTTTAATGCGTCCTAATACAGGATGTATTGCAGCATCTCTTGCTGTTGTTTTGCCCTGCATCAGTGATTCAAAAAGAGACTAATCAAAGTCATCATTGCCAACAGACTCTGTTATGTCAAGATCTGCAGGATTATGTAGAAGCGACTCTTCTTCTTGACATTCACCGTTTTCCTTCCTAGGATTGTAATCATTGGACAAAGTGTCAGTGTCAGGATGGAGCAACAGCCATGACATGTTGAAGGAAGTGCTTACAAATATTGCACTCAATGCCGCTTCGACAAGAAAATGTGCTCTAATTGCCCTAGAATAAGCCTTTCCAGCAATGATGTGAACTGCAGAATTTGATGCACAAACTGCCTCTATTGCCTTGTCTTGTCTTGCCGTATATGCCCACAATCAATCGTGTTGATCATTATGGCACTTTTTTACCAAGGCGCATGCTGGGTGTGTTCTTGTTACCGGCGCTCACCCGTCTAGGACATGAGCGTCAGGATCTTTAAAGTCCGTTATAATGTAATGTATGCGACACAGACTAGACATCGGATTATACCGAGAGTAAAGTGTCTTTCCCAGGGACACAACACAATGCCCGGCCTGGGCTCAAACCCGGGACCTTCCGATCCGCAAGCCAACGCTCTAACCATTCGGCCACCATGCCTCATGCAAGCCTGCATCAGCCATAAGATGACCAATACTACATGCATTTATCAACTACAGGCTCTGAAGTCTTTTCTTTCCCCTCCTACATACGTACGTGGTATAGTATGTATAGTATGTAATTGAGGCCTACGAGAGACGAGACTTCCAAGCCTGTGTATCAACAATGCCATTGACATTGTCACCTGCACATTTCATCACTTGGCTGTAGATTCCTGACGTCATGCGGAACAATATCTGGGCGGTAAAAATAAGGGTTCCCCAATGCATTCGCATCAAAAAATAGTTCGCTTTAAAAAGTTAAAATAAACATATTCATACCCCTTCGATTCCGTGGGACTTTTCTTCAGTTGTAAACACAACTGTAAAGAGTAAATTAGAATATATATCATTTTTATAGGATTTACTTACTTTCAAAAAGCCTGTTGGATTGGACTATGTCCTCAGCAACCCTCATGGCCTTGCTCAGTTTCAAACCGGTCCATTCTTAAATGTTGTCCTCCCACCTCTTTTTCGGTCTCCCTCTTCTTCTTCCTCCTTGCGCCGTGCCTTGCAGTGTGGTCTTTGCAAGGCCTGACGATCTAGTGACATGACCATACCATCGGAATTTCCGTTTCTTCATCACTGTAAGCAGGTCATCGTGTTGTCCAGTGGCTTGTGTGATGGTCTGTTGGACTTCGCCGTTGATGATGTGCTGTATATAGGAAATGCCTAGAAGTCTTCTGTAGCACCTCATCCCCATCCGTTGTATTCTTCGTTGTGGATCTGCTGTGAGGGTCCATATTTCGCAAGCTTATAGAAAGATGGAGCTGACAAGGGAGCGCAGCAGTCTTTCCTTGGAATGTAGACTGTTGGTCCTGTCTTTCCAAATGGGCTTCAACCTTGCCAGGGCAGCAGTTGTTTGTGCGATCCAGTAGAGGACCTCAATGGCTCCTAAATATTTGAAGCTATGCACTGTGTTGAGGGATTGGCCTTGAACTTTGATGTCCGTGTTGATGCCATTGGTGTTGTTGGTCATCAGTTTGGTCTTCTCTGCACTTATTTCCATTCCATAGGCTCTGGAGGTGGTGTCAAGCCTCTGTACCAGCTGTTCAAGCTCTTGTTCCTCCCAAGCCAATCCATCAATGTCATCCGCAAACTGAAGGTTGGAGATTAATGCTCTACCCCCTATGCTGACTGTGCCTTCGTGATCTGCCTCTGCATCTGACATGATGCGCTCTAAGAAGATGTTGAAGAGTGTTGGAGAGAGTAGGCATCCTTGACACACTACTGATTGTTGCTCTGAACCAGTTACCGATGGCGCTGTTGTGGAGGACTGCACTGGTAGCCTTGTCATACAGGCTTTTGATGACTTCAATAATTTTAGGGCTGATGTTGTACACTTTCGTGGTTGACCACAGAGCTGCATGCCAGACTCGGTCAAACGCCTTCTTGAAGTCTATGAACACATGATATAGGTGTTGTTGATGATGCAGGTGTTTTTCGCAGATTATTCTGAAGTTGAAAATCTGCTCAGTGGTATTTCGCCCTGCCTTGAATCCTGCTCGTTCTTCAGCTATGATTTGTTCAGCTTGGCGTTTCAAGCTGTTGAGTATTATTTTGAGGAGGACCTTGCTGGGATGGCTGATGAGGCTGATGGTGCGGTAATTTTCACACTCCTGAAGGTTACTTTTTTGGGGGAAGAGTGATGACAAGCGACTTGGTCCATGGTGTAGGCCACTCCCCACTCTGCCAGATCTTGTTACAGATAATGGTGAGTGCGTCAATCATCGCTTCTTCTCCTGCTTGAAGCAGTTCCGCGGGTATGTTGTCCATTCTCGCTGACTTCCCTTCTTCAGCGATTGCACTGCTGCCTCAACTTCTCGGAGAATTGTGAAAATTTCTTCTTCTTCTCTGTTCTCGGGACATGCTAGAACTGATGGGTCTCAGTTTGGTGTGTGCTTGTAAAGGTCAGAGCAGTACTCTGTCCATCTGTCCAAGACTTCTTCTTATTCTGTAAGGCATATGTCAGACGTACTTTGGATCGTGGAAACCTTGGGCTGTTTAACACTTGCTTCACATTCTGGTAGGCCTTCTTGCTGTTGTTCTTGTTCAGAAAAGTGCGTGTCCAGCCAATGCTGATGCTTGATCTGAAGCGTTTCTTGACCATGATGTAGTCGATCTGGTTGTGATGCTCCCCGCCGGGCCTGTGCCATGTCCATCGTCTAGATATTTTGCGGAGATTAAGCGTGTTTGCCAGTATCAGATTGTTGTATCTGGCAAACTCCAAGAGTCTCAAATCCCTGTCATTTGTCTCGTTGTCCACATGTGTCTACCCAGTTGTAATGCGCATCTTTGACAACCTTGGCATTCCAGTCGCCTTCCACTATGGCTATGTCCTTCTTCGGCACTTGGTCAAGGACAGCCTGTAGATTTTCATAGAAATCCTCCACTTCGCTGCCGTCATAGTCTGATGTTGGGGCATAGGCCTGGATGATGGTGATGTTGAAAGGGGCTGTCTCAGACGGATGGTAATGAGCCTACTGGAGACTGGGCGGCGACCCATGACAGTGGCTAGAATGTTCTTGTGGACCAAGAATCCAACGCCGTGTTCGTGCCTGTCATCCCTACCGCTGAAATAAAGCTTGTGGCCTTTGTCGGTCGTTGTTTCACCTATGCCTTTCCAGCGCAGTTCGCTGATACCTAAAACATTCTATCGATAGTGGTCCAGCTCGTGGGCCAGTTCTTCTAATTTTCCCTCAGGCATTAGGGTCCTTACATTCCAGGTTCCTATGACGATGTTATTTCTCGTGCGGATCTTGCGAAGTTGTCCATCAGTAGCACACTTATCACCTCCGTCCTGGTGACCAACGGAAGGCGCGGTCCTTAGTGACCCGGGCGACGACCGATTCGATATGGAGTGAATGGTTCTATTATTCATGCAGTGTGTCTTGGGCAAGAAAGACCTGGCCACAGCCAATATCCACGAATACGGTGTGGCTCGCCTTGACCCCGAGCACGTGGTCGCTGAATCTGTAGTAACATGAGGTTCCTCCGTCCTGGCCGGAGACTTCTGTGTAGAAGACTTTCGCCCAGAGATGCCGTGCTGACATCACCACTGTTAGTCGCCCCTTACGACACGACGGGAAACGTTGGGTCTATTCTATTCAGTGCCCGAACCCACAGGGTTCTCTAACTGTAGATGCTTAAGGTAAATATTAATTTTATAGGAACATACACATCGGAAGAGAAACTGGGAAGAAGTTGTAAGAAGGGTCTAGATGCAATTGTTGGTGATGTGTTAGGTGTTTTCTAATTTTGTCCGTCATAGTCTGAACCCATATGTTACGTTGAAACGCGAAGGATAGTATGTCTGAAACGCGCATGATAGATCTAATCGTTTCGATTTGCAAAGTATTCAATAATAGAGTGTATTTACCTTTGATTTGAGTTTGCGTTGTTGTTAGAAGAAGCTTTATATAACGTTGTTACGTTGAAACGCGCATGATGGTGCGTGTGAAATGCGCACGATATTATGTGTGAAACGCGCGCGATAGATCTGTTCGTTTTATTTTGCAAAGCATGCAATAATAGAGTGTATTTACCTTTGATTTGAGTTTGCATTGTTGTTAGAAGAAGCTTTCTATAACGTTGATAATTTTCGTTAGTCGATATTATTGGAGAATTCTCTAGATCTGCTTGTTTACTATCGATCAAAGTTTCGGGATATTTGAGAACATTCTTGGACAGAAAGAATGTTGTATGACGTAAGTCAGTGATGACGAAGTTTTATTTGATTGGTTGTAGTGCGTCATTCTACCGTGTTCTAAATTGTTCGGGAGTATGAAGAGACTATATAAGTGCCGCACTGTTTCAAAAAAAGTGGGCTGTTGATAGTGAGTTGGAAAGTAAAAGTTGAGAGTGGAAAAGCGATTGAGCGATTGTATGCAGTTGTTGATGTGCGCTGAATAAAAGTGGAAAACTTCATACGTCGACTCTGTGACTTGTATGCTGATTGAACGGGTTGCGTGGATAAACGAATCTGAGCTACACTCATCAGTACTTCAGCATTGGGGCTGAATCTACTACTGATAGAAAACACTAACATCGATCGAGTGTAACATTTTGGGGGCCAAGTCGTCGATCCACGTCATAGCCAAGGGTTCAACTGCTACAACAAGCGAGTCAACGTTACGAGAAGCAGTCATCGAGGGTAGCCGCCAACGAGTTGCGTCGGGAGAGGCCAACATACTGGGACTACATCCCCGTGTAACGGATGGTTTTTGTGTATTACAATTTAAATAAATATATGTATAACTACTTTCAGTGTAATGAATGAGTGTGTGAGTGTGGCTGTCTGACGCTCAGTATACAGGTGTGTGTTCTATTTTCTGTTTACTATCCTCTTTCAATCACCACCACACACGTGCTTACAAACAAGGACAAAGGCTACACAGTTACTTCTCTTTGCCCTCTGTTTCACTATTTTTCACTCAAACATAAACATAACATTAAACCATTCACATATACATTAAATTGTTCAAGTACGCATTAAATTGTTCAGGCACACATTAAATCATGCAGTTCCTTTCATATAACCGATTCACGTAGATATTAAGAATGTTCACACAGACGATTCCTTAAGTGGCAGAATGCTACCTCCACAGTCCAGTAATAGCAGAAGTCGTTGTCCCTTCTTTGAGACGTCACTCACTCTACTCTTTGCATTAGCATCGACACAGAATAACGACTCACTCGATGACTTGATTCACTGAAGTTTCAGAATGCAATTGCTTATATTGACAGTACTCATGATTCACTTCCAAGCACTCCGGCACAGAATTATCAGCCGATGCTGGAGTTAGAGCCACATCCAGAGGACGCTGCAGGTGTCCTCGTAGCCTAGAACCGGAGGATTACTTCGGCACCGTTGCTACACGTCTGCAACAGTGATGATGCACGAAGGAGAGCTACGGCGATGATGGTGTCCACATCCGGTTAAGTAGATGATGTCATGTGGACCAGATCCATCCGCCGCACATCAGGGGTTCTTCGCTCTGTAACCGCCCCGCTGAATACAATATGTACACAATCGTAAATTTTCGCTCTTATACTCAAAGAGACTGTATGTCTTTGACATATCTTTATAATTCCTAATGCTTAAAGATTATTTCCTTTGTAGAATGTCTTCTATATGCCACCACACCACTACAATCACTATTGTCACCATTCCTGTGACAATACCTAGTATAGCCACTTTACACTGTACACACATTGCATAGCATACACACAATGGATTTTGAGCCAAATATTACAAACACAGCTCACCTTCATTTTATAACATATTTGTACCCATTCATTCATCAATAGATATACAAATTATACAACTGAATTACATTCCTATTTCAGCCCCGTACAGTACTCCTCTCTTAAGGTGACCCCCCACTGGACCAAATTTTTGTTTGATCTTATCTGAGGGGCACCCTAAACAGTCCTCTGATAAGATCAACTACCAGTAAAAAACTCGATCTTATACGAGGTGCTAAATTTGGTGTGTCGTGTGACAGTTGTGTGTGTGGTGCGGTGTGTGTGTGTAGATGTGTGCAAGTTTGGGTGCGCGCGTATGCATGTATGCATTACTGTATATGTATTTTTTGTGCGTGTGTATGATGCATAAGCACACACTCAAACACTCAAACGAACGGATGCAAGCATGCATACACATACACACACTCTCTCACACGCACACAACAACACATTGACGCGCACGCACGCAAATGAGAATAAAAAATAAAAAGTATGCACAAAGACAGTTACTGGGTGTATTTGCAGAAAACCTTACACAAGTTTAACGAATTGTTCACTTTGTCTACGCCACGGCACATGCTTTATCGCTAGTGAATGAAGTCAATTCAGGATAAGGTCCACTGTGGCAATACGTCCCACTAGGAGGGGACACGGCAGATCACAGTTACACCTGTCTACACCGCCCATGGGTCGCACTCTGTCAAAGTGGTTCCCGTGTATATTGCAGAGTGTCGCATAACGCGGATGCTGGCTGGACGTGACAGGTGTTCTGGAATGGAATTCCATCTCAAAACAGGAAGTGAACTCATAAATGACGTCATCTGTGACATCAATTTCTCTTAAGCAGTAGTCTCCTCCATTTGGGAACCAAAACGGGGTTGACGTTATCCGAGGTTTTCCCTTATGCGAGGTGACGCTAAGCGATGAATTCTAAATGGTACAAAGAAGGTGTTTGGCCGGGGGACCAACAGCCTGATTGATCTTATCCGCGT
>CM072520.1:34367904-34447342 GCA_036898135.1 Oncomelania hupensis | reverse complement strand
TTTTGTTTTCATTGCAGTAATTTATGTCAAAGTGAGCAATTTCGATTTCCCATGGTGGTAAAGGCGAAAAAAGATCTTGTTCAACATTTTGAAGTACATTTACATTACAAGAACCAACAAAAAGGTCTTTAGTATAAGTTGCAAGGGTTTCATAGGCTTTTACTTTTTGTCCTTGCTTTGGAAATGTTACATCTGACCGCAGAAATAACTCTTCAGTAGTACTGTTATGAACAAAGCTTGCTCTTACCATATACTTTGCACAAGACATTTTTCTATACTCATCAAGGGGCATAATACCCGCAAAAGTATAGGCTTTAGAAGTTTTAGTATGAATAGGAACACCTAATGCTAACTTTATTGCTTTACTATCTAAGCTGGTTAATTTTCGAAGGTATGTTTTAGGGGCAGAAAAATACACTTCTTGACCATAAATAAGTTTTGATCGGACTAACGAGCTAGCAAGATGAAGAAGATTATTAACATCATGACCCCAAGCTTTCTTGCAAACTACTTTTAGGAGATTGTAACTTTTGGTTGCTTTTTGTAGTAAATATTCTATGTGTCGTTTCCATTTTAGTTTTCTTGTTAAATATATGCCTAAAAATTTCACTTCAGATACATACTTTAATTTCCTCATTTTCTATAAATAACTTAGGCAATTGCCTAGGTTCATAGCAATTACTAAACAAAACTAAATTAGTTTTTTCTTTTGATAATTCCAGACCATTTTGATTCATAAAAATAACTATGGCATTTATTTCAGTTTGATACACATGCGCTATATGTTTGATTTCAAATAGTGTAGTTTTCTTTTTTAAATTAACATTCATCCAAATAGCAATATCATCAGCATATTGCGCTACAGAAACTCTGTTACTTAACACTGAAGGGAAATCATATATTAGAATATTAAACAAGAGAGGGGAGATAATCGAACTTTGCGGAATACCCATGTTTGTGTTTAGACAAGACGAATATGTATGACCTACTTTTACTTTCATATTTCTGCTACTTAAAAAAGTTTTGATGTATCTGTACATATTACCAGATATACCTATTTTCTTTATTTTGTAGAGTAGACGAGTATGCCAAACTCTGTCGTACGCTTTCGTGATGTCAAAGAAAGTGGCTAACACACCTTTCTTTCTGGCAAATTGTCTCTTTATGTTTGTCGTAAGCTTCACTAAATGGTCAGTGGTTGACCGTCCTTTTTGAAAACCGGCTTGATTTACAGGAATAATTGTTTTTTTAGTACAGTAATACGTTAGTCTTCAAGGACTACTTTTTCCATGACTTTGCATGTGTGCGAAGTTAAAGCTGTGGGCCTGTAACTTGAAATACTTGACCTAGTTTTACCGGATTTCAAAATAGGAATAATGAGAGAAGATTTCCAACTATTTGGCAAGCATCCTGTAACCCAACATTGATTTATTATTTGATGTAAAATATGCACCCATTTGTCGGGCAAATGCAATAATAACTTATAAGAGATTCCGTCAAAGCCTACGGCTGACTTTTTAATACCAAGCTCAATCAGAGTGTTTTTAACTTCTTGAAACGTTATGGGTGCATTAAAAGACATGTCGTTGTCAGGTACAGGTTCCTCATAATCTACATTTTGATCCTCTTCTTTTTCTCTATCTTGTCGCACATGAGGAGGTAAACTAGAAGTATGACTAGTAACAGAAAAAATTTTGACAAATTCTTCTGCTTTCTCTTTAGCAGTAGGAAAATCATTATCAGGTAATTTTAAGGGGCATTGGGGTAATTGAAAACCATTTTGCATTTCTGATACTTTTTTCCACAATTTTGACGCATCTTTACAGCTATTGATTTCAGTTTTACAAAACTCAGACCAGAACTTTTGCTTTTCCGTGGCGATTATTTTGTTGCAATTTATTTTAGCCTGTTTCATTAAAGAAAATTTTTCGTTATTTTTTTGTCTTAACCAATTTTTGTACGCTAACTTTTTTCTATCCACTGCGGCTTTACAAGATTCATTCCACCATACGTTACCCAAATGTTTCTTTTTCCTCAAATTTACTCTTTTTTGCGGAATACTATTAGATGCTGCTGCATGAATGTTTTCAGCAAATGTAGTATATACAACATCAACATTGTCATTGTTGGCGAAATTACTGTCATATGACAACAAAATTCTTTGATATTTCTGCCAGTTAGCACTATTGTAGTGATATTTAAGTACGATATCCTCTTCAGAATCTATTTCCACGCAGTTACCAAATAAAACAACAATAGGCAAATGGTCCCTACCTATGGAGTCTTCCTCAACATCCCACTTGCAATCAACAAACAGGTCCGGTGTAGAAAGGGTTAAGTCTATTGCCGAAGCACGATGAGTGGCCACGTCAGGGATACGGGTAATACGACCATCATTCAGCAAAATTAGATCTGAATCAGCAATGTTGTCACCTAGGCGATGGTTACTAGTAAAACAACAGTCTTTGTCCCATATTTAGAGTGCGTATGAAAAATCTCCACAAATTATCCATGGTCGAGAGACCTCAAAATTTCTTATCCATTCACAATTCGTATTGTCCGTACCTTTAGGATAATACAAAGATACTATATTAACGCACTTATTCTTGTTGATTTTTACTATAACTGCTGTACTATGCACACAGTCTAAACCATCAGTTGGCAAAAAAAATATTATCGAATTCAACATCGTCTCATAGCTGTTTGCACTTTCTGACTATTAATGTCTGACGCAGGGGGGTAATAATAACCTTTCATCTTAGGCAACTTTCTTCTGGTAACGTTAAGTGACTGTAACGCAAGTACATGGTGATCATGATCTGTTAAATACTGCTGAAGATATTGAAAGTTTGTGGAAATCGAACGACAGTTCCACTGAAATATACTTAAATGTTCCTTTCTCATAGAAACAGTAAAACAAAAACAACTAGAGCTAACAACGTAAACAACATTAGATTGTGTAAGTAAAGAGTAATCAAACTTTTAATAATCAAACACAGCTGCGGAATCTTCTTTTAGAAGGAAGAAGTTCAACCAGACGGAAAAGAGGATGAGTTGGGTCACACTCAAATACTAACTGCTTTGCTGTGGGTTCTGTTATGGAACAGCTGTTCCAGAGACACATGCTTCTTGCCAACTATCTTGCTGCACACCAGACAAAGTTTTATACTATTCACACCAAGTGTTCTGTACCAACAAATAAATGAAAATGTCAGGATTGATAAAACAAATGCATGGTAACAAAGTTCTATTGTTTTACTAGACACCAACACGGACCTGAGCTGGCATAATATGTACATTCTTTGTTTGCACCTTTTGAAAATCACTATTTTTCAGCGTTCTTTGCAAAAGTCAGCTTGTCATCTATTACATGGCCAAGGTAGCTGTATTCCACGGCTCGTTCTACCCTTCAGCTGGAGAACTGCCACATCTAAGATATATCTATTGTAGTCTATGATAATTTCTTGAGTTTTTTTTTTTTCCATCATTCATTTCTTGAAACTTAGCATCACACCACTGGACAAAAGCATCCACACTTTTTTCTTAGCTAGTGACAGTCTAATATTTCAACGAGTGCAGTGCAGAAAATGTGATGACATTCTTATCTTCTCTGTCACTGCGGCAACTCTTATCTTCTCTGTCATTGCGGCAATCATTGGTGTAGAGTGTGAAGATAAAAGGAGAGATCACAGTACCCTGAGGTGTTCCGGTGTTGATTTGCCTAACAGAAGAAGAGCAGGAGCCGGATGAGCTGAGACAGACTAGGAATATACATAAGACACAGTAGTGGAGGGGCAATAGAACAAGATCGAACACATACAGACTGTGTGCGGTCACTGAAGAAATCTGCCACCCACACAAAGGTTGATGTTCATAGCATTCCGTTTTTTAAAATAGAAGATGAGTTTGTGCTGTGTTGAAAGCTGAAGAAAAATCAACAAACAGAATTCCAACATACGATCCGCCTTGTTCTATTTGTGATTGAGATTACTGAAGAAGGGAAAGAACTGCATCCTCCACTCCCCTATTTTATGGAACAAAATTGCACGCGTAAAATGCACACGCAATTGCAAGCCCATCTAGTAGCTGATTGGTCGAAAACTTACACGCCAAACTGCGCAAGCGCAATTGCACGCCAAACTACACGCCGGATGTTAAGGTAGAAGAATAACAAAACATGGAACGGAAAAAGCATCGAAAAACGCGTGTAGCAGTCCGTTGTAAACTTTGCACTGTGTCCATATTGAAGACCGTTGTGCGCGCGATGGGAGATAATTCTCATATTATTTACAGGCAAACCAACGTAAATTATTATAACATTTCATTGGGGTGTGAGGAGGGGTTGGAGACAGGGGAGGTCGTAAGCGGCCAGGGTTACATTATAAATTAGTTGTCAGTATACATTATTTTGGTACATAGAACGTATTTCCGGACATTTCCAATTCCTAGTTTTAATGTGATTCGTAGGTAAATGCGTGCGGGTGCATTTGCGCTTCCGCAATTTGGCGTGACAGTTTTCGACCAATCAGCTCCTAGATGGGCGTGCAATGGCGTGTGCATTTTCGCATTTGACGCTTTCCGCGTTCCATAGCTTTCCGCGTTCCATACGCCTGAGCCTCTCCGCACCGGTAGCTGTAGGCCATTTTGAACCGTTCGAATCAGTAACAACAAAATCATCCGACGTTTAAAGAAATGATGGCGTTTACTCACAGTTTTATGTGGCAAAATTGTTTAGTAAATCCTTTGCGGTTGTATGCAATCACTTTTGCAGTCCCTACACACAACAGCCACTTTCAGTCCCTACACACAAACGACAATAATAATCAGCTGTCGCAACGCAGTGTCGCCATACGATGGCGAAAAGAAGAAACATGTTGAGTATGTGGGCTCATTTTTGGACTCAATCTGAACGCAAACGCTGTATAAAAATCGTATTTTCCCGTTTTACCTTCAGCACGAGTCACTGACGTTGCAGATCCGCCAAGAATTAGCAGCATGATGGTGTTGGAGAACGGAAAAGAGAGCCAAGTTGTCAGCCCAGGATCAATAGTGGACATCGTCTGCGCTTTCGAAAGAGGCCACCTGCAGAAGGGTCCTTTACCTACCATCCGCAAACAGACTCCGTCTGAGCCATCTGCAATTACAGAATCGTCTTCATCTTCTGGGTCATCTTCGTCAACTGCTGGGCAGATGGAGGTCACGAAATGGCCTGCTGTTTCGACTGAAGTGGTTGATGCTTCATCAATACGTCACACCATACGGAAAACGCAGTGCCAAGATGGCGGCCTGTTCGCTTGCACTACAGATGGAGCTCTTAGTGTCAAGAAAACAGAGCTTTTGGTTAAATGTAAGTTCGGTTCTTCTTTGCATTATTGTATTGATGAACTATCTTATTGTCTTGTTTTCAAATGAGTAAGGACGATTTGTGTGTGTGCGCGTGCGTGCGTGCGTTGGTGTGTGTGTGTGTGTTCTATCGTTTGACATTATTGTAAAATTACGAAATGTAATAACAAAATACAAGAAAGACAACTTGACTGAGCACAATCCTAGCTGACCGGGAAATAGGAGGAGGTGGGGAAAGGAGAGAGAGAGAGAGGGGGGGGGAGAACGGAGTGCATGTATGGATGTATTTATGTAGCTGGCGCTCAATCGTCTATGACACGAACGTCACTATCTTAAAGTCCGTTCGATGGAATGCTATGTGATGCTTTTTAACTGGAGTTCCATACCTGAGATAAATGAGATATTTTGCAGTGCAGGCGCAGAAGAGAACTGTGCCATCATATTGAAAACAGTCAGTAATAATTCCCATTCTTAAACAAGGTAAAGCATCAAAATCTATAAATACTTATAGACCAATCGTATTAATGTCAATGTTTGTAAATTAATGGAGAAGTGGGGGGAAGGGAAGGGGGGCGACAAAAATCCGAGATTGTTATATTTCTGTGACAAATTTAATATTATTACAAGCAGGATTTCTTCAAGGTGGTATACTTTATTCAAATATAAAATAATTTTAAAAGAAATAGTGTATTAGGAATTTTTTAATGTAACACAAAGTTTATGATAGTGTTTGGCATGCCAATACAAGTTAAAATCAATAGCACTTAGTGTCAAAAAATGGTGAAGAGCTTTCTTGAGAAAGGGCAAGTCTAATGTTGTTCAATAACGAGGAAACCTCTAAAAATACTTTCAGAATTAAACCTAATGGTCAAAATTTAACATACAACAAGCGAATTATTACATTTTTATGTGTTTAGTTTTCTCTTTAACTGAATTGGAAATGTCGTATTGAATATTTAATTAATAAAACAAGACAAATACTACATTTATTAAAAAATCTGAAGTACGTTTACATCATGATAACGTGGTTACTAAATTGGAAATGTCATTTTGAATATTAAAATAATAAAGGAAGAAAAGGGTAAAATTAATTTTCAAAAATAGAAATACACAATCTTTTAGTCATGATACCAAAGCTTGATTGAATTGCAAAAATTCAGTTACAAACGAAATTTTAAATCTGCCCTGTGTGGATTATCCCGAAAGAGCTCACACTATTCCCTATAGTCAAAGACTATACACAAGATATTATGGCAGCCTGTAATATTATACTTTAATTTCAGTATTACCAGTTATTGCCAGATTTTAACCTTGGGAACATTTCAATGCACAGTTTGACATAGATTACACGATTTAAAGAAAAATGAAGAATCTGATTATTATTAGTTGTTATATTTAAGATATTTTGTGTGTTTGTTGTTGTTGTTTAAAATTACATTGTCGTGAAAAGACGTTAAAATTAAAACATTGAATGAACTGAATTGCGCAAAAGGGAAGCTGATTTAAAAGATAAAATATCGTTGCATTTCTTCTTCCAGGTAAGCCAACACTCCAGCAGCTGGACGCCAGGCCGGTGCAGCACATTCCAGGAAATGACGTCAGCGTCTCGTTCTACTTTAGGTCACACACCAAGGCCATTGCAAAATGTCAACTCCGACGTCTTCAGGGTGTGTTGAGCAGTTCAGCAGCTGATGGTGGAAATACGTTCGTGAATACGTCAACGAGAGTCGCTCACGTCATAGACTGCTTACGGTGAGTATTTTTAAAGTGCGTCTTAACCTTTTTTTTTAATTAAAGAGAAGAAAGGGACATAATCTCTTCTTTTTTTAAATTAAAGGGAAGAAAGGTTAAGAAATGTAAACTCCGATAGTATGGCCACGTCACCAGAGCCTCATTCCTTGCAAAGACCATCCTGCAAGTAACAGTGCAAGGGAGACAGAAGAAGAGGGAGACATAAAAAGAGGTAGGAGGACAAAATTCGAGAATGGACTGGCTTGACACTGAACGAAGAAATGAGGATTGCTGAGAACAGAGAAAGATGGAATACGCTGGCTAAACGATCACCTGAGAGAGGTGGGGGAAGAGGAGAAGGGAGGAGGCTTTAAAACACCGTGAAAAGGGTCGATCGATTGGCACAATATTCTTTAACTTACCCTAGGGCCACTGTAACGCCTTAGAAGCTAAGTGGAAGGGGAATGAATGATTATAATTATTGCAATTAAAATCTACTATTAAAACGTAGTTTTAAATTAAATTAAATTAATATCATGGTAAATTAAATGAGACTAGATAAAGATCATATTGAATCCCATGAAATGAAATGAAATGTTATAAATTATGAAATAGCTGAAATGGCATGAATGAAATTATAAATTAAATTACATGTTAAGTTGTAGGGTAAACTGAAAGCGATGGATTTGATCTCCAGGATGGTGAAAACTGTGGGAAAGGAACCGAACCTGATTCTCCTCCTGGATATCAGTGATGATAAGAGACAAGCATTGGCCGGACACTGGAAGCTGTTCGTCAGTAACAGTGCTGGGGATTCTGAAGTCGACTTCAGCATCGAGACAAGAGGCGGTAATACTATTGCTACTACTGTTTATTATTGTTTTGATAGTTTTGATACCGCGCTTTTCCAGCCCAAGAGCTGCTTAAGGCGCTGGCCTATATTGTCCTGTGTCACGTTTCACACGAATGTTTATTATTTGGCCCACATGCCAATTTTCCTCTTGTAAATGAGCACAATATTATTCATGTTGTATCACACAAGCCATTGGACAACACGATGACATGCCCACAGTGATGAAGAAACGGAAACTCCGATGGGATGGGCACCGTCACCAGAGCTTCAGCCTTGCAAAGATCATCCTGCAAGGCGCGGTGCAAGGAGGCAGAGGAAGAGGAAGATATAAAAAGAGGTGGGAGGACAACATTCGAGAATGGACTGGCTTGACACTGAACGAGGCCATGAGAATTGCTGAGGACAAAGAAAGATGGAGTACGCTGGTTAAACGATCACCTGTGGTGACACAACGACTTTTGAGTTACGGGATAGGATAGGATAGGATAGGGTAGGATAATCTTGTGTCTTGTAGATATTAAAATTTGTTTAAAATGTGTCTGAGATAAATCAAATAAATCAGTGAAGCTGCATTTTTACTTTATAATCTAAACATCTTGTGAAAGTGAAAGTAGGCGTGACCTTTTGCTTTTGAATGTTGATTTTCAGATAATTTGTTGTGAGTCTTATGATATTATTATTTAGCAATGTAGGCATTTTATATGTATGTGTTTTTGTTGATATCTTTTAATGATGTTTATATTCTAGTTTGTTTTTGTGAACGGGGGTTTGATAAATTAGAGTACAACCTCAACGTCCCCTGCTTGGTATGCTTTTATTTTAAAGTGTCCAGCTGGTGGAGAGCCTTCAGTGTTACCACTAGGGTTGTTTCAGCAGGTCTTTTACACGGATCAGGGGTAAATCCTTTTTCAACCGAGTTGTGCCATGTGATCCTGATTTTGTGGCCCTGATTCGGCTCTTTGCAGTCCGATGGACCCTGTAAGCAATGAATAACAAACTAAATATAGATTTACTACACATTTTCTGTCGGCAGAATTTGTAGAGCCACAAAATACGGCACACACCATTATAGCCTTCTGTAGGTCTAGGTCATGTAACCATGATGACGTTGCAACAGGAACAAGTAACCAAGTAGCAGGAGCAGGCTTGGGTCGCGATGATTTTACACAAATAACTTTTTACATTTTAATTTTATTATTTTTTTTAATTTATTTTACTTTGCTTTAATTTTTATTATGTAATGCTATTTAATTTTGTATTAATGAAACAAATAATAAGATGTAGTACAATTTGCAAATAAAAAAGGTTTGATATTGTTCATAATATTGTCTTCCTACTTTCTTTTTCTTTTCGTTATTTCTTCTTCTTCGTCGTCTTCTCCTTCTCCTCCTCTTCCTTCTCTTCTTCTTCTTCTTCTTCTTCTTCTTCTTCTTCTTCTTCTTCTTCTTCTTCTCCTAATGGATTTTGTTCTTGTTTTAATCTGTTGATTTTAGACTCAACTACAGAAGCAGAGAGGCGCTCGGTAGTCACACCAGAATTCCTGATTCCAGTATTTATACTTGTTGGTTTCATCATCGTACTCATTATTGTTTCTTTCGTCGTCCTCATGCTGAAAAAGAGAGGTAAATGAACACCAATGGTATATAAAAATAAATATTGCATTGACATTTTTTTGTAATACGCTGAGCGACGACAACAACAACAATACATGTAGTAGTAACTTCAGCAACAGCATCAACAACAATAATTTATCATTAAAATTAAATTTGCGTGCACGCGTACCTTAATATTGAAGTTGTTATCGTCATGTGTTGCAATATGATGTCACTGATTAATGCTGGTGTATGTTAATAATTTATAATAAAAACATAGGAAATAAATACTAATTAAAATAGGATATAAATATAAATAATACATTCTCATGATAATAAATTATAAAATAAATAATTTCTCCGTGTACGTTAATGTCCAAGCAGTTTAAGGGGAATAAACTATCGAAAGATATGACAACTATGTCTGTCTGTATCTTAATGGTACAATTGTTTTCAAAAAATGTAATTCAGTCTCGCCCACTGAAGCACAGCAGATCAACCAAGACGTCCAGAGGGACGTTCAGCCAGAGCTTCAGATCGACGACCTGGCTGTGGTGTTCAGACCCTATCCTCTGCCAGCCCACGACAGAGACTCGTTCTACACAGACACGGAACACGCCTACGCTGAAATCCCAGGAGAACGGAGATTCTGTGACTGTGAGTAGAATAGGGTAATGACAGGGTATACTTAGTAGTGTCTGTGACATGTGAGTTTGTGTGTTGGTTACAAATCGCCGCGTTTTGAGTCTGATTTAAGAATAAGGCGCGTATATGGTCTATTATTATTATTATTATTATTATTATTATTATTATTATTATTATTATTATTATTATTATTATTATTGAACTATACTGTTGTTTAGGTTTGCGCGACAGCATAGCGGTATTCATGGTCCATTTTATCGCCACATACTTTTGGATTAACCCTACCTATCTGCGAACAAACGGGTGTTGTATTTTTATATTTAATTATTCGTGAGAGAATACAGCTTCCTTCAAATAACATTCCTTCATTATTATTTGTTATTTGCCATACAGCTATATACCATTATGAGCAGTTTCTCTATACATTATGTGTGGCAGCATCACAGAACCCAAGCACAGAAACCCTGACCCCAGACTCTTCACCGTCGTTGCCCTCTACCCCAACATCTGAAGAACACGCGACCGATTATCTTCATCCCGTGGTCTCTGCCCAGGAAGAGGCCATGCCATCTGCAAGGCTCAGATCAAGTGGAGCATCTGACCCCCAGTTACCAGGTGCATGTGGTACGCAAGATTCCAGCTGTTCAAACCAACCACCAAAGTTTCAGTTTTCCATTTCTGTTGTGACAGGGAGTGATTTCCCCCTGTTTAACGGTACACCAGTACGATCTACGATCTACTAAATTATATTTTAGCGTTAGAACGGTAGTTATTAATAGCCCCCAAAACTACGAAATTAATTGATTAAAAAAAATTATACTTCCGAGGTTTTTTTCGTTTTTTTTTTTTTGTTGCAAGCTTATTTTGTTCCATGTGGCAGCACTCACTGTGAATGTTAAACGGATCTGTGGAGGGTCTTGGTCACAGTGGGCCCCTTGAAATTATGATTCAAACTGTCATACGTATAAAACACGCCATTGTGTTTTCAGATCCAGAACCTCACTAATGGACAGGGCCTAGTAAGCCAGCTTACGACCAATAATGTTCTGATACCGCTGACCCAACAACTCCATGAACCTCAACCTGAAAGAGATTCCGGAGGATACCTTCGCTCTAAACCTTTCGACTGCAGTAACCCTGATCAATTCCAAGAAGAAAAAAAATCGCTGATGGCTATACTGGGGGTTCCTGGCAGTGAGGGGAGAGAGTTGGTCCACTCAGTGTAGTTAGGGTGGTTGGAGTGAGAAGCTTCTGGAAATGCTCGATTTGAACTTTTCGCCATGAAGCCTTTATTTAGGACTCATAAGGCATAAGAAGGATTTTGGTTTAGCATGGCGACAATGAAATGCATCCTTTCTTGCAGAATCTTACATGCATTCATCATGTCATCAACTGGCGATCGTTCTGTACACAGCACTGAAAGATGGGTAAACACAATATTAAACTCAAATCAGTCATATGTCACAAGTGATGGAAATGGTTGTAAGTTTAAAGTTAACATACGTCGTTCCATGGACGGTGATGTACTGAGGACAGCATCTGGAAAGAAACTGCTTCTGAGTCGAGAGGTTCTTGCTCTCAAAGCACAGAACCGGCGGCCAGAGGGCAGAACCTCGAAGAGATGATTGTCTGGGTGTGACGAAATGCGAACTATCTTTTCTGCTTTCCGCTTCATACGCGTTGTGAAAATGGAGGCAACAGATGGAAAGTCGCAACCAGCTGTTTTTGAGGCAGTCTTAACAATGTTTTCGAGCTATCGCGGTTGTGCTACCGTAATAGACAGTGATAGAGAAGCGATAGAACTGTAGTCATAGTCATAATTTCACTGGACATATCAAACTTTAGCAGCTGTCTCAGAACGTGGAGACGCTGTTGGCACCTTTTCCACAATGGGAGTGGTGTTATTGCCCCAACTGAGGTCGCTCGAAATGATGGAACCGAGAAATCTGAACGATCGACCTGCTCACCGGTTTCCTCATTGCCGACAAGGGGCAGTACCGGGACTTTTAATCGGCGAAAGTCGATCACGACCTCTTTTGTCTTCTTCATATTCAGTTCCAGGTCGTTTTCCGAGCACCAGACAACCATTCTTCGAAGCTCGCCCCGATGCACAGTTTCGTCAGCATCAGAGATAGACCCTCGGGGATAGTATTATCAGAAAACGTCAACATATTCACAGACGGGATTGCAAGTACACAGTCGTTTGTGAACAGAGTAAAGAGACACGGAGATAGAACACATCCTTGTGGAGCGCCAATGTTCGGTGTTAAAAAAGCAGAGTGTGAGTTGTTGAGTCTGACGACCTGAGGACGGTCCAGAAGAAAGTCAAGAATCCAGTAACAGATTGAGGGGTGAACATGAGGTGAGAGAGTCTGTCAAAAAGCTTGTAAGAGATGATGGTGTTGAAAGCATTGGAGTAGTCAATAAACAAAATTCTAGCATAAATGCGTGGAGTCTCCAAGAGTTACAATATAAAGTGCTGGCCAAGAGCGATTGCATCATCCACTGACCTGTTCGCTTGATAGGCAAACTGGAGTGGGTCAAGCAAGTGACCCGTGAATTCCATCAGGTAGCGAAGGACAAGCCGCTCCAAGACTTTCATGGCTACAGACGTCAGTTCCACGGGGCAGTATCCGTTCAGCTGGGTTACCTCGAACTTCTTAGGAACAGGGACAATCACCGACGACTTGAAGCACCGCGGCACTGACATCTGCTGTAGAGAGCTGTTGAAGATGTCGGTGAAGACAAGAGCGAGCAATTAAAATGGATACTCTCAAACAAACAAAAATGTCTCCGAATGATTACGAGTACTACCTCTTGTTAACATATTAAAATTTAATCAAGGAATTCTCATGTACAAAATCCTTTCTGGTAATCCCCACGCCACCCCCCCACCTCCTCCCTTTCCCTATTCTCCCCTCCCCCCACCCCACCTATCTTCCTTGAGATTTGATTGTCAAACACACTAACTATCCCATTCCCAAGAATTGATCTGTTTAAAACCAGTCTGTCATATTCGGGGTCCTCTTCATGGAATAACTTTCCAAAAGTTCCCCGCGTTGCAGCCACTAAACACACGTCCTTTAGAAAATCTCTTTTACAACACATAAAAAATTATTTTGTAAGATACTTAGTTGAAGTTCTACATTAATACCATTCATTAAATTGTTTTAAATACGCGTGTGTGCGTGAGCGCGTATATGTGTTTTTCTGTGCACAGATCGTGCTTGTATTGTTATATTATGACGTCAATGATATAAAGTTATTTTGTTATACTAATTGTTATTGTTACAATTCCAAGGGCAAGATTTTAAAAAGCAAACCAAGTGCTAACGCTTTACTTTTTTTTTCACTAAATAAAGTTATCTTATCTTATCTTACCCTACCTTACCTTATTTTATCTTGTTAAAGTGATATTAACAGTGTGTGTTGGTCCTGATTTGGCTCGGAAGAGTCCGCTGGACCTAAAACAATAATCATCTAACAATGTGTGTGCGTGAGTGCGTGTGAGAGAGTGAGTTGAGAGTCCAGTGCGATGTAATTTAAAGAGTGCGTGGGCGACAGTGTTTATGTGTGCATGATGCATTTGTACATTTTATTCCTAATATTTTTTCAAGTCTGAATGTCATTTATTTATTTAAGCAATGTTTAACGCCTATCGTAGTTCCTTGTAAGAGGTAGTACATAATTTTTTTTAATTGAATTTCTACTTTGAATCTGATAAAAATGTAACAGTTGTACATAGGCTATATCCACTCCTATCCAACGTCCACGTGAAGCATAGAGCCGTTAAAATACGCGCAAAAATGAATGAATTGCCCTGCAATAGCGTACAACTCTACACACAAGAAAATGCCGTCGAAGTTGGTTATACGGCCTAGAACGGTGAAATCGAGTTGCGATCAGGTAGGACTGGTGTCCTTGGATCAGGCTTATACTTTTGAGACCCGCACGATGGTTAGGACCAATGATATGATAGCATTTATCTACCTTTGATTTGGTTCTGTGTAGTTGTAGCCGAAGCCCAGATTGTTTAGAGGTGCTTTTTAGGGTATCCAAAATGAAAACAAGGCAAATGTAAAGAGTTTAGGTTGTTGAACAATCTTACCAAAATGTAAAAAAAAAAATTAGCGCAATTAGGAGATACAACGAATTAAAAATTGCTAAAACGGTATTGGCACATTTTGCCAGTCATACGCGGGAATTTCCTTGCGGGCGAAGTATAACTCCGCCCATATGCCCATTCAACACTGTCAGCGTGACTTCACAGATATGGAAGAGGATTTTGAAGATGAATTGCTGGAATATTCACCATCATTAAATCCCACCGTGTCTTTTGAGTTAAGCAAACATTTTCTTTGCTCCCCTGAGTTTGCCTTATTAAAATATAAATAATATAACGCGCAATATAATAGTTTTCAACTTGCCGGTTTTCAGTTATGGCTAAAGAGGTCACTAGCAGACGCTCTCCGCTTGCTGCTTGCTGCTTGCTGTGGTCGCTGCCCTGTATGGCGTACGAACAGGGTCAAACGCGCGATGAAAAGTAGCGATGCTTTGCATAGATACTTTTTGAAAAGTATCGCTACTTTGCATCGCTCCGTTACGAAAGGATCGATCCTTTTCATCGCGCATTTCCGAATTCTTCCGAATACACAGTATGCAAATTTTCCAAAAGTTTGATCGGAACTAAAGCGGAACACATTATTTATTAACTAATAGTAATTCTTAAATTTAGCTATTTGGAAAAATTATATTTATTAATTAATTTGCTCTGCAAAGGACAATTGGTGGAATGTTACATAATACATGTATATTATTTCATTAGCTTGACCGATTTCAGTTTTGTAGAAACAGTGTGTTTCGCCTCGGTAAACTTCGGAACTGCGCGATGAAACTGCTCGAGCTAAAGTATCGATGCAAAGTATCGATACTTTTCAGAAAGCATCGATACTTTCGCAATTGGCGTTCCATTTGAGAAAATGTGCGATCCTTTTGAGAAAAGTAGCGATACTTTTCTAAACGGATGGATCCTTATGAGAATAGTATCGATGCAAAGCATCGCTACTTTTCATCGCGCGTTTGACCCTGTTCGTACGCTAATACAAAAAGGATGTGATTCTATTTTTAAAAAAAAGCTAGTAAACAGAGGAAAGTATACATACACGCAGTTCTTGGAGATCTTGTACATGCTGTTTGCAGACAAACATTTACAATCAAGCACCATGTGAAAAAAGCTATGAGCAAGCTGAATCAGTCACCATCACCTCGAAAACACAGGTTGTCTGGACTGAACATAGCTTCTGGCACCAGTGGTTTGGGTCCAAAGTGCTTGTTTTGTGACAATGGAAGCAAAGGGACAAAAAGGATCAAAGGATGATCATTATCAACTGACACCTATAAGAACATTAGAATTCAAGGGTAGGTTGCTGGAGTTTTGTAGCAAGAGAGGAACCAGTGCACCAGACCATCTTCTAAACCTTGTGCGTTGCAATTGCAGAACTGACTGTGCGTCAACCAGGTGTTCATGCCGACGACATGGATTGGTCTGCACCGTTTGGATGTGGAGAATGCCGAGGTGAAATCTGCTTAAACGTCATGAAGTACACAGAAAAGGAAGAATAAGAGGAAGAAGAAGAGAAAAAGGAAGAGGAAGAAGAAATGGAAGAAGACATGAGTGACAATAGCGTTGAGATCTAACAGTCTGGCTCTATCACCAGCACTGCATTATGTTTTTGTTTTCGTGTAATGAAACGTTTTCTAGTGCTGATTCAAGCACAGCATGGCTATGGCATTCCGTTTGTAAAACAATTGATAGTTTGCATTTTAAGGCCAAAACCATAGTATTTAGGGCTATAAATAATTCTATATAAAGAATGGAAGCAAGACTGCAAACAATTAATTATTTGTATAGAGCGATTTCGATAACCTAAAGAATAGATTCTTTAGTAAAAGTCATGAACACAACAAAAAATATCAAAGATACTTTTAATTATGCAACAATATAAGACAAATGAATTTTCGAGCTATGCTCTTCTTCAGATTACAAACAATGCATAAGAATGTTACTTCCATCACTTAATTTATGGTATTGTACATTTTAAAAAATGTGTTTGTTTAATGTATATACTATTATTTCTTTATTAATTACGTAGTTTTTATTATAGACTAGGAGTGTAATCAGCATGGTGGCCATCTTGAAAAATGGTCACCATATTTCTTTTTGTAATAACTACTGGGATTTAAAAAAAAACAGGTCTTAAGTCACAGGTATACCAAATTTGGTGCTTGTAAGGCAAAATCTTCGTCTAATACTTCATAGTATAGTACAAGAGTATAATCGGCATTATGGCCATCTTGAAAATGGCCGCCATATTGTTTCTTTTTAATGGCTACCGAGCTTTTCTAAAAGAAAATATTTTAAATATCAGACATACCAAATTTGGTGCTTTTAGGAGAAAATCTTCTCATACTTTATATTGTAGACCAAGAGTGTAATCAGCATGGCGGCCATCATTAAAAATGGCCGCCATATTGTTTCTGGTAATGGCTACCGGGCGTTTGTAAAAGAGTAGGTCTTAAGTAGCGTGTAGACCAAATTTGGTGCTTGTAGGTCGAAATCTTGATCTCATACTCCATAATTATTGTAGAACAAAAGTGTTGTCGGCATGGCGGCCATCTTGAAAAATGTCCGCCATATTTTTTCTGTTAACGGCCACTGAGCTTTTCTAAAAGAGTAGGTCTTAAGTATCATGTATACCAAATGTGGCGCTTGTAGGTCGAAATCTTGGTCGTATACTTCATATTGTAGAACAAGAGTTTAATCGGCATGGCGGCCATCTTAAAAATGGCCGCCATTTTTTTTAATGGCTACCAGGCTTTTTTGAAATAGTAGGTCTTAAATATCATGGACATCAAATTTGGTGGGGGGGGGGGGGGGTAGCTGTTTTGTCAGTAGTCTGCAATACTAGTTTTTGGCCTTACAAAGCAAGCAATAACTGAACGGAATGCCATAGTACACGGCTAGATAATAAATGCTCAATAACTTTGTTTTGCGATATTTTTTTTTTTTTTACATTTTGGATATGTGATAGAGTACATTATTATCTATCCGATGCAGTAAAAATTATTTTGGATACCCAAAAAAGCAAAATTGAACATTTTGCTGCATTCTGGGCTTGGACTATTGCTAGGAAAGCTTGGCATAATGTTTTATTCGTTTTTCTACGGTCGGTATTGTTGTAGCAATACTGTGAGATCTTTCTGGAATTGCTTGTGTGCAAACCTTCGAACTCCTAGAACATTAAGTGACGTAAAACAGTGCGTGTATCCTGTGACGATTTTTGTTCTGATTGGTTACTGATTACGTCATTCTTTATTTTAAAAAAAATTTTTTTTGCTGTAACTTTCTACAATGTACAGAAGTCTGCGAGTAGGGATAGAGATTTTGAAAGCAGTTGTTGATGCTTTTTTTTTTTTTTGGCTGAATAAAGTTGGAAAGTTTTTAACAACTCCTGCCTTGTTATTGAGTGAACGGGCTGCGTGAATAGGAACGCGAATTACACATCGACCTTTAACGTGTAATATAGAACTAACGTCCCTGACCACTGAAAAGAAGTATGCTTTGACGCTTGGGTGCAGACGTACCCGGGGGGACATTTACTCAAAACTTGTAATATTCGGGTGTCTTGTAAAGAGCAGGAGAAGAAAGAGGAACGGGAGGTAATAATAATACAGGATGCTATGTACGCGCCTTTCCCCAAGGCTCAAAGCGCGGCGATCTATACCAACATACACGCTCACCTGTCTCATTTACCCTCACACACACCAAATACACATACATCACTCAAACAGGTGGTGTAAAGGAAGGGAGATCGCTATTAGAAGACTGAAGAAAATCGAATTTTTATTTTTGAAATTTTTATATTGACTGCATCCTGTATCATTATTGAAGGGAGGGAGGAAACCGGAGTACCCGGAGAAAACCCTCGGTGACCTCAATAGTCTCGTACCTAAGTCACATACGTTCGCCCCTTGCGGGAATCGAACCCGCGACCTTCGGCATAGGAAACCGGCGACTTATCCACTGCGCCACGAGGCCACCCGAGGTGTGGGGAGAGAGTGTGTGCGTGTGTGTGTGTGAGAGAGAGAGAGAGAGAGAGAGACATAGAGGTAAGGGAGGAAGAGGGATTTTAGCCAAAAAGGAGAGATGCCATAATATAAATTTATATCCAAACATTAACGCCCTAATCTTTAACTATTTACCATGCAATGGCCGGAGTCACAATGAGGGAAAAAGCAAAACGACAGACCACGAAAGAACGCCTACACGTTAATGGCGTTATTTTAAACTATTTCGCATGCAGTAACAGGCAATTATTTCATCACTTTTATATCGCTCTGTTCCAGCTAAAAAAAAAAAAAAAAGCGGTCAAGGCAAGGAGAAAGAACAACAAAACGATAATATGATAATACACCCACACGTCACAATTTGCCCAATAAATATTATATACAATGTGACCGCAAGAAGAGGTGAATGGCACTTTACAGCAATTAACAGCTACGATGTACGGTTCGTTGTCTTGTTGTTTTTTTATCTTCCCCTTGTCGGCAAGCAGTAACAATGCGATAAAGCGGCAGTTCCCCAACACGTTGAGACATGCTTTTGCTAATGACAGTTCATTCCTACAGACACGGATATGCATGCTCAAAATAAATCCAGCAGTGACCAATATTTAAACTCACTACGATTGACAAGAGCAACAATTCGGTGAAGCTACAGTTCGACAGACACTGACACTGAAGAATAATATAATTAGTAATAATAACGTGACTATAAAAATAATCATGGACCTCCTTCAGTTCTACAATATAAAGGCTTATTATTGCATGACTACCCAAACTAGTGCCTCTTTGGGAACGCGGAAGCTATTCCTTAAAAAGTTGAATGCTTAGTATTTAATACTTAATAATGAGTGCCGCATGCCAAGTCATACTACATAATAAGGATTACAGGCAAGTGCTGTAATGCGTTTTTTTATATACTGCCTCCGTCAACAATATTTTAAAATAATTGTAATTCTACTCACTGTCAGTTTGGAGTTTGGCAGAATAGAAGTTGGGTCGTCTTCGTACACCAGTCCTGGTTTTATTGAGTTAGGGTCAATTCTGTTGGAAGCGGTACCTAAAAATACGTATTATAGTTTGTGAAAGAATACTTGTGTTTCAGGTCTTCTCTGTCAAGTCTAGTGGGTTTACTATATAAGTAGGTCTAAGTACCGTCTTTTTATACAACTGAACTAAATTTTGTCACTGAAATTCTTTTTTTTTTTAACATCCGGTTTAGATTTTTCTTTTCTAAAATGAAGAGTAATAAACTCTGTCATCGGTAATGAAAGAATATTTTGTATTGCTTAGGTACGATTATAGGGAAGAAAGTAGTAATTTTAAGTTGCTCTGTACATAATCTTATGTAATGCCTTAAAAGAAATCTTAATTTATCATTTAAAAAATATAAACTATTGTGAATCAGTTGGAACGATTTCCCGCAGGCATATTGGCATCAGGAGAAGTCAGGGAACAGGTCAACAGTTTTCATTCATTTGTTTATACCTGGTTGATGTCTTTGATTAACTGTTTGATTAATTGATCGAATGGCCACAGGATCCTTTGTATGATTGATTGATTTGCGAGTAAGCACACCAGTGCAACTTTTGCAGTCATATTGTGCACTTTGGTTTAATGTGTAGATTTTATCGAATTAATCTGTCTGTCTGTCTCTGTCTCTCTGCCTCTGTATGTCTGTCTGTCTCTCTGTCTGTCTGTCTGTCTCTCTCTCTCTCCGTGTTTATCTCTCTCTCTCTCTCTCTCTCTCTCTCTCTCAAAATGGATCTTTTCCCCTTAATCTAAACTTAGGGTCGTACAGTATTGAGCAAGTTCATGAAATAAAATGCTAGGCATAATCATCGATGATGATTTTACCTGGCGGTCACACGTTAACCATATGTGTAAAAAAATTTTCTAAAAACCTTTTCCTCCTAAATAAACTTAGACATTTTGTTACGGCTGATGCATTAAAATCTTTTTTCTATGCCCACTGTATGTCTCATTTTAATTATGCATCGATTATTTGGTGTAATGCCAGTGATGCTCAAATTAAACATCTAAATAGTCTTCATAAAAGAGCAATCAAGATACTTTATAAATCTTATAATATAAATACAGATGTTACAACTATTGAGAAATATCAAGAACTCCGAATATTACCACTTCAAAAACAATTTATATTTAATACAGCTATCCTTATGTTCAAAATCACACATGGAGAAACACCTGCATATCTTGATACATTTTTTATTAAACCAGTTGATGGGCATAGACTGTATAATTATAAACTACCCCTCCCTCGCATTGATTTATACAAAAATAGCCTATCGTTTAATGGAGCTAGTGTATGGAACTCTCTCCCTCTGGAGTGTAAACATTGCGACACACTGTTTTCTTTCAAATGTAAAATATGTAGGCATCTGCAAAATTAATTATAAAAGTGATGTATAATAACATATATGACAACACATTTATTTATGTATTATTTATTTATTTATTTATTTATTTATTTATTATTATTATTATTATTATTATTATTATTATTATTATTATTATTATTATTATTATTATTATTATTATTATAAGGGTGAAGGATATGGGGAGGAAGGATGGTTGCCTAAAATTGTTTAAAGATAATGACGAAGATGTTGGTGTGATTGTGTGTGCATGTGTGTGTGTGAGTGATGTGATTTCCAAGTTAAAGTTAAAGGTTAATTATTATTATGTTAATTTCGTAAGGGACAGATTGGAAGATTAGACTGTATCATTAGTCTAAAATCTTTATCCCTAATAAAAAAGTTTCAAGTTTCAAGTTTCAAGTTTCTCTCTGTTTCTTGCTATTCTTAGTATTTTGCTCACTGACCTAATGTAGTAGCCCTGGTTTTGCTCTTGCATGTGTTGGTAAGTTAAAATCAGAATAGCTCTGTTTATATATTTTATTTTATTTTATTGTTTATTTATTCTTTTTCTAAACTCTTTTATTTAATTCCTTAAAATGAATATTTCACAACTTTGTTTGTGGTTCCAATAAATGTTATAAATGTACTCTACCGCAACATAGGCTTTTGAGTGAATGAAATTTATTTATTAAAGCTCTCACTATACAAGGAAGTAGTTTCTTGCAGTATTTACTCAACTTCGAATACACGAAGTTCACATTATAAATTATGTAGGATCTATTTTAAAATTTCAGTTCCCGGAAGTTTTATTCAGCAAAATAGGGGACTATGAGCCTGGAAAGTAAATATCCAAAACTGTGGATTAATTTAACCTCAGTCACCGTTGTGGAGGCAGCATGAAGGAAACCGTCTCTTGCAACGCATCGTAAGTACCAGTTTGTTGTTAAACTGGAATGTAACTCTTATTGTATTTTATTTATTTTCATTCCAAGACAATTAACTTAATTTAATTTTATTTAGTTGTTGTTGAGTGTAGTAGTAGTAGTAGTAGTAGTAGTAGTAGTAGTAGTAGTAGTAGTAGTAGTAGTAGTAGTAGTAGTACAATGTTTGTTGTTGATTATAATGGAGATGATTATAATGTTGTTTTTATTGCTGCTGTTGTTATTGTTGTTGTTGATGAAGGCAGTGGTGATGACGATGATGACGACGACGACGACGACGACGATGATGATGATGATGATGATGATGATGATGATGATGATGATGATGATGATGATGATGATGATGATGATGATGATGATTACAGATGGTATTTGCACGAGTGCAGCCGGAGTGAGGCAGAGGTCATTCTGGAGTGTTGTCAACACGTAGGTAACACCTTAATGCGTTTTTTCACCGACAAAGGCAACCGAAAGGTTCACGTCATTTCAACAAGACTGAAGAGGTGAGACAATAAATAAAATCTATCAATCAACCCAGAGGTGTCCGATAGCGCAGTGGTTGGAACATTCGCTACTGTGTCGCAAGTTAAGCACCGTCCAGTGCAGTTAGCACTTGGATGGGTGACCGCAAAACGTGAAGCGATAAATAACAACGCCCCCAGTTGACTCAACTGTGACTGAGTACCTACTCCCTTAAGGGTTGGGAAGGTAAAGCAGCGAGGGAGAGAGATGGGCATCACCCTCATTACGCTGGCCAAGATAAGTGTGATCTCCAACATCACGCTCCCTACGGCCACAAGGCTATGGGACGACCTTTACCTTTTTACCTTGAATCAACCCGCATTATTTTACCCATCAATAAATCTTTCATTAAACAGCAAAATCACTTAACAAATCAAGCAAACAATCTGTCATGTCAACTGTTGTCTCGTCAATACAATTTCTGAGCTTTTTCATTTACACATTTAGTTTAATCCTCACCCTCATTCACACGCTTAAACATGCATTGAATGATTAACAGACTATAGAATATACATTGTCTATCAATAAGTCCTTACACCGAACTGCAGCTATACAACAAGTATAATATAATGGTACTGAACTGTTAGACTAGGCAGTTAAATTGTTACACAGCGTAAGTGAGTTCAGCGTTGTGGCCAAGTGGGCTAAGGCGGGACTAACTTGCCTTGTCAACAAGCCAGAAACCAATGGCGTTTGACAGGTGTGGGTTCGATCCTGCATCTGAGCGTTATGTTTCTCCGAATATTATTTACTTTCGACTCGGGCAACGTCTCGGGGGTTTTCTCCGGGTACTCCGGTTTGCTCTCCCAGCAAAAATTTAAAAAATTCACAAATAATGTTAGGTAGGTAGGGTTTGGGCGCGCCACTGGCTGCGACTACGCCTTCCCCGGGGGAGGCGGCCCAGAGTTTCCCGATAGAAAGGGATAATAAACTGTAGCAAAAAAACATGTACAGGTAGGCCTATAAGACTTAACACTTATGACCAACTGCCAGGCGACGGGCCATTGTAAGCTGCTACCGTGGGATGAAATCATAGACCAGTGATTACATTCTACCCGTGTACGGAGTACAATACGTTTTGCTGCATGTGAATGCAGTGCTATTTACAGAAGTTATACGTCCTTGTTAAGTAGGGAGTGTATTTTCAACCACCTGTATGTTCATGTTCTTCTTACCTTTGGATTACAACACTGATTGGTTCGCTGACTTGTTCATTTCAGCTTTGGATTTAATTTAATTTAATTTAATTTAATTCTCATTACTTAATAAATGACATGTGTGTGCATGTGTGTGGGTGTGTGTGTGTGTGTGAGTGTGTGTTTGTATTTGTCCAAAATAATTTCATTTAACATTTGCTGTCGTTTAATGTTAGCATGCATAAGTGTAATTATATTCATGTGCGACTGTGCAGTTTTATCCTCATTGTCATTATGATTGTTGTTGATATTATTATTGTGATGTTTATTCCTTGTTGATTGGAATTGTACACCACAATGTAATTTCTTATTAAAGGTAATAAAGTTGTCTTATCTTATCTTATCTTATCTTTTTACAAGATTGACATTGACGCTATTGCAAACTCTCCTCTGCAGGCTGTCGATCCTTCTCAGTGCTTTGTCCTTCAACTCTCTCTCTCTCTCTCTCTCTCTCTCTCTCTCTCTCTCTCTCTCTCTCTCTCTCTCTCCGAACATAGCCACTTTCAAGTCCAACTTGAAAACTCATCTCTTCCTTAACTATGTCTGACCTCACCTCCCATCACCAACATCATTCCTTCTTTTCTGATTCAGACCACCACCGTCACACCCCCAACACCCCTCACTCCTTAGCTGCTCTCCTCCTTCCTCCATATAGCGCTATAGAAATACAATTATTATTATTATTATTATTATTATTATTATTATTATTATTATTATTATTATTATTATTATTATTATTATTATTATTATTATTACATGTATTATGTTTTCTTTTCAGCTCGGGACAAATTGTCCATTTCAGGGTGAAGGATGTACCGAGCGGATACAAGATAGAGGTGACAAACAACCCGGTAAACCAAATCTACAATACGTCATTTACATTTCGGTATTAGTCTTATAATTATATATAAACTAGATTTTTTTAAGGTGTGCCCCTAACCATTCGGTCGTGGAGACCTCCACTTTCTCTAGACCAGCTTAATGAGAGCGATTCAAACAGGCAAACCGCTGTCACAATACAAGTCATTTTTATTAACTCAAAACAATCTTCTTCCTTTTCCTTTTCTTATTTTAAACAGAACTTTAAAGGTGCTTGGGTATGTCCATAAAACATTGAAATCAAAGAGGACATGACCCCTTTAACATCGCGGTGTGTAGCTGCCATTGGCTGCGGGGTGAAGGCCGTCTATTTGTAGGACTGACGAAACCCAGAGTGATTAATGAATGAATGCAGTTGTACAGCAGGTCTATAAGGTCAGGCGTGTGTGTGTAGATAGTGTTGTTGAAAACAATGAAGGGATGTATAGTATGTCTTGTATGCTCTTGTCAACGGGCGGATGAAAAATGTTTTATGTTTTTACAAGTGTGTGTGTGTGTGTGTTGAATGGGCGTGTGATTACGTTTAGACGGTGTTCTTGCGACATACACTTAAGAATCTACGGTCTTTGGACCCACCCCGCTATGCTGACAACAAAACAATGATCCGTTAGAGTTAGGGTAACGTTAGGGTTAGGGTTAGCGTTAGATATCTTAAAAGTACTTTTAAAAAGGGGACGAAAGATGACCCATTCTCAACACAACGTAGCCTATGATTGTGGCGTTTCACGAGTGTCACAATAACTCCGCCTAAACAAGTATGAGTGTGTGTGTGTATGTGTGTGTGTGTGTGTGTGGGTGTGTGTGTGTGTGTGTGGACTTGTTTACTCGGCGTTATTTGGACAAATTAGTGAACATCTATGTAACTTGTTTTGACAGCCCTCGTTGTTTTGACGCCAAACCAATGATCCGTTAGGGTTATGGCTGTGTTAGGGTAAGAGTTATGGTAAGGGTTATGGTTATTGTTTGAGTTAGCATTAGAACACTTAAAAAAAGGGAAACTAAATATGACCCATTGTGATCACAACATTTGTTTCGTTTTAGGAAAGTCATAATAACGCCGTGAAAACAAGTTTGTGTGTGTGTGTGTGTGCGCGCACGCGCGCGTGTGGCGATGTAGAAACGCCGTTATTTATACACACTCTTTATACTCTACCTACGTTCTTTTGACAGCCCCGTTATTTTGACGTCAAAATAGTGTTCCGTTAGGGTAAGGGCCGTGTTAGATTTAGGGTTAGGTTGAGGGTTTGGGTTGGAGTTAATGTTAGGGTTATCGTTTTTTTTTTAAAAATTACAAATTTTAAAAAATGTCAGAAGTACGTATGTGGCGTTTCATGAAAGTCATAACAACGTTGTTGTTCCACGGTTGTGTGTGTGTGCGTGTGTGTGTGTGTGTATGTGTGTGTGTGTGTGTACATTGTTGTTTATGTGTATCAGAAACCCATTAATTTTAATATTTGTGGAATATAATAACAAACACTTGGACTTGGACTTGACTTTGTATTATATTGTGTTGCATTGTGTTGCATTGCATTGTATTGTATTGTATGGTATTGTATTGCAGCACGTTCCCACGCTGAGGAGTTTACCGGAAGTGATGCAATGGTTCATGAACTTATGGGACAGGCAATCAGTGTTACTGTTGTCGTGCAACAACAAGAGGCAACTCATTAGCAGCGATGGCTACCGCAACTGTAGCAATGAAGGTGAAGACGGTGCTGCACATTATCAACAGGTGTTAAACATGAATCGGGGTGTCCTGGTATCACAGATGGCTAATCGCCAGTGTCGGACCAGGGGCGGATCTGGGGGGGGGTGCACCGGGTGCACGTGCACCCCCCCACGGACGACCAAAAAAAAAAAAAAAGAAGAAGAAGAAGGAAAAGAAGAAGAAGAAAGAAGAGGAAGGAGAAAAAGAAGAGGAAGAAGAATATTCAGAATATCCATAATATTCATAATAATCATCATGCTAATAATCATGCTAATCATCATCATCATCAGCAGCAGCAGCAGCAACAGCAGCATAATGATAATAATAATAATAATAATAATAATAATAATAATAATAATAATAATAATAATAATAAAAAGAAGAAGAAGAAGAATAGAGGACAATAATAATAATAATAATAATAATAATAATAATAATAATAATAATAATAATAATAATAATAATAATAAAGGACAGTAATAATAATAATAATAAGAAGAAGAAGAAGAAGAAGAAGAAGAAGAAGAAGAAGAAGAAGAAGAAGAAGAAGAAGAAGAAGTTGTTTAATGTATTTAAAGTCTTTCCACCAAAGTGATACAATAATAATTTATTTAAAGTCTTTCCACCAAAGTAATACAATAATAATAATAATAATAATAATAATAATAATAATAATAATAATAATAATAATAATCGTCATTTACCTCAAAGATGCTGAAAAAGCGCTATATAAGAATTATAAATAATAATAATAATAATAATAATAATATTAATAATAATAATAATAATAATGCATTCTCTCCTATTTTCTTTCCCATATCAATCCCTGCCCTCTTCACGCCTCAATCTCCTGTTACCCCCACCCTCTCCCTCCTTTCTTCTTTCGTTTACTCACACTCACCAATCGGCCTACACATGTTAGACATGTAACAGCTCAACTTCAAAGAACGCCGGCCAATTATGACGTGTAACATCCGCTAAAACGTCATATGCCGTTTGCATTTTGCGTTTATGTAAGAGGTTTATTTTCAATGTAAAACATTTATTTCCTTGTGCGCTGGGCTCATTGTTGATAGAAACGGGGACTGTCCAGCCTGTAGACTAAACAAGCACAGTGTCAATGATTAGCGCATGATGACAAGACCGGAAATTGGGCGAGAATACCTCTGCTTATTTCGTTTAATTACACTCCTCTCATTCCAGCTCTATGTAGAAGAGTTCATTTTATATTGTGTCACTCTTTATTTAGATAGACGTCAAAGAAGCAACAGCCTAGCGTTGTTGCACAGCATTAGTGTTAGTTACCAGTTTTTAGGAGTATTTCTATTTTGTGAAAAGACATTTTATATTGTGCTGAACCATTTTGTGACCTACCTCACACTGAAGTGGTATGTACATATTTTGTTTGATAATGATGATAGGGATAGAGATAAAGATATTTATAATTTATTTTATTTGTCGTTTATTCTTGTTAATATTATTCTAATCCTGTTTATTCCTAAAATGTATATTTACAGCAGTTATAGCAACAGCTTGATCTAAGTACAATTAGGTAGCAACTCAACAACAAAAGAAAGTGTAACACATGTATGTCAGGGCGTTTTGCCCATAAACTGTAGTTTTGAAAGAATAACTGTTCTTTGCTATGAATCTGAGGTAAGATACAAAAACTTCTCTCTAACCCCCCCCCCCCCCCCCCCCCCCCCCAAAAAAAAAAAAAAAAAAAAAAGTGCACCCTCCCGCGTGAACCTGCTGATCCGCCCTTGCTGTCCTATGCCGAAGGTCGCGATTTCGATAGTCCCTTTACTTTACTTGGGTAGATTAACGTCTCCGGACACATAGCGTATAGGAGACAAGGATAGTCCCCGCAAGGGGCGCGACTTAAGTAGTGGCCACATTTGGCTTACGTTTTATGGCTTATGCTTTGGGTCGGAGTTAGTGGCGCCATTTTTATCACGGCCCTGTTCGATTTTTAAAACCGTGTGTAGCTGTGTAATTTCACTACAACAAGGCACTTGTTCAGGACGATGCAATGTACTCTTTCACCATTTGACTATTATATGAAAGAACTTTACTAAAGTCGACACGCAACAAGTGAATTCAACTGCCTTTAGCTCGCCAGGTCGCCTGTAGCAGACAATATGTGTTGCGTGTTATCATGCGCGTGTGAGGAGTGTAGGTTCAACTCGTGACGTCGCACTCTCGCTTTTGATTGGTCCTTGTAGGCTCGGTTTTTGTATTTTTGCAGAAGAAATCAAACACGCGTTATCCTTGTGAAATTTTATGTTAGCCAGTACGCAAGGAACTACATAAAGAATTCATAAGCGTAACAATGCAAGTGTGGCCGGGCCTTTAGGATCAAGGTCCACCGAACGGTTTTTTTCTTGGTACTCCGGTTTCCTCCCTCCTTTGAATAATGGTATCCAATCCAATCATTTAACATTTCAAATATAAAATTGGATTTCCTTCCGGTTTTCTATGATAGCGGCGATCTCCCTGCCTTTACCCCACATGTTTGATAGATGTGTGTTTGTTGTATAGATAAGAGTGGGTCAACATGTGAGCGTGTATGTTGGTTCACATAGCCCGCGCCTTGAACCTGATTGATTAGATAAATTAACGTTCCCGGACACATAGAGCGTTTAGGTGACTGGAATATGAACCTGATTGGGGGAATACGCATATTTGTAGCACCTCTTATTATTACTATTAACCTCAAAACTTTTTTTTCTTGGAAAAGGTGCTGAGTAGTGGAATAAACATTAATATCCAATGACTGATTATTATCTTTAATTGTAAACGCCCGGAACAAATTCCTGAAAAACCCCGGCAAATTTAAGGTACACGAAAGATGGACACTTAAAAGCCAGAAGGCCTTTTTAGTTCCTATTATCTGAACTGGATTGAAGAAGAAGAAGAAGAAGAAGAAGAAGAAGAAGAAGAAGAAGAAGAAGAAGAAGAAGAAGAAGAAGAAGAAGTTCTACACTCACCATTGGTGAGATAGATCTATAACGGAACGGGAGAGGAACGAGAAGAAAGCAAAAGAGGGCGAGTAGCAGAACAGAACAAAGAAAAAGAAAGAAGAACACGAAAGTACTGAGTAGCTCTTTGAACTTGTTTGCATGATGTAAAAATAAACATTTCCTCTTGTGCAGAACTAAAACAATCATAAATTGTTTTAAGAAAACATTTTGTCAATGTTGTTTTCAGAGAGAGGTACAGATTTATGTCATTTGTACGGGAACTTTCTGCCGGACGAGACTGGAAGTAGTGCTTCAAGTTCTTCAGGAGTTTCGTCGCTCCGAAGCTCACTCACGCTCATTGAGAACCAGGTAAACTACTACTACTGCTGCTACTGCTACTATTACTACTGCTACTACTACTACTACTACTACTGCTCTTATTACTACTGCTACTACTACCTCTATTATTACTGCTACTTCTATTACCACTACTGATATTACTACTACTGCTACTACTTCTATTACTACTACTTCTGCTACTACTACCACTACTGCTACTACTACTACTACTACTACTATTATTACTACAACTGTTACTATTATTACTATTACTCCTGCTGCTACTACTTCTATTACTACTTCTACTGCTACTACTACTTCTTTTACTACTACTACTTCTATTACTACTACTTCTATTACTACTACTACTGCTACTACTACAACTACTGCTACTACTACTTCTATTACTTTTTTTCCCCAAGTCAAAAGCGCTTTATTCCATAAAACCCCTTGGAGCACTTGGATACAACGAAAATGAATAAAAATAAACATACATGTAGAATAACCATAAAAATCATAAAATACAATATAAAATAGATATGTACATATATTATAAAAATAAAAGTTAATCTTTCACACTCGCGTTCTAAGACACATAATAAACATTTACAAAATACACATTCATTATTATCACACAACACTAGCATACTACATAAAACTTATGTCCACACTAGCTGATCACAAATCGCACGCACTCTCTCGCAAGATTGGGTGATAAAGAAGGGGAGAAGGGGGGGGTACACACTGGTATTGGGTATTTATATTGTCATTATTGAAAAAAAAATCCTATTATTACTATAATTAATATTACAAATCATTATATTACGTTCTAAAGCTATCCATTATTATTTTCATAAACCTAGCCAGTTTCAGCGGAATAGTCGTATTTTTCGTTGAAAATAAATTAGAAAATTTAATAGCATTGGGTCGCACATAGAAAACCCTTCTAAGCAGCTCTTTTCTATCATCGTCGAAATGTGGACATATAAAAATATAATGAAATTCATCTCCTAACTCATTAAAACTACATTTATTACAGATTCTGTCACATCTCTGGATTCCAAGAAACCGTCCCCTTTGCACTGGTAGCTTATGGTTTAAGGTTTTAAATTTTATGACAACAGCAGCTAGGCTGGCGGGCAAAACTGTCAAATATTCTTCAAATTCAAAATTTTCTTTAAACATTCTATAAATATAATATAAATTATTTGTGTTAATTTCTGAGTGCCAGTTTTGTAAATGTTGATCCTGCAGCCTTTTCTTTATCTCTTCTTTAAACCCTTCGGCAGAAAAATTCGAGCCTTGAGACTGATCATACCAAACATTTCCTAACCCTAGGTTTTCCAGAGAATTCCTGACACAGTCTAAATAATCATGTTTGTACAAGTTTAGTTCGTACATCTTCAGCAAAAACCTGTAAACCACACAAGATAATTCAGTACTATTTCTGTCAAAAGCAAGCTTATACCAAAATTTAACATACGGCATTTTGCTAAGATATCTATAGGGAACTGACCTACTTCTCCTAAAACCATACATGTCGGTGTACTTTTACCAAACTTATAAAAACGTAGTTGCAATTTGTTTACCAGGTCAGTCATCTGAGGACACCATACTTCCGAACCATACAATAATATAGGTACAACAGTTTTATCAAAGAGTTCAATTTGCATTTCAATAGGTAAAGCCAATTTTCTAACTTTGCGGAGTAAAGCAAACATCGCCTTGGTGGCTCGGTCATATAGGTTTTTCTGAGCTAGCTTAAAGCTTCCATTGTAATTGATTTTTATTCCCAGATATTGAAAATCGTACGAAACCTCAATTTGCTCACCATTGTACATGTAAAATGGGACATTTCTTACTTTACCTCTGGAAAAAATCATAACCTTTGTTTTTGCTACATTAACTTTAAGTTTCCAGAGCTGACAATAATCATACATTGAATCAAGGGCTGTCTGTAAAGCATCAGGCGATTCAGCAAAAATAACAGTATCGTCTGCAGAGAATAAAATAAATAACTTGTACAAAATATCAATATCTATTTGACCTAATTGTGCCTCCTGTGATGCTAAATTCAAAGTTTCAAGTTTGGATCCAGAGTTACCAATAAAAGATTTTAAATCATTCAAATACACTGAGAACAACAAAGGTGATAGATTTTCTCCCTGACGGACCCCGGTAAAACAACCAAAATAATCAGAAACTTGGGAGTTACACTTTACACATGATTTTGCTTTACTGTACATATCTTGGATAACAATTAACAACCTTCCTTTTACACCAGAGTTTAACCATTTCTGCCAAAGCATAGCTCGACTGACAAGATCAAAAGCCTTTTCGTAATCAACAAAAACAGAATACACTCTTTTTCTTTTAAACAGAAAGAAATCAATAATAGCTTGTAACGTAAAAATATGGTCCATCACGCAATGTCCTGATGTAAACTCTGCTTGCTCACTCCCTATTGTATGTCTTAAATTAAAAAAGGTAGTCAATCTATTATTAAGTAAACTAGAAAAAACTTTTCTGAAACAACTCAAGATTGTTATACCTCTATAATTGTTTGGATCGCCCTCATCACCTTTGTTCTTGTAAAGTGGTTTAATTACACCTATTGTCCATTCTTCTGGCACCTTACCAGACACTAAAATTAAGTTAAAGAATTTAGTGAATAGAGGAAGAAGTCTAGTAGAAGCAGCCTTTAATAATTCATTAGTTAAACTATCTAATCCACATGTTTTATTATTATGTAGACCTTTAAGTACATATTTTATTTCCTCTTCAGTAAACCGGCCATTTAAGTAAGGGTCATTGTATTCAGGCTGATCATCTAACTCATTAGGAGGAGAGTGGTCAGGGCCATCATTCTTAACATCAACTGGGCCACTAAGCTTTTGAAAATGTTGTAGAAAAACCTCGCAGGAGATTTTAGAAGTTACTTCCGCCTTTTCACTAACACATCCGTTGATGATTTTCCAAAATACCTTAGGATCAGAACTCTTTAAATTACGGATTTTCTTTATAAATTTAGTCTTATATTTCTTGAAGGATAATCGAAGTTATTTTTAGTATTCTCTACTAGCTTTTTTTGGTTGCTCTTTATAATAGTTTGACCTAAATCTTCTCGTTAATGTTTTAGCTTTGAACAATTCTTTTCTTCTTTTCTCACACTGTGCATCGAACCAAGGGAAATTCCCATTACTTCGATTTGTACTCTTATATGTGGGCGTTGTCCTAAACAAACCTATTTCTGAAGCAGGGTTTTTCAAAATATTTCCTAACTGAGTACATATCAAGTCTATTGTGGCTTGAGGGGCCTCGTCTCCAGTGGCAACTAATTTATTTAAACGTTTATATAATGCATTGATTTCCTGCTCATAGTCATTCAATTTATCACAATATTTACTATGACTATCGTTAAACCACTTAGGCCTAGAACAAAAACTACGGTTATTAATAAGAACATGATTTTCCCGATTATTATTACCAGAAGGCTGCATATTATAGTGAGCGTTACTTACATCGGCCTTCTTGAGAACGTTCAATGCAAGATCAACAGAAATCGGACAGTGGATATCAGAATACAGATAATTAAATTAGTGTACCTGAAAATCGGCAACAAAATCAAACAAAGATAAAGATACTATAACATAGTCAACCACGCTGCATTCTTTAGATGTAAAATGTCCACTGTTACCCGGGTGCCCACGGCGACCGTTTACAATACAGACTTGCATTGTTTTACAAAAGTCAATTAAAGATAAACCAAGACTATTGGTCATATTATCATCAGAACAGCGATCAGGCAAAACAAAATTATTCTCATACGCTTCAAAGGTTTTATTTTCATTAGTTGTATTAGAATCCCAATCCTTCAAGTTTGCCGTTCTGGCATTAAAGTCGCCTAATAGACAAAAGGATTCTGCATTCAAATTAACCATATCATTTTCTGTGCTGGCAAATGCATTTCCATCAAAATAGTCGGACCCTACCGGTGGAAAATAAACACAGCCAAATAAAATATCCCTACCTGTCAACCTGCGATCTAGTTTAAAATATAACACATTATTACATAACTCGTGATCAACAAACTTATATTTACTTGCCTTTCGATCACATGATTCAATAAGGGTGATATGGTTACATAATTCATTCTTAACACACAGCAGGACGCCACCAGACTTTCTTTTAAATTTAGTGCGATTTTTATAAAATGCAGTAAAGCCAGGTAAGACGATTCTGTCAAGGTCATCCAATTTACTCTCAGAAACTGCTACTATATCGTAATTATCCAAAAACTCTGCAAGATCGGGACTTAACAATTTGCTCCGAATTCCACAGACGTTAAGTGCGACACATTTAAGGCGAAATTCATTAGTTAATAACATGTTGCTAGAATTATTGTTTTGAACAGAACCATCATCATCAGCATAATCATCATCAGCATCTTCATCATCACCATCATCCGTGTGGTTTCTTTCATCGATATTTTCAGAAATATGAATTAGAGCATCAGAAAGGGTTTGCACACGGTAAAGAGTTGTATTGACATCATCAACAGCATCTTCAGAACGGTTTGGGGTATTAACATAGTTTTCAGTACTCGGAAAAAGAACATCATCAGTGGGTTGTACACAGTAAAGAATTGAATCAACATCAACAGCATCTTCAATATCAGTATGGTCTAGAGTATTAACTTCATTTTCCGAAAGCCGTATGTAAGTAATTGCATTAGAAAGGGTTTGTAAACAACAATGGATTGGGTGAATGCCATCTTTATCCCCACCATATATCCTCAGCCACATCAACTCTCACTGAAATTGCATGACAAATTGTTTATATCACGGTTAAAATGATAGAAGTCGTAAGAGCTAGGAAAAATATTAGAATAAAAATCAGGATTACAGGCCTGAGCATGTTTGTGATGAGTACTGTCGACCTGGCATCCAGCCTGGGAAGAGCAAGATACCCCCGTTACGTGCTAATCACGCTTAGTGTCCAAATCAACAGTACTCCAGTCAACCAGCCCCAGCTGCTCATAGTCCACGCTGCTAAAACCGGCCTTAAACAGATCGTCAGGTGTTTCTACGATCAAGGGTTTCACGCTTCTGTCAGGTTGTGCACCAGGTAGAATTTTCTTGCCGCAGTAGATTTTCCCATCTACTGTCCACACGGGCCCGAACTTGCCGCTGCTCTTGATGTATTTCATCAGCCTGGCACGCAGCGTAGTCAGGTCATCATTTATAAAGATGTTTTTAAACTCCGCACGGTCTTTGAGGGTTTTTCTTGCCATCATCACCTCCTTCTTCTTCCGCCTGGAGACAAACCTGGCCAGCACGTGTCGATTGACACCCGGCTTTCCAGCCCGGTGGACGGTGGCCAGATCTTCAGCACCGACTTTAACTCCCGTCGCTTTGAAAAGGACCAACACTTTCTGTTCTAAGTCCTTCTCTTTCTCTTCTTTATCTTCCTTCAGACCGATAATTCGGACACTTTCTCTGCGTGTATACTGCTCCAGTCGGTCATTCTGGTACCTGAGGGACAGCACATGGCTCTCGAGTTTCGAAACTTGCTGGTCTTCCATCTGTTGCTTGTGTTCAGCAACAGCGCCAAGGTGTGTACGTAGAGCACTTGCCACTGCCTCCTTCACCGATGCAGCGATACATTCCACTAGTACAGGAACTATGTGATGCGTAAGTATCTTCATCGTAGCTTTAAGCGTTGTCGTTTCAGCATCGCCGCTACCACCACCACCACCGCCGCCGACAGGACCAAGTGCGTCTTCCAGCTTTAGGCTCTGGTTGATTCTTGCTAGTAAGGTTGCCTGGATGTCTTCTAAGTCGATGTCTATGCTGTCTTTATTCTACTGTTCTGTGTCTTTCGTCGTTGATGTGCTTCTTCTTTGCTGCATTTTGCCTTTTCTCTTCTTTCTGTCTAATGTACAGTTGACAGGCATATTTCACTATACTGACGACTATAGCACTGTGAAATTGTGAAACTTTTATAAGTTCAAACAATTCAAACAGTGAACAATGGTACTTGCAATTACAGAAGCAATTATAGGATCGAGAGCGATTGTAAAACACGTCCGCACTCGACGAGTGTTCACTCTCCTGCTATTGCTAAAGCTACTGCTACTACTATTTCTAATGCTGCTACTGCTACTTCTACTTCTATTATTACTATTACTGCTACTACCACTACTGCTAATTCTATTACTACTACCACTACTACTACTAACACTACTGCTACTACTATTTATATTACTACTACTACTACTATTACTACTTCTATTACTACTACTGTTGCCACCATTGTTACTACCGTTACTACTACTTCTATTACTACTACTACTTCTATTACTGCTACTTCTGCTACTACTACTACTTCTATTACGCTTGCTACTACTACTTCTATTACTACTATTACTGCTACTACTACCACCACTACTACTGCTATTACTACTACTGATACTACTACTACTTTTATTACTACTACTTCTATTACTAATACTACTACTGCTACTATTACTACCACTACTGCTACTTCTATTACTACTACTACTGCTTCTTCTATTACTACTATTACTACTCCTACTACTACTTGTGGTCCTGATTCGGCTCTCTGCTGGACCCTATAAGCACTGAATATATATCTATATAACTACTACTACATTATTACAATAACTACTACTACTACTTCTACTACTACTACTACTACTATACTACTACTACTAAGGAATGTTTTCAGTACCTCCGCGTTATGGTTATGTTTATATTGCCGTCTATTGTCGTGATCAGCGATCACAGAACGTACGTGTACATGGAGGCCAACAATAATGATGATGATGATGATGATGATGATGATGATGATGATGATGATGATGATGATGATGATGATGATGATGATGATGATGATGATGATGACGACGACGACGTTGATGATGGTAGTCAAGCTGCTCGCATCAATAAAGAACAAAACAAAACGAATATTGCATCATTTTTTCCTTCCCCTTAGGAAATGAGTACGGACGAGTCAGACGATATACCTCCCGTTCCTCCTCGATCGCCCATCGCAGCGCGGACACCCCCAGACTTTGTTGGTAATATAAATTCCATAAGACAGCGCGAACATTTTAGTCTTTCCCCACCGCCAACACCTATTGCCAACAGGCTGTCCTCAAGTTCGCAGAGCACCAAAGACAGCAGCGATTCTTCACTGGACAACAGACTGTCCAACTGCTCGTACTGCTCTTCCACGTCCAGGAGTTCTAACGGAAGCCAATACAGCGGTATTTACGTCAGATGTTCGCTGGTCGGTGGCTTTGCACCTCCCCTGCAAGAAGAAGACAATCCTTACGAATATGAAGACATACCTTACAGTGATCTCCCTTCCCCTATCTTCTGCTCCTCTTGGCAGTATACTTCCATCATTGACCAAACTGGGGGTTGCGTCAGGAAACCTGGGTCTGGAATCTCGCTGAAAATTCCAGAAGACGCCGTCGGCAAAGAAAAGGTAGCTGTTTATACAGCGGTTCAAGCGGATTTTCCCCAAATTTACCACGACCTGGAATCGTGCTTGCCAGACGACGAAGCAATTGTCTCTCCTCTGGTCGAGTTTTGGGCAGTGAGAGAAGATTTCACGTTTGATCAACCGGTGAACATTTCCATACCCCATATCTTGCCTGATGATTATGAGCCAGGCTTGGTTCGGGTGTACCACATCAAACGAAGGCCTGATGGAGGTTTGGAAGTTGTTTCTTTGTATCACGAGCAGAGAGACAACAGTTCAGACGACGCTGATCTGGCAGATTCTAGAGAAAATGAGAGCAACTGGAGCACGTCTAGCTCTGGGTCTGCACCAACGCTGGATAAACGCAGACATCAGCAAACGTTTGAAACGATTTATACATGTCAAGAACACGAGTCAGCAGAATACCTCAGTGACAGTAGGTCGGGACATTTGTTGCCGAACGTAGACCTAACGAGGACGAGGGAAATGAGCGACGATTCAGGTTATGACTCAGGATCAGGAGAATACGATAAGGCACAGTCCTCTGATGACATCACGCGTTTCAGAGTGGAAAGGGACGTGATTACGATCATCACGAACCATTTCTGCGCGTTCGCCTGTGCGTACTGCAGCAAGAAGAAGAAGGAGCACAACGCGCAGAAGCTGCGGCTATTTGCACTGTGTTCAGGGTCCTTGACGACTAAACCCAACGGTGCCCAGCACGCGGACGTCACTCTGACTGTCTGGGACGACAGGATCAAGAACCAAGACTGCAGACAGGTGGGTCTGAGTTCACTCTCTTTGTTAGTTACATTTTAGTTATGTTTTACGTTACCCGAGAACAAAAAGGAGAGTTTTCGACTTATTTTCAGGGACTCCTTTTAGATTTTATTTTTCGCGGTTTACTTTTTACCCTTAGCTGCCGCCTTCTTTCCCTTTTGTCTTTTTCTCGTTTCTTCTTAAACGTGCGGTGTGGTCTATTTTGAGTGCGTTACAAGTCTACATTATCGTCGAACTCTTTCGACGCCAGAATCCATTTCCCTAATAACAAGTAAGCTTAAGCTTATGTACTGATTCTGAACCCAACAACAGGAAACACATTGCACGTGTTTTTCACCACCCCAACTCTTTCCCCTTCATTTAACACCCCAGCACCAACCCCTCTTACCCCTTGGGGTCATGAGCAATCTTGCCACTGTAGATTGTTCTAACCTATAAAGGGTACAGTGAAAGCCCCAGTTGAAAACCTGTCTTGCCTTTGTAGGTATGACAAATTAACTGCGGCAACAGTTCCCCCCGTTGGAGTGCCGGGGGTTTCAGTATAAATAGTATCCCCACTTTCTGGAAATTTAGTGCTTTAAATTCCCACTGTCGCTGTCTTCCTCATTTGCTCTTTCCCATTCCCGATCTGTCCTACCACTGTGCTATACTATATTCTTCTTCGCTAGATCAATGACCTACCTTTTTTCTTGAAAACTCTTCCTGGACAAGACTCCTTGTTTGTGTATGAGGTCTGTTGGATCAGCTTGGGAATGTTGGACGCTTTCTGCCGGGTGGTCACTAGGGCTTCCTATGAATGTACTATTTAGCACTATAGGCATTTTATATGTATGTTTTTTTGTTGATGATTTATAATGATGTTTGTATTCTATTTTGTTTTTGTAATCGGGGAGTTCGCGTAGTTGAGGTCAACCCTCAGCCGTCCCTCGCGTGGGATGTCTTTATTGTAAAGTGACTGGCCGGTGGAGGGCATTCAATTTTCCCACTGGGGTTGTTTCAACAGATCTTTTATGCGGATCGGGGGTTGTCCGGTCCTGATTTGGCTCGGAAGAGTCCGCTGGACCTAAAGCAATAATAAATCAATCAATCAATCAACCAACCCCTCCCTCCCTCCTTCCCTCTCTCTAACACCTCCCTCCTTCCCTCTCTCTAACACCTCCCTCCTTCCCTCTCTCTAACACCTCCCTCCTTCCATCCCCCTTACTCCCCTCTCTCTGTCTCCTCTACCTTTCTTTTTCTTCTTCTTCTTCTTCTTCTTCTTCTTCTTCTTCTTCTTCTTCTTCTTCTTCTTCTTCTTCTTCTTCTTCTTCTTCGTCTTCATTCTTCTTCTTCTTCTTCATTTACTGCTTCTTCTTCTTCTTCTTCTTCTTCTTCTTCTTCTTCTTCTTCTTCTTCTTCTTCTTCTTCTTCTTCTTTTTCTTCTTCTTCTTCTTCTTCTTCTTCTTCTTCTTCTTCTTCTTCTTCTTCTTCTTCTTCTTCTTCATTTATTGCTTCATCTTCATTTATTGCTTCATCTTCTTCTTTTTCATTTACTGCTTCTTCTTCTACTTCATTTACTGCTTCTTCTTCTTCTTCTTCTTCTTCTTCTTCTTCTTCTTCTTCTTCTTCTTCTTCTTCTTCTTCTTCTTCTTCTTCTTTTTCTTTTTCATTAATTACTGCTTCTTCTTCTTCTACTTCATTTACTTCATTTACTTCTTCTTCTTCTTCTTCTTCTTCTTCTCGTCCTTCTCCTCTTCTTCTTCTATTTAAATCTCTTCCCTCTATTGAATGTGTTGATAGGATAAGCAGATAGCAGGACAAAGCCACCACGTGGCACCTGTGAAACTACTGAAGGAGATCTCGGACACGTGTCTGCGGTTCAAGCTGCGGCAGAACGGCAGGGACACACAACTCGTTCATCGTGTGGACGCTCACAACAACCCTCTCCTTCCCGTCGAATTTGTAAGTTGATATTAAATAATTAGTTAATTTATTCATTTAATATATTTTGTTTTTGAATATTTGTGTGTTTTTTCTTTAATAATAATTTATTTACTTTTTAAATAATTGATGTTTTAAAATTTACTTGTATTATTAAGTTCAGCATAATTATTTGTAGCTGTTTATTTATTACTTTGTATTTATTTATTTATTTGTTTAAATGAAACATAATGTTTATTAATGTTTATTTTTATTTATTTATTTTTTATATTTAAATTTTTTTAATTGTTTGTTTGTTATTGCATTTATTTCTGTAAGTTTTTTTAATTAATGTATTTATTAATATTTGGTTTTTAAAGTAATAATTTTTTTCAGGTATTCATTTCTTTATTTTAATTCATTTCTTTGATTGTTATTACATTATTTTATTTTATTTGTTTATTTATTTTTTTTTTGGTGAGCTGTTGTTTGTCCGATTGTTCAATCTCTATATTAAGTTATTTTAAATTTTTAATAAGGAGATTTTATAGCTATATTAGTATTTAGCCTGTTTGAAAAATGTTATATGTTAGATATGTATGTTAATCTATTATTTGCTAACAATTTGTAATGTGTGAAGTTGTCAACCACAGCGAGTGCCTGTTTTATTATATGTAATGTTGTGGTATATAAATAAACAGTTATTATTATTATTATTATTATTATTATTATAATTATTATTATTATTATTATTATTAGTATTATTATTAAAAATATAAATATTTATTTGAATTTATGTATTTATTTATTTATTTATTTATTTATTTATTCATTACATTTTTCTTTTGTTCTTCTTTGTATAATACTGATAGACTGTACACTAATATTTTGCGTGGTTTGCTTGGGCTGCATGGCTGAGGAACTATTGTTTTTGACTCTGTCCGTCCGTCCGGCCGGCGCCTTACTTTTTGTGCGTTTTTCCTCTGAAACTAATGGAGGGATTTGGGGTTTCCAATTCTTCAGACAGAGGAGTTGCCAGGGCATCTACGCTGCAAAAGGTGCGTGAGGAACAAAGTACTGGAGCCCATCTCCCACAAGTGGGCCTTGGAGTGTCCCTCAGACCAGGCGCACGTCAGCTACGTGGAGATCGGCCTGACCGTCACACACTGCCAGAAGGCAGCAACGGAGAACGGGCACCTCATTGCAGAGACGCCTTTGGGTATTGAGGTGCGTGCATAATTATGTAACAGTAATGGCCTAAATCAAAGTCCTTGTTTCTTGTTCAACAACATACTTACTGAAAGAGCGGTTCCAAATACTTTTGAACGTGTTTGTGTGTGTAGTGTGGATGTGTTGTGTGTATGTGTTGGCGAGAGAGAGAGAGAGAGAGAGAGAGAGAGAGCGATTTGAATTATTTTTATAAGTGATAAGAGAAACGCCTTTACTATATGTTGTTGTTGTTGTTGTTGCTGTTGCTGTTATTATTATTATTATTATTATTATTATTATTATTATTATTATTATTATTATTATTATTATTATTATTATTATTATTATTGTTGTCATATGTTTACAGCTTTTACCTGAGCAAGTGGAATCAGCAGCACAGACGGATGTCGAAACTGGAAGTGCAGCTTGGAACACTGACGTCGCAGTTGTAGCGAGCGGAAGACGACGAGCCACAGAGCATCAGGAACCTGCAGAAAACTGTGCGGTGCCTGTTGATAAAGCATTGTTTCCTTCTCTGAGCACACTTGCGATTCCTGATGGAGCTTGGGCGTCATCTTCGGGTTACAGTCACCAACGCCGAGACTCGGAGACGGTGTTGAAGGCTGTTTGTGTGAATCCTAATTCGACAACCTCCGCTGTAGAGAACGAAAGCCCATCATCATGGAGTACGACCCATTCCGGAACAAACCCTACATCTGACTCAGCAGCAAGCAAAACCATCGACTCACAATCAAGCAATGCGGCAACCGCCTCGGCGGTCAACATGAAGGAATCGGCGGCTTTCAGAAGCGGTTGCCAGTCAACAAACGACTCTACCCCATTCGGAAATTGCTGCCAGCCAACAAGCAACCAGCGTTCTCCAGCAGGAGGTGATTGTATAAATAGAGACGGGCCTGTGCCTCAGTTTAATGATTGTCGGAGACGAGAGGATCGTACGGCGCTAATGAACACACAGTCCACTGTTAGTAGCACAGGGAGTCCAGCCCCTCAGCAAGATGGTAGTAACACTGTTCAACGAGACTGTCTGGGTTCTGCTGCAGCGGCTAACGAGAAAGTACCTTGCGGATCAGCTTATCGTGAATGCTCACAGAGGCAACCAGCTGCAGCCGGAACCCAATCTCTTTGCACAGGGTCAAATCTTTCGGACGCCTCTCCACCTCACGGGAATGAGAAATTAAATGATGTTAGGACAACAGCTTTTAACCCCACTCATGGTTGCAGCCATTGTAACAATGCCCAACTTCAGTTAGCGTTGGTAGAGAATGGTGCCATGGCGGAATGTCTCACAAACGGAGAAAGGGTTGGAGAGTGTGGCACACCACTATCTCTTCAAAGTTCCGTGGTGTACAACATCAGCAACTGTACGTTTTCCCACTTCCCATCGACCAGTCACACCAGCGTCGTCAGCCCTAGCGTCGTCCAGGTGGGACAGACCAACCGTGCACATCTCCTGGAGCCTGAGCACGCGTCCTCTGCTACAACAGCATCTCCATCCGAGAGCACGCAATATCAGTCTTCTTCTGAGCACGCACCGCCTGCCATCGCTGCATCATCTTTGCAGAGCTTACAATCTCAGTCTTTATCGCCGGTCCAGCAGTCGTGTCAGCACGATGACCACGTGAGCAGCTACATCCCGCCTACGTTGGACCAGGCAACAAGGACCGAGAGTTCCAACAGCGGTCAGCTCACACCACAGCCGCATTTAGGAAGAAACTGTCCCCATACCGCTCCTAACCCTGTACATGGTATGCTGAACCACGCAACAGTCGACGAAAACCCTACCAGCTGTCTGCTTGGATCGCATTCAGAGCGATTTGGAAGAAACACTCCGAATGACTGCCAAACTACTCCGCAGCAAGGAAACTCACTGTCAGCAATGGCGTGTGCACAGTCCGAAAGACAAGGCGAAACACTGGGGAGACTTCGTCGTCAGCACGGTAGTATTAACAGTGTTGGTCAGCCTACAGACACCACTTCTGTGGGACAAGGGAGACAATTTCAAAACAAGGACGGTATTGACAGCAGTGGAGCCTTTCCAGCAACGGAGATTTCTCAAAGGAAGAGGGAGAACTGCGGTCAACGTCGCACAGGAATGCTTACCCCAGAACCCGCAAAACGTCACGGTCCTCCAGTTTCCGCTCGGACTAACAGACACTGCCGTCAAGCGTCACAGAATTTGGCAGACGAGAATTCAACTCCTATCAGGACCGCACAAACTGGAATGTTTGCACTAGACACAGAAAAGCATGGTCAATACCCCCAACATGCAAATTCCGACCGGGATTCGACCAGTAACCATCCAAGAAGAGTGCACGAAGGCCAACCACGTTGCCACGGAGATTTGGAAAGCTCGAGCAGAGTTCAGAGACTAACCCGAGTCGAGAGGCCGGTGGCGGATAGGTCGGATCCCTTGGAAATGTTCCAAACGCCGCAGCAAATACATGACTCTGATACAGAGCGATCAAGGGAAATTTGAAACTTGGAGCGCACTGAACTCTTTATAATCCTATGTGTGTGGGTGTGGGTGTGAGGGGTGGGGGAGTAGGAGTGTGTGTGTGCGTGCGTGCATGTGTGTGCGCGTGCGTGCATGTGTGTGTGCGTGCCTGGGTGTACGTGAGAGTGAGAGAAAAAGAGAAAAAAGATGAGCTAGCGAGAGAGCGAGAGAGAGAGAGAGAGAGAGAGAGAGAGAGAGACAGAGAGTGAGACAGAGAGAGACAGAGAGAGAGACAGAGAGAGAGACAGAGAGAGAGAGAGAACGTTTCGTGATAGCAGGCCAGCGTTTTAATGGGAGATAACAAATCAACTTAGGTTGGGTTCACGCTAAGCACAAAAAAAAGAGAGCACGCGATTCCCTCCCTTGTTCTTACAGCCGCACTATAATTATATATTACTATCAATTTACAGTATATAGTTTTTAAAGAGATATTAAGTACAGATTCAGAGTTGTACGTTTGTGACTTTTGTGTGCATCTAATAGTATTGACCCAGTTTCTCCTTGCATGGCAGTCTGGTTCATAATATCACAAACATATACTCCTTGGAAACTCAGGTCTTTGTTTCTTGGGTCCCGTTGTGTAGCCTACGTGTAAAAATATTATCCAGGAATTCCAGTTGATCTGCACTGAACTAAAATAAACACTGCAACTAGGTTAGAAGTGACGTCTTTACTGGTCCTGCCATAGGCTAGTTAGTTAGTTAGTTAAAATAGATTAACGTCCCCGGACACATAAGCGTATAGGGGACGATATATAGGCCAGTGACAGTCTGCATTAAATACTGTACCGGTAACTTTTCTAACTTCTGGTGTGTGTGTGTGTGTGTGTGTGTGTGTGTGTGTGTGTGTGGGAGGGGGGGTGTATTTGTCTATGTGTGTGTGGTATGTTGAGGTGTGTGTAGGGCAGGGGCGGATCTGGGGGGGGGGTGCAACGGGAGCACGTGCACCCCCCCACGGACGACCAAAAAAAAAAAAAAAAAAAAAAAGAAGGAAAAGAAAAAGAAGAAAGAAGAGGAAGGAGAAAAAGAAGAGGAAGAAGAATATTCAGAATATCCATAATATTCATAATAATCATCATGCTAATAATCATGCTAATCATCATCATCATCAGCAGCAGCAGCAGCATAATGATAATAATAATAATAATAATAATAATAATAATAATAATAATAATAATAATAATAATAATAATAATAATAATAATAAAAAGAAGAAGAATAGAGGACAATAATAATAATAATATTAATAATAATAATAATAATAATAATAATAATAATAATAATAATAATAATAATAATAATAATAATAATAATAATAATAATAAAGGAAATAATGATAAGAAGAAGAAGAAGAAGAAGTTGTTTAATGTATTTAAAGTCTTTCCACCAAAGTCATACAATAATTTATTTAAAGTCTTTCCACCAAAGTGATACAATAATAATAATAATAATAATAATAATAATAATAATAATAATAATAATCATCATCATCATTTACCCCAAAGATGCTGAAAAAGCGCTATATAAGAATGATAAATTTATAAAGATGCATTCTCTCCTATTTTCTTTCCCATATCAATCCCTGCCCTCTTCACGCCTCAATCTCCTGTTACCCCCAGCCCCTCCCTCCTTTCTTCTTTCATTTACTCACACTCATCAATCGACCTACACATGTTAGACATGTAACAGCTCGACTTCAAAGAACGCCGGCCAATTATGACGTGTAACATCCGCTAAAACATCATATGTCGCTTGCATTTTCACCTGCGATTATGTAAGAGGTTTATTTTCAATGTAAAACATTTATTTCCTTGTGCGCTGGGCTCATTGTTGATAGAATCTGGGACTGTCCAGCCCCTAGACTAAACAAGCACAGTGTCAATGATTAGCGCATGATGACAAGACCGGAAATTGGGCGAGAATACCTCTGCTTATTTCGTTAGTGCACCTCTCCCCTTAATACTTACACTCCTCTCATTCCCGCTCTATGTAGAAGAGTTCATTTTATATTGTGTCACTCTTTATTTAGACGTCAAAGAAGCAACAGCCTAGCGTTGTTGCACAGCATTAGTGTTAGTTACCAGTTTTTAGGAGTATTTCTATTTTGTGAAAAGACATTTTATATTGTGATGATGATGATGTGATCTTGTAAGGCGCCAAAAATCATGCTTGTGCTGAACCATTTTGTGACCTACCTCACACTGAAGTGGTATGTACATATTTTGTTTGATGATGATGATAGGGATAGAGATAAAGCTATTTATAATTTATTTTATTTGTCGTTTATTCTTGTTAATATTATTCTAATCCTGTTTATTCTTAAAATGTATATTTACAGCAGTTATAGCAACAGCTTGATCTAAGTACAATTAAGTAGCAACTCAACAACAAAAGAAAGTGTAACACATGTATGTCAGGGCGTTTTGCCCATAAACTGTTGTTTTGAAAGAATAACTGTTCTTTGCTATGAATCTGAGGTAAGATACAAAAACTTCTCTCTATCCCCCCCTCCCCCCCCCTTCCCACAAAAAAAAAGAAAAAAAAAGGTGCACCCTCCCGCGTGAACCTGCTGATCCGCCCTTGGTGTAGGGGTCGAGTGGGGAATAAAGGGAGTATGAACAAGTTTGTGAGAGGAGGTATGGTGGAGTGAGAGTTTGCGAGAGTGAAAGAGAGTGTTTGTGTGTGTGAGTGTTTGTGTGTGTGAGTGTGTGTTTGTGTGCGTGTGTTTGTGGGTGAGGGTAAATTGGTGATGGGACTGGGGCTTGTGTCCTTTTATTTCAAAATTCATTGTAATTATCACCTGGATTTAAACAAAAGACTATACTCCTATTGAGGGCATGACCGTTTTTTCTTTAAAACTCTTCCAAAACTCATTTATGTATAAGGCCTGTTCGGTCAGCTTGGGAATATTGGACCCTTGCTGCCAAAGGGTCACTAGGGCTTTGTATGATATTATTATTTATAAATGTAGGCATTTTACATCCATGTGTTTTGTTGATATTTTATAATGATGTTTATATTCTATTTTGTTTCTTGTAAACGGGGGTTCGATAAATTAGACCATAACCTCTGCGTCCCTTGCGTGGGATGCCTTTATTTTAAAGTCACCGATTGGCGGAGTGCCTTCAGTGTTAACACTAGGAATAAGGAAGCTTAACGTCCTATTGCGTTAGAGTTAAGGACGAATCACCACGTCGCCACCTTGACAACAAAACACGTGTGCGTTAATGTAATAATGTAGGTTGTTTTAGCAGATCTTTTATACGGATCAGAGATGAGTCCTCTTTTCAACCAAGTTGTCCTGATTCGTTTCTTTGCAGTCCGCTGGACCCTGTAAGCATTGAATAACTAACTAACTTGTAACAAATAAATGGAGAGTAGGGGGTTTGGTGGAAAAAAAATAATAAACCACCCCTTTCCTTTCCTTTCCCACCCCCCCCCACCCCCACCGCCCCGCCCCCACCCCCACCCCAAAAAAAGGGAAGGGGGGCGGACTGCTTCATTTTAACGATTTAACATGCAATAAGAATTAGAAAGAAAAACGTAAAGTACTCGTTTTGCAATTTGCCCAATACATGTTATGTTCATTTATGTACGATGCAACTGTCAGGAGTCACGAAACCAAATATCTGCTGTAATTCATTGAACATGTGTAAGTGTGTCCTTACCTAATAAATACACACGGAAAAGGCCACAAGCCGTGACACAGTGAACTATCTACGACTTGCTTTTAGCCCATCAACTTTAGGAACATTACATTACATAATTATTGCTTTAAGTCCAGCGGACTCTTCCGAGCCAAATCAGGACCGGACAACCCCCAATCAGCATAAAAGATCTGCTGAAACAACCCTAGTGGTAACATTGAAGGTTCTCCACCAGCCAGTCACTTTACAATAAAGACATCGCACGCAGGGGACGCTGAGGCTGTACTCTAATTTATCGAACCCCCGTTTACAAAAACAAAATAGAATACAAACATTATTATAAATTATCAACAAAACATATACATATAAAATGCCTACATTGCTAAATAATAACATCGTAGGAAGCCCTAGTGACCACCTGGCAGAAAGTGTCCAATATTCCCAAGCTGATCCAACAGATCTTACACACAAATAAGGAGTCCTGTCCCGGAAGAGTTTTCAAGAAAAAAGGTAGTTGACTGGTCTAGCGAAGAAGAAGATAGTATAGCAGATTGATAGAACAGAGCAGGAATGAGAAAGAACAAAATTAATGAGAAATACAGCGACAGTGGGAATTTAAAGCACTAAATTTCCAGAAAGTGGGGATACTATTTATACTGAAACCCCCGGCACCCAAAAGAGATCCGTAGGATCTCATCTTTGATATGATGATGACAATCATTATTGTCAGGGTGGCGACGTGGTGATCGTCCTTAACGCTGATGCAATAGGACGTTAAGCTTTGTTGTTCCTCCTCCCCAACGGGGGTACTTTAGGAACAGGGAGGCACGGTGGCCGAATGGTTAGAGCGTTGGCTTGCGGATCGGATTGTCCCGGGTTCGAGCCCAGGCCGGGCCATTGTGTTGTGTCCTTGGGAAAGACACTTTACTCCCGTTTCCTACTCCTTCGGATGAAAGTATAAACCGAGATCTAGTCTGTGTGTCGCATACATTCCATCATAACGGACTTTAAAGATCCTGACGCTCATGTCCTAGACGGGTGAGTGCCGGTAACAAAAACACACCCAGCATGCACCTTTGTAAAAAGTGCCATAATGATCAACACGATTGATTGTGGGCATATACTGCAAGACAAGACAAGACAAGAAACACAAAGAGGGTGCAATATGCACTAAGAGAGACAAGCAGCAATACATAAATAATAGCGAAGGAAAAAAAAAAGAACCAATTAACAAAACAACAGCTGTTCATTGCTTTAGGTCCAAACAGCTATCCAACAAGATTGGAGATTGGAGAGTAGTGTGTTTGTGGGCATGTAGAAACGACGTTACTCTGACACACACATGAAACTCTACATGGTTTCTTTTGACCTTTTTTGACGGCCCCGTTATTTTGACGTCAAAATAGTGCTCCGTAGAGTTCCAGCTGTTTTAGGATTAGGGTTAGTTTAAGGGTTAGGGTTTGAGTTAGGGTTAGGGTTTGAGTTAGGGTTTAGCGTTAGGGTTAGGGATAGCTTCAAAACACCACCAACACCAACAACAACAACAACAACACAACAACTGTCGCAAATCCATGTAAATGCAATATGAAAATAAACAATCCCAAAATAGTGCGTTTAATACCTTTGAAAGACACAAGTTCCCTAAAACCTTACAGGACACACACCCATCTCATAAACACAACCATAACTGTCACTGTTCAGTCTGTTACAAACTCAAGAACAACATTATAATCATGTGAAATAATACAAGGACTTTATTTTATTAATTGTTCCAAAAACTGTATATGCCCAATTGAAGTTATTTTATTACGTATATATTTATTTTGAAAACCTATGTAAGTTACAATTTTGTTAAAAATAGCAATTATGACAATTCACATTATAAACTAGTAAAAACCAAAGATTGCCAACGGCAAGAAACTACTAACTTCGTGTTGACAACATACTGAAAAGGCAGAACACAGGACATAGGATTCAGCACGGATAAAAGTGCCCGTAATCCGATAAATGATGGAAGGAAAACTGCAATATGATATGTAATTACTTGGGAGTAACAACACATATGGAATATTACACTGTGCATCTTTGCAATGGAAATATTAAAATATAGCACAGTGCGTACCCGGAATGACAGTGTATTGGATTGTATGTAGGCTTATATGTGATTGTTGCCTTGTCAGATTTCAATCGAGTCCGACACATCTTGGCGCTCTTGCTGACGCTCGATTTGCGCACGCGCTGAAAGTGTACGGGGATCTGATTAGTTAAAACATGTATACGCCCATCTCTCCCTCACTCTCCTCTCCCCTCCCCTCCCTCAAACGTTTAACTTTGATTGGCTACGACAATGTTGTTGCAACAAAAATTTAGATCAGAATCTAAATCACGAAATATTTGTTTAAACAGTCGCACAACAGAACATGGTTCACACGTGAAACACAGTCAAAACATACAAATATTGGTGTGTTTTACAAATGTTTGGCGTTTTGTGTTCCTTGTGTGACTTCAGCTCTAGTCCTCTTATTTAATAAACATTTCCTCCTACAACAAATTCTCAGCAATGAAATGCATAAGGCACGTGTCAGCTTCAATGAGTTGAGTACAAACTGATGATGGTGGCGATAACAAATACTACTTTCACGTGAAATAGATCCCACAAACGTACATCTATGACGGCCTACTAGCGCTAAAACCTGTTAGTTATAAGAGATAAAACTTTTAAAAAATTACAAATATCTTCGCGTGATCATGTTTAATTTTTAGTTCTGGATCTAACAATCCGCCTGAAAATGCGCCAAAACCGAAATACATCACATAAATCACATAATAATTACAACTTTCACTTAATAATTACAATTTTTACGTGGTCATGCTTAATTCTGACTAAGGCGACTTACTAGTGCCAAAACGTGAATGTTTAGGTATCAGTGATAATAGTAATTAACACCTGTTCTGTGCAATTCACATTATGACGGCCTATTAGCGCCAAAGCCTGATAATTACAAATATCATGTGATAATTACAAATATCAACAACTTATTTACAATTAACACGTAAAAATTGTAATTACCAAGTTAAAATTACAATTTTCTGTTTTGGCCCATTTCCAGACAGACTCCTAGAGCCAGAACTGAAAATTAAACATGATCACGCGAAGATATTTGTAATTTTCAATGATAATTGTAATTATCCCTTAAAAATTGTAATTTTCCTATGATATTTGTAATTATCTCATGATATTTGTAATAATCTGGTTTTCGCGCTAGGAAGGCGTGGCAAATAATGGTAATTATTAATTGACACTGTGGATAACCGGTATCTCTGTACATTACACAGAACACGTGTTAATTTCAATTATCTCGTGATAATGGTAACTCTCTGTTTTGGCGCTATTAGGCCGTCATGTACAGCATTCAAGATTCAACAATACGTTTTTATTAAACTGAGAGATTAAGGCATGCTTTGATGACATTACTACAACAAATTGCAATACATGTGTCAGAAAATGCAATTACAAACATTCACGCTTGAAAACTTAAGGTTGAAAAATGCAACAGGCAACAATAAAGTAATAAAGTAATAAAATACAAAAAATCCCCGATTAAAAACAATTGGAGGGGAAATAAAATTAAGATAACCTAAAGCACACACGTATTACACACACACACACACGCACACCCACACACACACAAACACAAACACACTGTTTTTCAGAATGCGTGTGAATCTGTGAATGAATTAGCTGACGTCATTTCATCCTACATCTCTTTTTGTGTTGATTCTGTCATCCCAGTGAAAGAAATTGTTGTTTTTCCTAATAATAAACCTTGGATTACGAAGGAGTTGAAATCTGTGTTAAACAAAAAGAAGCGGGTATTTTTTGAAGGGACTAGCCATGAGAAAAAGATAATTAATAGGGAAGTTCGTGACTGCATTAGAAAGGCTAAGAGAGTATATAAAGATAAAATAGAAGCTAAGTATAGTGGAGGTGACCTTCGGGCTGCCTGGCAAGGGATTAAGACTATGTCGTCTGTCAATCAGAAGGTGGACTCTTTTAGAAAAAGTACTGTCAAACTTGAGGGCGTGAGGGACATGGATGTACCTAATGTTTTAAATGCTTTTTATAATCGTTTTGAGAGGCTTGATTTTTCTGCTGATGTTTCGGATTTTAGACACTCACTTGTCCTAGACCCAATGCATAATATTGAGATTTCTCAGGAGTGTGTTACTAGACTGTTTAAGTCTATAAATATTAGTAAAGCTCCTGGCCCTGATGGAATTTGTGGTAAAACACTGCGTTATTGTGCTGATCAACTTGGAGGCGTCTTTCAGCCCCTTTTCCAGCAGTCTGTAAATTCTGGTCAGATTCCTGATATTTGGAAAATGTCTAATGTCGTGCCTGTACCCAAGAAACCCAACCCCAAACAACCCAATGATTTTAGGCCTGTCGCTCTCACATCTCTTGTTGTGAAAACCTTGGAGAAAATCATTAAAACCCTCATTCTTACTGTGACTGGTGCCGCTCTTGATCCCCTTCAGTTTGCATATAGGGCTGGGAGGGGGGTGGAGGATGCCAAGTTGTTTATCTTGAACACCCTGTATACCCATTTGGAGAAGCCTCAGGCGCATGCCAGACTGCTTTTTGCAGATTTCTCCTCTGCGTTTAACACTATGCAGCCTCATATTCTGGTTGATAAACTTGTTTCTGATTTTAAACTCAGTCATCAACTTGTACTTTGGACTTTAAATTTTTTGACTAATAGACAACAGAGAGTCTGTGTCAATGGTTCTTTGTCAGATATTCTGGTTACTTCCACTGGTTCTCCTCAGGGTTGTGTTCTGTCGCCATTATTTTTTATAATGTATACTGACAGATGTAGAAGCACTGCTGAAAATAGTTTTCTGATAAAATTTTCTGATGACTCAGCTTTGTTGTCTTTATTTCAAGGACCAGGAGGAGATCATGATTTTGCCCTCACGAACTTCGTGGATTGGTGCGATGATAATTTTTTGGATATGAATGTTACTAAAACGAAAGAGATGATTTTTGACTTTAGGAGAGTCAAAGAGGTGGTCCAGCCAAGTGTTATTCATAATGAAGATGTTGAGATTGTTGACACATATAAGTATTTGGCACAGTTTTTGACAGCAAGCTTAAATGGGATGTGAACACACAGTGCATTGTCAAACGGGGCCAACAGCGATTGTACCTTCTCCGGAAACTGAAGTCTTTCTCTGTGGATTGTAAGATTCTCAGCTTGTTTTATCAATCTTTCATTGAGAGCTTGCTGACTTTTTCGTTTGTTTGTTGGTTCCACAGCCTGACTGTGAGGGATAGGAATAGCTTGTCCAGCATTGTCAATGTCTGTTCAAAGATCATCGGTGTCAGGCAGAGAGACCTGGGTTCTTTCTGCGATCGGCAAATCATTAAGAAGGCGAACGGAATTATTTGTAGACCAGAGCATGTTCTGGCGGGCGAATTCTCAGTGCTACCATCCGGGCGCCGTTTTGCCTTACCGGCCTGTAAGGGTAATCGCCGCTCCCACAGTTTTATTCCTTGCGCAATTCGACTGCTAAATTTGATGCGATCATCTCCACTCTAACATCTTCCCCACCGCCCTAATGCAAATTTCTTTCGTTATTTATTTATTTATTAAAAAAATAAATGCTTGACGATGGCCCGATTTAGGGATTGATTGTTTGACAGCAAGAAGATGATATTCTTACCTCATTTTCTTACCTTCATGTTTTTATTTGATTTAACTGTCGGCTGTGATTGTTCATGATGTGCGTGGTGTGTGTGTTTGCGTGTGTGTTTGGTTTATGTTTGTATGGTAGGACTTTTATGTATTTATTTATTCTAATAATATTAGCTGCTTCTAAATTCTTGTAATTGCCCTATGTGGATAAATAAAGTTGTATTGAATTGAATTGAATTGAATTGAATTGAATTGAATTGAATTGAATTGAATTGAATTGAATTGAACTTATTACAGTTCACAGACCGCAGCGCAAACACCCCTGCCAACATTACCACAGACAACGAACACTCCACCACTGATCATCAACAGATCGAACAAGACACATCACAATTTAAAAAGTCTTCCTCTCAGTAGATGTTCCCGAAGAATGACGATTTTCAAACTCACAAGATCTTCTTCTGACGACGCTAATCCATGTTCTTCCTCCTGGTTCAAAAGACAAAGAAAAAAAAACGACGTTAAAATAATCCGGTGAGATCAAAACTTCTTGAACTCTTAAGTCAAGGTGTCAGTTCTGAAGATCTGGAAGGAACATTCATGGGGATGCTGACAGCCAGAATGTCCAACACGCTCACCAGATTAGTAACCCAACCAAAGAGAGTCTCCCAGAATATAAACAAGCACGTTAACAACATTTTACATACAATTTTTATATTTGCCTGCATGGGATGATAGGCCGTGCATGATTCGGTAAAACATGAAAACTATTATCAGTTATGATATGATGCATGGACTAGACTAAAGGTGAGAGAGAGACGCAAGTCTTAGCACGACTGTGCTCATTTTCACTCACACTTTGTGACTGGGCAAAACTTTCAAGCGTCCCTGAACCTCTGTAATCTGGCGTTCAATCTGGTGATAGGAAAAAGAAACGTGTAATTAAAAATAATAAAACACCCTTGTGCGTCTCAATCGTAACGCAGTGTTTGTAAACCAACAGCGGTTTCAATTATCGATAAATGTATTCCGGCAACTTCACGATATGTATATATAAACATATCGTAAATTTGCCGGAATATATCTTCTTTTTTTTTTCTTTAATATATATATATATATATATATATATATATATATATATATATATATATATATATATATATATATATATATATATATATATATATATATATATATACAAAAAAGAATATATATGTATATATATATTTTTATTTTTTTTTTAAGGTAGAACTATTTAATTTAGGTATGAGACTCATCAGATCAATCAAAGGTTTCTCCGGGCATTCCGGCAATTTCACGATTTCGTTAATATATATATATGGTGAGATGAATTCTCCGGAATGCTCGGAGAAAGCTTTGGGTGAACTGATAAGTTTCAAACCTAAATTGAATTTCTGATGTGGTCAGCGGCGGGGATCGAACCCACACCTTCAAACTTTGGCACTGGAGACCAGAGCTATATCCATACGCTTCAGGCCACTTCAAACTACAGTGTTACTGACTGTCATCACCTACTGGGATGGGGATAAGGTCTTACTCACCTCTTCTGATGGCGACACATTGCTATGATGATGACGATGAAAATGGCAACAATCACTGGAAGAGACGCTCCCAAACCGGCGCACCAACCTATTACTTGAGTCTCATCTGAAAAGAGATTCATAGAAACAAATAGTAATAAGTCTTTTTATGACAAATCCATCTATTCATCATAAGAAGTAATTAAGGAATTAATTATAACAAAATGCAAACTCCTTTATTTTCCTCATTAATATTCACAAGGAGAATCGTGTGTAATGTCTATTTACATATTTTTTAAAATATCAAAATATGTTCAAAAATACAAAACAATTAAATTGAATTAAATTATTACAATAAATAACCAAAATGCACACATTCTCATATTTCCTGGCTTAAAGCCGTACAGAAAATTAAAAAGCGACAATCGGTCCTAACAATTCAATAGCAATGCCACACTGGATATTAATATCACCTCTTGGCAGTCCACTGGACCCTATCTATCTATCTATCTATCTATCTATCTATCTATCTATCTATCTATCTATCTATCTATCTATCTATCTATCTATCTATCTATCTATCTATCTATCTATCTATCTATCTATCTATCTATCTATCTATCTATTAATATCACAACATTCGTTACTGAAGATGAACTCATTAATCGTAATAGGTGGAATGGTTCCAGTGCTGTAAGCAACACGATACGTCTAGAAATACAAAATGGCACACACACACACACCCACACACACACACACAACTTATATATATATATATTTATATACTTTTGAGAGCAATATCATTACTTTTCTTGAAATATATATATATATATATATATATATATATATATATATATATATATATATATATATATATATATATATATATATATATATATATATATATATATATATATATATATATATATATATATATATATATATATATATATATATATATATATATATATATATATATATATATATATATATATATATATATATATATATATATATATATATATTTCAAGAAAAGTAATGATATTGCTCTCAAAAGTGGACACACAGTTGGACATATTGGCTTTCAATTCCATGTGCTTATCTATGGCCTAAAGGGCCTCACTTTGACCACTCCCACTCGACAGATCCTTTTAACATTCACCTTGAGTGTTGCCATACTGAAGAAATAAGCTTACATCAAAAAAGAAGTCTTTCCAAAGTACTGTTATGTTTTAAAAGAATACATTTCGCAGCTTTTTGTGCCTATTAATAGCAACGGCCGTTGGTTAGCCAGCCAAGTCTGGAGCTAAAAATAGCAGCTTCCAAAGACAGTAAAAGAAAAACCCCGTAAAAACAATGGCTCATAAGGTTATTGGTTCTAGGTTCATATAATAGACCCTGCCCTGCCCCAGACACCAAAGACGCACAATTCCAACCGTGTGGTTCACTCGGAAATAGGTCAAAGGTCACATAGATAAACCGTTACAAACAGGGGAAATAACTCGCTGTCAGAACCAAAACTGAATATTCAAAACTTTAGCGATTGTTGCGAGTAACGAAATCCCGCTTTATCATCGTTTAATGCAATAACAATGCGAATTTGAGGGTTAACCCGTTTTGGCCAAAAGTAAACAAAGCTTTCAAATTGGGACATTTAAGGAGCTCAATGTAGTGCATGCAAAGGCACTCCTACAGCATGTAAATCCTTACGCGTTTCGACCTCAACAAAATTTCTCATCAGAGGTGGTTTGGCTTTGAATGCCCTTAAGACAACCTTGAGAACAGTGTGTATGTTCTACATGGACAGTCATAAAGATATCATGGACAAGTTCAAAGTAGGAAGAAGCCAGTCGCATTTCAAAAATAATTTTACAATTTCTAATAAATTGTCTTAACATGGCAAGCAGCTGGGGTGTTTTCATTATATGTATTCTACAGGTTTTTCCTCGTGCAGAAAATAATTGTCCTGGAGAAGTTCTGGCAAAGAAATAAAAGACACTTAGTGGGAAGATTGGAGTGGTTATTCATTTTTCATACCTCTACGTACATACATACATTCTTACATATCAATATATCAATGTACATACCATTTCTCTGCTGAGGGAACAAGTCATCTGAAAATAAATACATAAATAAATGCATTGTAATGTATGATATTAAATATATTGGATGCTGAATATGAGGATTCGTCGAATCAAAATTAGATAAATGTCCCGAGGAACTGTTTGACGGCGAACTCAATAATGATTAATCAAGCTCTCATTCTGAAGAACAAATCCTGAATTTTCCACATCTGTGTCCACTCCTAAGCGATTAATAACCTTCATGTTCCAACTTCCATGGATTGTGTGGAGGGTGGGGGGGGGGGGTGAGAAAATGCACACAAAGCTAAAACAAAGCTCAATTTGTCACAACTTCATGTATTGATGGCATGCAAAGAAAAACACGCGCTTACACACACATAAACACATGACTTGTACAAACACACACACACACACAACACACACCCACTTTACCCGCCACACACCCCACACACAACCGTGTAGAAACGCCGTTGTGATGACTTTTATGAAACTCTACATACGTTACTCTGACATTTTTATAAATTTGTCCATTTTTTGAAGCTAAACCTAACCCTAACTCTAACCCTAAGCCTAACACAGCCCTAAGGCTAACCCTAACGGAACACTGTTTTGACGTCAAAATAGCGGGGTCCGTCAAAAGAAAGTAGGTAGAGGTTCATGTGTATGTCAGAATAAAGGTGTTTCTACCTAGCCACACACACACACACACACACACACACACACACACACTCACACACACAGGTAAAAGCCTTGAAATGGGTTACTTGCCATGTTATGGGGGCCGGGAAAATGGGTTCTTTATCTAAAACATAATTGTTTTAAACAGAAAAGACATTGAATAATCAAGGGCTATAATTAATTGTCCTGGTGATCACACACACACACACACACACACACACACAACCTCGGCACTCCTCCAACTTCAACCACTAAACACTACCATCAGCAATTATTCTTACCTACAATAATCCTCATGAAGTGCAAGTATTCTTTTCCGTTGTGGATTTCTTGAAGTTTAAAGATAACACTGCCCACAAGCTCAGCTTTGAAGCTAAATACAAATCCTTTGGGAGAAAATCTGAGATCTCCATTTGTGTAATTCTTGCAGTCCCACGTTCCCTTGAGCCAACAGTCGAAGATTTCTCCTTTTGAATCTGCACATATGGACTAGAGATCGTTAGGTTAAAGTGGGTTGAAAGAAAGAAACAAAAACAGTTGGAAGAGGCAGAAGGGAAAAAACCAATCAAGATGGCAAGGCATTCAAATGTATTGCCCTACCCTCAAGCATATAGCCAAAAATTACTAAAGCAATAATCATGTAATGTAAACATTATTAAAAGTGTTAATTTTCTTGGCGATGCTGTGACTCGGTTTTATATCTAAAAAGCTAAATGATTTAATTCAATTCACTCAATATATTTAAAGTCTGTTAACACATTCTGTGATTTCTATTAAAACAAAGAAACAAATTAATAAAATAAAGGATAAGAGGGAAAAAGGAATACAAATACAGAGATAAATAAATAATAAAAATAGTAATAATTTTAAAAAAAAAACTAAATAAACTAAATAGAAATAACAGCTACAATAACAAACCCATAATAACTTTTAATGAGTAAACAATGCAACTTAACATTGAAACACCACCATCTTAAGACCTAAAAAATATCGAATAAACTATATATAACACGCTTGTCAACATCAATTATCAGCTAATATCTTTTTTATATCATTATGCTGTGTGATAACAGTTTTAATATTATTTTCTGTAAATAATGTGTTCAGACATGGGCAATGTAATATCAAATGTTCTACAGTCAGAGCATTTGAGCATACACATTTAACGTCTTTAAAAAATTTAGTTTTCCGTTAATTTAATTTTAACTTGTAGACACTTTTTGTCAAATGTCTAGAGCTAGACAAAATATTATAGTGTATATTTTAAAAAAAATAAATGTCTACTTTTGATATCAATTCATAGTAACAGAGGCTCATTTCTTGATTAACTTCAGTTAGGTTTACTTGCACCCTCTTTAGCTAGTTTATCGGCTAATTAACTATCCATTATTCCACAATGAGAAGGAACCCACAGAAAATCATCTGTAATATTTCTAATTAGTAAACAGGGTAAAAGGACTTTGTTTTCAAGATTGCGAGAAGTCCAGATCACCTATCTCTAGTATAGTCAAGACAAGAATGACCAGATGTAATATCAGAAATGTTGACAACAAAGATGTGGTAACTCAGCTTAGTGATAAACGGATAGTATTGAACAAAACCTGAAGTTAATTTACCAGCTCTCTAAAGGAATGTTGGACGTTGCCAAATGAACCTCTTTGAGACGGTCACTCCCGGACCATCCAGTCGAACTCGCTATGCGGAATGTAAGTTAGCCTAATTGAATAGCGGACAGGTATCGCTTGACCGCTAGTTAGCCACGCAAATTATATCATATCTCGAATCTACCACGCAATTCTCCTCTAACACGAAGTTGAGACATAACAGATAGTGGCCCAAAAGCCGGACAGGGAGTAGAGAATTCTGAGAAAAGACTCGCGTGTTCGCGAGACTAAGATGATTGGTCGGAGATGACGTAGACTCCTGCATATCCCCTGTAAACCCCACATTTGCCGGGTACAGTCACATGCAAAGCTTGGAGCCGAGAGGGTCAAAACAGGAGCGAACTGATATGTGTATCTAGGAACCCCGACTGCTCCAGAAGTCGTCGCGGCAGTTCAAACTTGAACACAAACCCGGCAGGATGCTGCAGATAACCTCCCTTCCAATCCGGCTCTAACTGAGATGAAAGCGGATCAACTTGCTGACCCCACATTTGCTAAATGCTACAAAAAAACTCCCTCAGGTGCATAACCCACCACAAAAATGAGAGTTCTTTGAAAATAACCGACTACTGTACAGACGAACGGACCACGAACACTCTCAATTAGTTGTCCCTGCCAAATATAGACCCCAGGTACTAGAGGTAGGACACGCCATTGCATTTAGCGGGCACATGGGCGTGAATGCAACAATTCAGAGAATCACCGCTCACTATCATTGGCCAGGAATAACGGGAGACATTACGCACTTTGTCCGCTCCTGCCACCAGTGCCAGAAGGTAGCATCAAAGAGATGGACAGTCCCAGTAACGTTAGGCGAAATGCCCGTCACCGGTACGCCATTCCACAGAGTTGCAGTAGACATCGTAGGCCCACTGCCCTTCACAAAAAAGCGCAATCGGTATATTTTAACTCTAGTGGATACTTTCACCATGTGGTGTGAAGCCACGCCACTTCTGAATATCGATACCAAACGAGTAGCAGAAGCACTGGTCAAAATTTTCACGCGAATTGGATTTGCAGATCAAATACTGACGGATAACGGATCGTTATTTACGGGAAAGATGATGCAAGAGGTATTCTCTCTCATTCAGACGAAACACATTCGTTCATCCCCCTACCACCCTCAAAGTAACGGTCAAGTCGAACGGTTCAACGGTACATTAATTTCCATCTTGCGCAAACTGGTGAATAAAAAGCCAGAGACTTGGGACATCTACGTACCCGCGGAGCAGTTCGCCTACCGTGAGGTTCCGCATGCCTCAACGGGATTCCCCCCCCCCCCCCCCCCAGTGTTATGTTGGAGACGCGTGCGATGGTACATGTAGGTTTACGTGTGAAATGCGCACAATAATAGGCTTGCGTGTGTGACGCGCGCGATAGATCAGATCGTTTTGTTTTGCTAAGCATGCAGTAATAGAGTGTATTCATCTTTGATTTGATTTTGCGTTATTAGAAGAGGCTTTGTATAACGTTGGTGTTTTTAGTTGGTCGATATTACTTGAGAAATTTCTCGAGTCAGTTGTTTACTATCGATCGAAGCGTATGGATAGTTCTAGTGGTAACCACGAGACGCTTCCATCCCAAATAAGGTTGTGTGACGTGAGACAGTGATGATGAAATTAATTCTGATTGGTTGAGGTGTGTCACGTTGGGGGTATTCTCGCTCTTTCTGGTGTTTAGAGAGAGTATATATATATATAGTGCATAGTATATATATATATAAATATAGTGCCGCACTGTTTCAAAAGCTGGTTTTTTAGAGAGAGTTGAAAGTAGAGAGAGCTGTTGTATTAGAGTTGAGAAAGTTGTAAAAAGTGGAAAGTTCAAAGTTGAGAATTGTAGAGTGGAAAAAGCGATTGAGCGATGGTATGCAGTTGTTGATGTGTGCTGAATAAAAGTGGAAAACTTCATACGACGACTCCTGACTTGTTGATGATTGAACGGGTTGCGTGGATAAACGAATCTGAGTTACACCTATCAGGATTTCAAGCATCGGGGCTGAATCAACTACTGATAGAAAAACACCAACATCAAACGAGTGTAACATTTTGGGGGCCAAGCCGGGATCTACGCCATAGCCAAGGGTTCAACTGCTACAACAAGCGAGTCAACGTTACGAGAGGCAGTCATCGAGGGTAGCCGCCAAGAAGTTGCGTCGGGAGGGGCCAACATACTGGGACTACATCCGATAGGTTCGGGTTGACTGCAAGGGCGTGTAGTCGCCGAAGAGTTGCTTCGTGAGCGAACAACAGACCGGGGCTACGTGGCTGCCGCAAGACTACGTCGAGGGACAGTCTCGGAGCTACATCGCCAGTTTCACACAGAGAGCGACGAGCGGACGTCGCGTCTACTTCAGCATAGGAGCGTGTACATCAACACCAGCGTGGTGCAGCGTCGCAAACGGCGAGGACAGCGGGGCCTGCGTCAGCGAAGGCGACTAGTGACAAGCATCAGCGCTACTGCAGAAAGCGTGCTGTTCTAGAACAGTCTAGAAAGGTGCAGCACAGTAAAGAACTTTCCAGAAAAGCATCAAGATGGCTAATTTCTGGCAGAAAGAAATTGAACTGAATCTAAAAGGCAAGCAGCTGACGGAGTACGTCAAATCCCAGGAGAGAATATTGCGGGAAGAAAGAGAAACACAGCGTCGCCGAGAAGAAATAGATTTGGAACAGAAGCGTCTAGAAAAAGAAGAACAGCGGCAAGAAAGAGAAGAATTGCGTCGGCGAGAAGAAAAAGAGTTCGAGCTGAAGCGTCTTGAAGGTGAGCGTCAGTTCCAGCTAGAGTTGGCGTGTATCCAAAACAATCAGCACGCGCCACGCGTTATTAGCGACCACAAGGCTCCAAAATTGCCAGCATTCGTCGACGAAAAGGACCAGATCGACAGCTATCTGGCGAGGTTCGAAAGATTCGCCGAAAGTGCTAAATGGCAACGTCAAGACTGGGCGATCATACTCAGCGCACTACTGACGGGGAAGGCGCTCGATGTCTACAGCAGACTGTCGAATGCTGACGCCAAAGACTACGACGTTTTGAAAGAGGCCCTGTTGCAGTGCTACAACTTTACAGAGAAGGGCTACCGTAAACGCTTTCGCGAATGCCCGCCTTTAACAGATAAGACGCCAAAGCAGTTTGTGGAGCGCCTGTCGTCTACACAAGTGGGTGGAATTATCAGGCAAAGGGAAGTCTTACGATAGTCTCCATGACCTGATCGTGAAGGAGCAATTCCTCAATGCCTGTCACAAGGACCTGGCGACCCACTTAGGATTAGATATAATGTTTATTCAGGAAACCTGGTTTCGTGTGAAAGGTGATGAGGGAAAGTGTGCTGATCTGGCACCATCCGGATTTACTGTTAAGTCCTTCCCTCGCTTGCATTTTGGTGGAGGCCTCGCCGTTGTTTACAGAGATACTCTGACCAGTCACCTGGGTTTCACGTCCACTTTCTCCTTCAGTCATTCCTCTTTTGAAGTTGTTCAAGTGACACTTTCAGTACCATCTAGGCAATCAATTAACTTCTTTTGTTTGTACCGTACTTATCCCAGCAAGAAAAATAAGCTTACAGATGTTGTTTTTTTTTCAAGAATTTCCTGAAATGCTTGATCATTGTAATAACTTGCCTGGCTCGTTTGTTGTTGTTGGAGATGTAAACTTTCATTATAATGAACCACATCTCTCCAGTATGGTCAAAATGATCAGTTTTTTGAACATGTTCAGTCTTTCACAATCTGTTAATCAGCCAACTAATAATAAAGGTAATATAATTGATTGGGTTATGCACCGTCCTAAAGACGATATTGTTCAGTCGACCACCGTCACTCAGGAGCTTGCCTCTGACCATTTTTGTGTGGTCTACGACCTCAGTGTTGTAACTCCTCCTGCCCCTCCTGCTTACAGGAAAGTTCGTAATATGCGCGCTATGGACAAAGAGGCCTTTAAGCGCGACCTCAGTGTGGAGGTGTCTCCAGACCTCTGCCCTTCTATGGAACAGCTGGACGCCACACTGAGTGCTGTGCTAGATAGACACGCTCCCGTCACCCGCCGCAAGGTCAGGGTTGATCGGTTGGAGCCGTGGTATACGAGTATCAGGGAGGATCTCCGGGAGGCTAAGCGACAAAGACATCAGGCTGAGAGGAGGTGGTTGAAGAGTGGTCTGACTGTATTCAAGCAAATCTATAATGTTGCCAAGAGACGCGTGACACAGATAGTACATAGCGCCAAGTCTGCCTATTTTAGCAACAAGATCTTAAACAGTGCAACTAGTAGGCAGCTGTTTGGTGTCTGTGATCACCTTAGAGGTAAAGAGATGAACAGTGTCCTTCCTACCACGCATCCTTTATGTCAGCTGCCAGACATTTTTTGTAATTATTTTATTAAGAAGGTTGCTGATATCCGCAGTGACCTTGATCGTGATGACACATTCTTGTCACTTGATGATGAGTCCATTGCTGTCTGTGATGCTTCACGTTTTGATGTGTTTCAGCCTGTCACTGTTCAAGAAGTCAAAAATGTTATTATGAAATCAAAACCTACCACCTGTTCCCTTGATCCCATGCCCACTCCTCTGTTGCTTGATTGTCTGGATCCACTTCTCCCAACCATAACACACATTGTGAATGAATCTTTGTCCACTGCAACTGTACCTATGTCATGTAAAACTGCTCTAGTTAAGCCTTTACTCAAAAAGTCTGGCCTTGATAAAAACAGCCTTAAAAATTACAGACCTGTATCCAATCTGTCATTTTTGTCAAAAGTCATAGAAAAGATTGTCTTGAGTCAACTGTTTGCCCATTTAAACTCTAACATTTTGCTCAGCCCACATCAGTCTGCATATCGCCCATTTCACAGCACTGAGTCAGCATTACTTAAAGTTACAAATGACATTCTTCTCGCTCTGGACGGAGGCAAAGTCTCGTTGTTGACATTACTGGATCTATCTGCTGCATTTGATACCGTCGATCACGAAGTTTTATTCAAAACACTTGAAAATCATTTTTGTATTTCTGGTTCTGTTTTGGCTTGGTTCAGATCTTATCTGTCCGATCGCACGCAATCAGTTGTAATTAGTGACTATGTTTCCGACAAAGCAGACATGGTATTAGGAGTTCCACAGGGTTCGGTCCTTGGCCCAGTTTTGTTCGTAATGTATACGAAGCCTTTACTCTCGCTGATCGATAAACATGGAATCAGTAATGAGGCTTTTGCCGATGACACTCAGCTCTATAAGTCGAGTCCACCAACTGAGATAGATGCTTCTGTCCAGACCGTGCTGAGTTGCATTTATGATGTAAGGGCATGGATGACGCAGAATAAATTAAAACTAAACGACGATAAAACCGAAGTCCTGATGATAAGCAATAAGAAAGCATCATACACTTCTTCCCTCCCAAATAGTTTTCGTGTTGGAAGTTCAGATATTACTTTCTCCTCATCTGCAAGAAACCTTGGATACTTTATGTCCGACGACATGTCGCTAGATACTCACGTTACTCAAGTCTGTCGGTCAGCCTACGCCGCTATACGTCAGATCAGTTCCATCCGTTGTTATTTGACGGTTGAAGCCACCAAAACCTTAGTCTGCGCTCTTGTGCTTTCCAGACTAGACTACTGTAATTCTCTTCTGTCAGAAAGCCCAAATCAGATTGTAAGTAAATTACAGAAAGTTCAAAACTCTGCGGCAAGACTAGTCCTTAAGGCCAAAAAGCGAGATCATATCACGCCATTGCTCCATAAACTACACTGGCTCCCAGTACAAGCCAGAATTGACTATAAATTATCTGTTCTTTGTCACAATTTCTTTTCTGATTCCTGTCCCTCATATTTATCTCAACTACTCTCGGTCTATACTCCTTCCCGCCAGTTGCGCTCCTCTGCTGACTCGCGCACCCTGTGCATCCCTAGAATCCGCACGAAATCATACGGAGCGAGAGCATTTGCTTATTCTACCCCGAAACAATGGAACACTTTACCAGCACATATTCGACTTATTCCAACCACACAAGCCTTCAAGCGAGCACTTAAAACACACCTGTTCCGACAATACTACTCTGACTGATTATATTTTATTTTCTGATCCTGTGCGGCTCTCTGGGATAATGACTGTCTTGACTGATGTTCGATATGTGCTATCCATGCCTGATTTTTAACTTATTATTGTTTTGTATACATGTATTGTCATTGTCAATGATTTTAGTGTATGCCGCAGATGTGTCCTGATTGTTTTTATTGTGCTATGCATGGCTTTGTCACTGCTCCTGTATTATTGTTATGACTTCATTTTTAAGTGTGAGGTTTTTACGTATAATGTGTAACATATTTCCTAAATTAAGTTTTACGTACAATGTGTAACATATTTCTTAAATTAAGTCAATGATTTTAGTGTGTGCCGCAGATATGTTTTGATTGTTTTTATTGTGCTATGCATGGCTCTTTCACTTGTATTATTGTTATGACTTTATTTTTAAGTGTGAAGTTTTACATATAATGTGTTATTTATTTCTTAAATTAAGTTTTAATTGTGAAGCACAGTGAGCCTGGGCATTGTTCAGGAAACTGCGCTATATAAATTTACGTTATTATTATTATTATTATTATTAATTACAGAAGCTGCAGACGCTTAATGATGTGACCGAGGTTGCTGAAAGATATCTCCTCGCTCAAGGAAAAACGCTGGGGCCACCCAAGGCGACGAAATATTTTCAGAAGACTGGAAACCATGGGAACCAGATCCAGGGGAGTCAGACGAGCCAGAGACAGACGGACCCCACGCCTCCTCCCAGGGAAGGGCATTCAAGAGGCTGTTTCACTTGCAACGCTACAGACCACAGAGCGGCTAACTGTCCTCAAAACAAAAGTAGCGGACAGCGGAGCATTACGGACAATGCAGCGGCGGGCAACCGGCAGAGCCGGTTCTCCAATCAACGGCAAACCAGTAGATCTGACCATCAGGTGTGCGGCGGGAGCGTCATTCTTCCGAGTGAGACCGAGCGCACAGCTACTCCTGCGGACGTGCAAGAGGTCATGACCGATGGCCAACTTCTCCTTGCCAACGGAAAATTTATCCCCGTCGTCGCCAGCGCAGCTGTGACCGTACAGAACATGCCCGTTTCCAAGGGACGCGTCGGAAATCATGAAGTGACTGTCCTAAGAGACTCTGGCTGCAGTGGGGTCATCGTCAGAAAAGACCTAATCGCTAAAGAACAATTCACTGGCGATTCTAAATGGACACTTATGGCCGACAGCAAATGTGTGAAAGCGCCAGTTGCGAAAGTTCATGTCAGCACCCCTTTCTACATAGGCGAAGTAGAAGCGGTTTGTCTGAAGAAGCCGCTGTATGATTTGATGATCGGGAATATCGACGGCGCGAGACGACCCGACGACCCCGATTCAGAATGGAGTCCTGCCTCAACCCAACGTGTCGAAGTTGCGGAGCAGGATCCATTGCCGTTTCCCGATGGAGACCTTACAGAGGTGCTACGGGACAATGTGGCTACTCCGGCTCAGCCTGCCGACCAGAGATCGTCGGTGCTGTTACTACCAGGGCCCAGGCCAAGAGAGACAAGACGACTACGCCACTGAAAGTCGCCGACAACTCCAAAGCTGTCATCGTGGACAGAGATAAGCTGATCCAGCTCCAGGAAGCACTCTAACCAAGTACAGGAACCGCCAAGACCACGTGACCAAACGCAGTGGCACGGTATATTGGGGTGGCCTCGTGGCGCAGTGGATAAGTCGCCGGTTTCCTATGCCGAAGGTCGCGGGTTCGATTCCCGCAAGGGGCGAACGTATGTGACTTAGGTACGAGACCATTGAGGTCACCGAGGGTTTTCTCCGGGCACTCCGGTTTCCTCCCTCCCTTCAATAATGGTACAGGATGCAGTCAATATAAAAATTTCAAAAATAAAAATTCTAATAGCGATCTCCCTGCCTTTACACCACCTGTTTGAGTGATGTATGTGTATTTGGTGTGTGTGTGAGGGTAAATGAGACAGGTGAGCGTGTATGTTGGTATAGATCGCCGCGCTTTGAGCCTTGGGGAAAGGCGCGTACATAGCATCCTGTATTATTATTATTATTATTATTATTATTATTATTATTATTATTATTATTATTATTATTATTATTATTATATTTCGAGGTAAAGGCAAGATCCTGTACAGAATCTTCCAGCACCCGAGGGTCAACGGCGGGAAACCACTACGTCAAGTCTTGGTACCGTTACCCCTAAGGCGCCAAGTGATGGAAGTAGCACATGACTCAATCATGGGAGGTCACCTAGGCATCAAGAAGACGTCAGACAGAATCCAGGCGGTGTTCTACTGGCCAGGACTTCATGCGGACGTCAGCCGTTTCTGCCGATCATGTGACATTTGCCCGAAGACCATACCTCGAGGAAGGGTCCCTAAAGTGCCTATGCAGAGAATGCCTCTGATCGACCGACCTTTCAAGAGGGTGGCCTTAGACCTAATCTTCGAAATAAGACCTCCGAGTGAAGAAGGTCATTGATGGGTACTGACCTTAGTGGACTATGCGACTCGGTACCCAGAAGCAGTGCCACTGAAGAAGATTGACACTGAAACTGTAGCAGAGGCACTGGTGGACATGTTCAGTAGACTTGGAGTGCCTGAAGAAATTCTGACAGACCTCGGGACGCAGTTCGTCTCTGACTGCATGAAGGAGGTCAACAGACTGCTGAGCATCCGGCGTTTAACTACGGCGCCTTACCATCCGATGTGTAACGGGCTCGTCGAGAAGTTCAATGCTACGCTGAAGTCCACCCTGAAGAAACTGTGCAGCGAGCAGCCCAGACAATGGCATCGCAACATCAACGCCTTACTTTTCGCCTACAGAGAAGTACCGCAGGAGTCCACCGGCTTTTCTCCGTTCGAGCTGCTGCACGGAAGAACCATCCGAGGGCCGATGCACATCCTGAAAGAACTCTGGACGAAGGAAGTGGACACCCCAGAGGTGAAGAACAGTTACCAGTACGTGTTTGAGCTACGAGAGAAGCTGGAGCAGACTCTCGAGATAGCCAGAGAAAACCTGAAGAAGTCCCAGGACTGTGGAAAGCACTACTACGATCGTAGGGCTGTGAACAGGAAGTTCAAACCTGGCGACAAAGTGCTGGTGCTGTTACCTACCGATCATAATAAATTGCTGATGCAGTGGAAAGGCCCGTATGAAGTGGAGACCGTGGTGGGAATCAACGACTACAAGGTGAAGGTCGGCCAGCATTCCAAGATATACCACGCCAACCTCCTTAAGCTGTACGTGGAAAGGCCATCAGAGACTGTACACGCAGCAACAGCAGCTGAGATAGACGACAGCTTTGACAGCGAGGAACTCTTGGAACTTGGAGACTTCCACAGCAAAGAAGGCATCGATGATGTTAAGCTAGGACCAAGCTTGACGGACGGTCAAAAGATGGAGCTCAAGGACCTTATGGGCGAGTTTCCCCATAGTTTCAGTGATGTCCCAGGCTCTACGACTCTGGTCAAACATGAAGTTATCCTCACTTCAAATATTCCCGTTCGATCCAAACCCTTCCCGATCCCTTTCAAGGCCCGTGAATCCTTGGAAAAAGACATTGATGAGATGCTGGAGATGGGCATCATCAGGGAGTCCAGTTCCTCCTACGCATCCCCTGTCGTGGTCGTGAAAAAGAAGGACGGGAGCAACAGAGTATGCATCGACTACAGGAAGGTTAATAAGATCACCGTCTTCGACCCCGAGCCGATGCCTACTGCAGCAGACCTCTTCCCCCAATTATCGGGGAGTAAAATCTTTTCAAAGATTGACCCCAGCAAGGGTTATTGGCAAGTCTCCGTGCGTCAACAGGACATACCAAAGACTGCTTTTATAACTCATGATGGGACGTACGAGTGCCTAAGGATGCCCTTTGGCATGGTCAACAGCGGAGCTACCCTGAAGAGAGGGATGAAGAAGATGCTCAAAGGAATGGACAATGTCGTGTGTTACTGGGACGACCTGCTAGTCCACACCCAGACCTGGAGGGAGCATCTGCAGACCTTGAGGAAGCTGTTTCACCGTCTTCAAGAGGTCAACCTGACCGTGAGACCCAGCAAGTGCATTCTGGGAGCTGACAACGTCGATTTCATCGGACGTTCCATGGAAGAAGGAGTCAACTGTAACAAGATGACCTGTTTACCCTGCCCTATTTACGATTTTGCTTTTATAGTCAGTAAATCTTAGAAGGTTAAGGTAGTATATAGCAGACAATGAAAGTATAACTGAGGTACACACACAGCGAGTCTGACGCTAACAGTGCAGCGACGTCAGCACTGTGTGCTAGATCGGAAGTCTTATCCAATAGAACTCAGGCAGAGTGGTTAGAGCCAGTTCTGACTGGGTAGGCAAATGCTTTGTATTGAGTCAGTTGTGTGGAAAGCTTAGGAGAGTACACAGCTACTGCCTAGCCAAAATATATCTCCACTGATAGAACCAGGAAGCAGTGCTTGTGAATTTTAGAATTCAATCAAGTAGCCATGGGCCTGACTTTGTCAAACAGACGAGCAGGCAAGATATATCGTGGTCCCAACCAGACAACCTTCCAAACGAAGTAGTAACTGAATGTTGGCTGCTGAGGCCTCTACAGCATCGAGCATAGAGAGCACCCCTGTCAAACACCCTCCAAGACAACACAGCGTGTCAAGGAACCAGACTCCAAGACTACACAGCGTGTACCAGAAGCTACCACAACGCAGGGCTTCAAACACACCACCCTTCAGTTAAGTGCCCAGGAAACAGTGCACTAAAACTATAGCAAAAGGACCACAGTAGTCCACTCTTCATGAACGCTAGTAGCCAGTGCCCTAGGATGAGAAAATAGCTGCCTAGACTATCAGCGATCGAATCATTCGCTTTGACATATGAACTTTTAAGGTAGATAAGTACTTCGAAGATCGTGTATAGAGTAGAAAAAATAAATGTGTGATTTTAACTGTTATCAAGTGGCTGGACTACATATGATTCATAGCCGTGTGAAAGCTAGTGTGACAGTAACCTTTTACCATTTTTCTATCTATCTCTGTACCCCAGCCTTAACACAGACCGAGCTAAACAAATAAATGTATTAAAGTAATTCAACGGGTGACTCACTAGCGGTTCCCATAGAATAGATGTGAGGGTTACAGTATTCCATTGTGCAGAGCCCAGCAACAAATAAACCCCACGTTACATCAACGGAGGATGCAGTAACTCCAGGAAAGCCCACGAGATCATCGTCTTTGACCCTGGGCCGATGACAACCGCAACGGACGAGGGTGTCGTTTCCTTGCAGATAAAAGAACATTGACTCTGTGTGAATGAACTAAGAATATTGACAGTATCCAGACGGACTGAAATAAGTTTTAATTTTGGACTTTGTTTGTTCGTTGCGTCTCAACGTTGGGGAAAGAAATTAAGTAAATTTCTTCTTGAGTGGGGGGTTATGTTACGTTGGAGACGCGTGCGATGGTACATGTAGGTTTACGTGTGAAATGTGCACAATAATAGGCTTGCGTGTGTGACGCGCGCGATAGATCAGATCGTTTTGTTTTGCTAAGCATGCAGTACTAGAGTGTATTCATCTTTGATTTGATTTTGCGTTATTAGAAGAGGCTTTGTATAACGTTGGTGTTTTTAGTTGGTCGATATTACTTGAGAAATTTCTCGAGTCAGTTGTTTACTATCGATCGAAGCGTATGGATAGTTCTAGTGGTAACCACGAGACGCTTCCATCCCAAATAAGGTTGTGTGACGTGAGACAGTGATGATGAAATTAATTCTGATTGGTTGAGGTGTGTCACGTTGGGGACATTCTCGCTCTTTCTGGAGTTTAGAGAGTATATATATATATATATATATATATATATATATATATATATATATATATATATATATATATATATATATATATATATATATATATATATATATATATATATATATATATAGTGCCGCACTGTTTCAAAAGGTGGTTTTTTAGAGAGAGTTGAAAGTAGAGAGAGCTGTTGTATTAGAGTTGAGAAAGTTGTAAAAAGTGGAAAGTTCAAAGTTGAGAATTGTAGAGTGGAAAAAGCGATTGAGCGATGGTATGCAGTTGTTGATGTGTGCTGAATAAAAGTGGAAAACTTCATACGACGACTCCTGACTTGATGATTGAACGGGTTGCGTGGATAAACGAATCTGAGTTACACCTATCAGGATTTCAAGCATCGGGGCTGAATCAACTACTGATAGAAAAACACCAACATCAAACGAGTGTAACACCCAGCAACCTTGTTATTTGGTTGTCCCATAGCCGGACCACTTGAAGCACTGAAGCGAGGATGGACGGACAAGATAGACGAAGGGGTTAAGACGGCTACCAAGTACGTAACGGAATTACGTGCCATCACCACACAACCTGGAAACTCGCGACGTCATCCATCAAACAGGCTCGCGCGCGTCAAGCCAAACACTACAACAAACACAGCAAGGAACGTGAGTTAGCCGAAGGACATAAAGTTCTGCTTTTACTTCCCAGCGGTTCAAACAAACTTGAAATTGCATGGCGAGGCCCGTATGTGGTTACCCAGAAAGTGTCATAAACCAACTACAGGATCAAGGTTAAGGGAAAAGAGAAGATGTACCACATCAACTTGCTCAAATGTTACCTAAACCGCGACAACGCAACGGCTACCGAACAGTTAATGGCTTTGTCGATAGCAGAAGTAGTGGAAGCAACCAAGGACTTAGCTATCGAGTATCCGCTGACAAGTAGCGAGACATGCAGAGACGTAGCTGTAAACCCGACACTATCGACAGACAGACAAAGACAAGTTATGGAGATAGTTGCACAACACCAATCAGTGCTTACGGACATACCTGGACAGACACCGTTAGTTGAAGTAACAATGACATTGACTGACACTACCCCTGTTCGGATAAAACCGTACCCTATCCCTCTCGCGAAGCAATCCGTGGTCAAGCAGGAGATAGCAACCCTCTTAGAGGCTGGAATCATCTCTCCCTCTACCTCACCATACAGTTCTGGAATAGTTTTGTTACGTAAGCCGAGCAGAGAACACCGACTATGCATCGATTATCGCCCCGACTTGACGCCATCACCGAGTTCCAAGTTAAACCGCTGCCGGATACAGCACAACTGTTCGCGAAACTGCATTACGCAAAATACTTTTCGCGAATCGACTTAAGCAAATGATACTACCAGATACCAGTGCTGGAGCACCTACGACCGTATCTAGCTTTCAGTACAGCTGACGGCCACTATGAGTTTAATGTCTTTGGATTCAATAACGCACCTAGCTTTTTCTCACGCATAATGAGACACCTTCTCGCACCCGTCCAAGATGAAGAACTCCATCACTTTATGGACGATATCTTAATCGCGACCCACACCTAAGATGACCACTTACGACTTCTCTCTACGCTTCTACATCGTCTTAGCGAAACCAGACTCACCGCTCACCCAACAAAGTGCCTGTTAGGATTCGAAGAGATATAATTTATCGGTCACACGCTCAGACACGGCAGTCTTCTTCCGGAAGACAAGAACATCGCGAAAATTAACAAAGCACCGCTCCCGACAAACAAAAATTATGTGCAATCATTTCTAGGTTTATGTGGATATTACCAGAAATTCGTTGAAAACTTTAATTACCCTTGGCCGCACCATTGTCCGATCTAACCAAGAAAGTAAAATGGACTGCCGAGTGCGAGGATTTGTTCCAAACCCTAAAAGCCAAACTCACCTCACAACCAATCATGAAGTTACCTGATGCAACCCAACCATTCGTATTACGCACAGATGCGAACAATCAAGGATTAGGAGGTACACTGCAACAAGCTGACCCCAATGACTCTGCTCTCCTTCTGCCAGTCGCGTACGCCAGCCGAAAATTGAATAAGGCTGAACACAACTACGCAACAGTGGAAAAGGAATGTTTAGCATTGGTCTGGGCCATCCAGAAATTTCAGTTGTACTTGTATGGCACCCATTTCAAAGTGCAGTGCGACCACCAACCCTTAACATTCCTTGCGTGATCACAGAAACTCGACGCTAGACTGATGCGTTGGTCTCTCTTGCTACAGCCCTACTCGTTTCATGGAGAGTACATACCAGGGAAGAGTAACCATGGAGCTGATTACCTCAGCCGATACCCCATGTCAACTGAAGACAAAACTAACTTCGTTTCCAACCCCTCACAGTTGCATGTGGATGCACCCAGCTTTGTACCCCAGTGACCTTCTCCCCAGTCCTCTATGTAAATACTGCACATACATATTTTTGTGTCAACTTTTCCGTACCAATTCTTACCCCTGTATAAGAATAGTTTTTTGGGGGGCCTATGTAATATCAGAACTGTTGACGACAAAGCACACCAACTCAATGCCTACATGTATGTGAGCAGCACTCTTTGGTTCCCCCACATTTTGCTGGCTGCGGGCTATTTATAACTTGCATAAACCCTCCATTCCAGTGAAAGGAAAGGAAAGAAGCACCGGCGAAACTATTTATAGCTAGCCTGGCTGAACTAACCTCAAAACCTAAATGCTTTGGTTGATTCGGTGTGAAAGATGTGGTAACTCAGCTTAGTGATAAACGGATAGTATTGAACAAAACCTTAAGTTAATTTACCAGCTCTCTAAAGGAATGTTGGACATTGCCATATTAACCTACTTGAGACGGTCACTCCCGGACCATCAAGCCGAACTCGCTATGCGGAATGTAAGTTAGCCTAATTGAATAGCTGACAGGTATCGCTTGGCTGCAAGTTAGCCACGCGAATCATATCACATCTCGAATCTACCACGCAATTCTCCTCTAACACGAAGTTGAGACGTAACAGATAAAGCCAGACAGGGCATAGAGAGTTCTGATAAAAGATTCTTGTGGTCGCGAGACTTAGATGATTGGTCGGAGATGATGTAGACTCCTGCATATCCCCTGTAAACCCCACATTTACCGGGTACAGTCACATGCAAAGCTTGGAGCCAAGAGGGTCAAAACAGGAGCGAACTGATGTGAACGATATCCTCAGCCATTACCAACAGAACGATAGACTAGAGACGGTTTCACGATTCCCAGAGACCAGAATTCAGCTCTTGGACGGTTTGTGGAGTCAACGCATGACGCTTTCCTCCCGTGGAAAAGAAAGGGATCAACCTAGAATCTACCTCGCCACGTCCGGCCCCGCAGTTACCAGACTCGCCCGATCATCCTGAGAGTGACCAGACTCCCTCAGAGTGACCACCAGACTCAAGAACTTACAGACACTGAGCAGCTAAGTCCCTCTCAACTGCAACTGATGTCAAACAAAACTCGGACCAATAATAGACCATCCAAACATAGGAATGCTTAGCAAGTGATGAAGAACTGCTAAAGAAATTGTCCAGCACATTGAACAGTTATAATTATTAATTTACATTTAATTAAAGCCAGGTTATTTGTGTTGAACATATAAAAGTTGACATCACATACATACGACTGGTGTCATTCTATTTGTATTGTTGTGTGTCCACTAGCTTTCCTTCTCTTGAGACCAATTAAACTAGTCATTTGATTAGTAAAAAGCAACGATACTTTAAAACTCAAGAACAAATATAAATTTTTATGTGACCAAGCACCGTGATTTAGTCTCTCGCAACGCAATGGAATTTTGGTAAAGAACGTCTGATAGAGGTAGCTTAACGCCCCATCTATCTACAAGTCTTAAATTCCCTCATAAGATAAGCATATCTTCTCCAGGATATCATCACACCAGATTTTTGAATATACATTAGTGAACTGTCATGTGACTAGCTCAACCAATCAAAATGTAGCACTCATAAAAAAATTACAAATATCTTCTCACAAGAAACAGACTAACAACAACATAATGTCATCAAACCCAAATAACTATAAAACCGGTCTGTGACAATTATAGAATACATTTATATATATTACAGAATTGTTTGCTATAATTATACCATTGGTTTTATATAATAATAGGAATTTATTCTATGTCAAACTAGATTGGTCAATGGTAAACAATCAAAAACACGCTTATGGCGCTTCATACTTCCGATCCAACTCAACGTGACTTGCAGTCAATTTTTCGGGCACTTACCAATACCTTCTCAGAAAGCAATGATTTTGCTAAACAGATTAGTTGTGTCTTTTGGCTAAAAACCCCTTAAAATTCGAGGTCAAGGTTGTCAGGGTCTTGGTTTAAATAGCATAATATCATTTGACATAGTCTAAAATTGTATAATTATAGAACTAAATTGTATAATATATAAATCTATTATATAATACAGAAATAAATTCTATAATATACAAATATATTCTCTAATTTTATAAATACATTCTATAATATAAAAAATCTATCCTATAATATAGATACAAATTATATAATACAGAAATACATTCTATAATATAAACTATTCTATAATATAGAAATAATTTCTATAACGAAGACATAAATTCTATAATATAGAAATCTATTATATAATATAGAAATATATTCTAAAATATAGAAATTCATTCCATGTACAGACAATTACATTTGTGTACACTTGCCTATATTATAAAATAGATTCTATGTGCATAGAATGTATTGTATGACAATAGAATGAATTATATACACATAGAATATATTATATGTACATAGAAAGCATTATATACATAGAATGTTGTTTATAGCATTTTTATTCATAGAAACAACAAAACAAGCAAGACAATTTATTCTTCCCTGAAGCAAGTCGGAATTAAAGAAAGGAACGCTAGAAAGCAAGAACAAACTAAAAGAAACAAAGAAAAGACAAGAAAGGAAGAGAGACACACGAAAAGCAGCAACAACGACAACCCCAACCATACACACAAAACACCCCCACCCCTCACCCCCTCCCAAAATAAATAAAGAAAGAAATAAACCTGAAGGAAAAATATATCTATTTAAAGTATCCAAAGATAAATATACTGCTCAAAACAATTGAAGAGCCAGAGGAATAAATTAAATGTATAACTTACCGGAACAAAAACACATGCAAAAAATGGTTTAGATGGAAACATTTATTATTGAACAACATTACATTACTAAAATGAAAAAGAAAAAATCATTTCATTTACATCTTTTTTGGGCTTAAAACAAATAACCCCAGTTTTCACAATTCTATACATTTGGATAAGGAAGAAAACAGTCAATATTGCGTGTGTCCACCGTGTGCTCGAATGCAATCCAGGCATCTTTGTCTCATGGACTCCCCAAGCCTTTTCAGAGTCATTTGAGGGATGTTGTGCCACTCTTGTTCGAGCATCCAGAAGAGGTGATCCAGGTTCAAGGCTGGGGGATGGTTTGCCCGAACTCGGCGGCCCAGCTCGTCCCAGAGGTGCTCTACTGGGCTGAGGTCAGGTGAGCATGCTGGCCACTGCAGGCGGTTGACCCTCTGCTGCTGGAGGAACTCGTTAACCACCCTGGCTCGGTGCGGCCGCGCATTGTCATCCTGGAAGATGGCGCCGGCGCCCATGGCTTGCAAAGCGGGGATGACGATGGGTTCCAGGATGTTGTCCCTGTAGCCGACGCCAGTCAGGTTGCCCTCAACTCTGTGAAGAGGTGTTCTGTGGGCCCTTCCCATTCCACCCCACACCATGATGGACCCTCCACCGCATCTGTCGCGCTCCATAACAGTCGCGTCGTGGTAGCGCTCGCATTCTCGCCTCCAAACCCGATTTCTGCCGTCATGGAAGGACCTAGTGAAGCGCGATTCGTCAGAAAAGAGGACCGCCGCCCACTGCTGTCTGGTCCACCCCACGTGAGCCCTGGCCCATGCCAGGCGCGCTGTGCGGTGGGCAGGCGTCAGGATTGGTCGTACTGCTGGACGTCTGGCGCGGAGGTTCGCTTCTCTCAAACGGTTCCGTACTGTCTGGTCTGAAACAGTAATGTTAGCGGCTACACGCAGCTGGCCCCGGAGGTTGTTGCCAATGGCTCTTCTTTCCCGTAGGGCGGACACAACCAGATATCTGTCCTGCTGTCTGGTGGTGCATCGAGGACGTCCAGGCCTTTCTCGTTCGGCGGTCGTTCCCGTGTCGTTAAAACGATTTCTCAGCCTTTGTATGACTGCATGGTGTACTCCTAGTCGGCGGCCAGTCTCTCGCACCCCAACACCTTCTTCAAGCCAGGCAAGAGCCCGACCCCGGTCTGCTTCACTCAGACGTCGTCTTGGGGGCATGGTTAACCAAGTTGGAAAAATTTTAACATTTATACTCATTACACTGACGACAATCACTGATTTGTGTCCTCTACTGGCATGGCTTTACTGTGCAAAGCAGGGTTTTTGTCCATTATTTCTGCTAATTCATATGGAAACGCTTAAACTGGCAGCATTTTTCACGTGCCTGAAGTGCTAATTTACCTGACAAAAGAAGGTTGCTGACAACAAATTCAACTCATTTTTTTTCACTTTTACGTTGACTCTTCAATGCTGCATGCAAACAGACCAAAAAGATATTTTGAACAATTCAAAATACTTCGATATTTTATTAAGTTCATAAGTGACCAAAAAACAAAGGTGGCTCTTCAATTGTTTTGAGCAGTATACAAATAGGTAAACAAGGTAAAGGTAGTCCCATAGCCTTGTGGCCGTAGGGGAGCGTGATGTTGGAGATCACACTTATCTTGGGCCAGCGTAATGATGGTGATGCCCATCTCTCTCCCTCGCTGTTTTACCTTCCCCACCCTTAAGACAGTAGGTACTCAGTCACATTTGAGGCAACTGGGGGCGTTGTTATTTGTCGCTTCACGTTTTTGCCGTCACCCATCCAAGTGCTAACTGCACTGGACGGTGCTTAACTTGCGACACAGTAGCGAACGCTCCAACCACTGCGCTATCCGACATCCCAAAGAAAAATACAAATAGAACAGAAAGAAAGAACGAATGAACGAAAGAAAGAAAACAAGCAGGAGCGTTTTTCTCACATGTTTCTGAGATGTCAGACAAGGCTACTGAATCGTTAGGGAGAGGTGTTCCTCCATGAAATGTATAACTTAGCCTGACCTCCTCTCCTCTTTTATAAGACATAGCAGCTTGTCCCTTGGACTTTGAAACTGCAACAGAAATAAACTCAAGATAAAAAGCAATCAATCATTTAAATAGAATCAATTAAAATCAATCAATCGATCAAACAATCAGTTATATCAAAACAATTAAAATGTCATTAATAGATAAAACAGAACGATCAGTATAGCTATCAGTTTGTTTACACAATAAGTGTAAATGTAGCCGTGCTGACTACAAGAATTTCTGATCATACAATACGTAGGTCTGAGTTAGGTTTAAACTAGCTGTGTGCAATAACTTGAGATATACTTTTCAGATCCCTTAAAGCACATAACCGTTAGACGTAGCAGTAAATTCTGTATTAGAAATATATAAACTTTAGTTTTGATTTATGCAGCAGCTTTGAAGGAGAGCGCGATTTTTAGAATAGCGCGATGCATATCACGTTGATAAAGACACAGCGATGTCATAGGCTAAGTCTCAACGGATATTGACCAGTCGTAACGCAACTTCCAGCCTCTTAACACACAATAATGTAATTTTGAATGATGCTATATATCAAAGATTCTACACTGTACCACCTTAAGTGTGATATTTTCCGATATCTTACTTCATTCTCTACCAGTAGATGCTTAAATTAAATATTAGATTATAGGGACATACACTTAGGAAGAGAAACAAGGGAAAGGCTGTAAGAAGGGTCTAGATGAAATTGTTTTTGATGTGTTAGGTGTTTTTTAATTTAGTCCCTCATAGCCCGAACCCATAATAGTAACCATGCCATATTATATATCGTTAAAGAGAGAGGAGACGTTGTTCTTTCTTTGTCGTTATTATTATTATTATTATTATTATTATTATTATTATTATTATTATTATTATTATTATTATTATTATTATTATTTATAATTTTATTAAATTAAAGAGTCATATTGAGTTTAGAGTCGTGATACCATTAAGAGTAGCAACCAACTCCTTCTTAAATTGCATATTATTTTTATTTCGTAGGAGATAGGTCCGATATTGTTGTATCAGTAGAAAGGTCGTATTTCCGTATTTACGTTGATATATAATTTGTATATTATTCGTTAGCCTTTCACACGTTATACTTAAAATAAAGATTAGCAATTAGCACAACATTAGCCAGAGAGCAAAGATTTCGTTTTTGGTACGGCCGGCGGTCCAAGATAAAAGCACGACCGTGCACCGTTCCGAGGGATGTCTCCTATACGCAACAGTGTCCGGGGACTCTAATCTAAAAGAAATAAATTTAGAGAGTCGGGGGTTGGAGGGGTGGCGGTGTGGTGGGTAGGGGAGGGACTCGGTGGCAGCGAGTCGAGCGGGCTGGTGGCAGGTCCGCTCTAGGAAACGGTCAGACCTGCGGGTGCGCTATCCGCTCTCGTCCGAGTGGACTTCCACTGTATCTTGCCACTGGGGTCTACTTCTTTTACGGTCGAGATTGTTCACGGTTGTCAGAAGACAGAGCGGCCTGCACCCGTAGGAGATGCCGAACCGACACTCCACTTCATCCTTCAAACTTCATTTTCTTTCCGGTTGATCTCCTTCGACTGAACGACGGCGGCTGGACTACGATGGCGCCTCGACGTCTCGCTGTCGTCGATCCTCTTCCAGGTTGCCCTACATCTTTCACTACTACAGGACCTCTGACCCAAGTTGTGGAGAGTGGCGCCTCCGGACAACAGGCGTGTTACGCCGCCAGCTTTCGTCAGAGACAGCCCACCCCTCTTCACATGGCGTAGCTGCTGGACCCTTGAGCTCATCGCAACACATCCATGAGCGACCTACCTTACTCCTGTTTGCGCGTCTGCATATTTCATCTTAGTTACCGCCTCGAGCGCTCCGCTTATACACAAACGACATCGATTCTTCATTATCTACCCTACATCGGGACAACTCCTACGACTTCTTCATTACAAGTCCTCTCCTCTATACGCTTAT